>JAVJIF010003473.1:0-67500 GCA_038442645.1 Agave tequilana | reverse complement strand
GGATACGATCTTTCGTTTATGAACATCTCTTCACCAGAAGGTTATCCAGTGAGCATAGAGTTTCCTCGATGTCACTTCTGGGGTAAGAGAGGGAGAGTGAGACCTCACAATGTATACTACCCACCACTATATCCACCACATCCCCCGCCGCCATACCCACTCTGACCATCCGTTATCAGCAAGCTTGACTGGTGCATCAAGTCAGAGCAGATCTCGGTGAGGATTAAGTCCTCGTCAGGGATCATGACTTCTTCCCTTGTGAACGACGAGGACCATGACTTCTTCCCTTGTGGACGATGAGGTCTATGACTTCTTCCCTTGTGGACGAACATCGATCAAGTTCGTCAATAGGGTCATCTTCATCCATGGAGGAAGGCCCCTGTTAGAGACTCTGAAGAAGGTGGAAATTCTCAGAGCAATTGCTCTCGAAAGAAAACAGTCTAATTATGGACTGTTAAAGGGAGAGGGTGAGCCCTATTTATAGGCAGCCCATAATAACCATAATTAATGGTTCATTAATCAGAATCGTCGGCATTAATGGTCTCCAACCGCCAGCGCCGGTTTGGCATTAAAAGACATTAACGCCTAAACCCAATGAAGAACCGACGCGTAGACAACCGCTTCGGGAAACAACGAATGGCGCGGGGTTCGTCAACATAGACTTGACGTTAAAAGATCTCATAAAATCTTTATGACAGGTCGCGTCTCACGGACTGACTCCAAGTCGCATCAGACAACAGACAACTTTTCATTTTTCATTTAGATTCAAAAAATGACTTAATCCAAAAAATAACACTTAATAAAACAACACTTACTTAACGTACTGCGACCAAAGTCGCAGTCCATGTAATGCAACCCTAGATTGCAGTTGCTGGTCATCTTTATCAATAACAACACTGCGACCTTGGTCGCATTTAACCATGTACACTGCGACAAAAGACTTTGGCTAAGGTCGCAGTTTAAATGTACAATACGACCAAAGACTCTGACTACATTATATACAAAAAAATTAATTACTTAACGTACTGCGACCAAAGTCGCAGTCCATGTAATGCAACCCTAAATTGCAGTTGCTGGCCATCTTTATCAATAACAATACTGCGACCTTGGTAAAATTTCACCATGTACACTGCGACCAAAGACTTTGACTAAGGTCGCAGTTTAAATGTACAATGCGACCAAAGACTCTGACTACATTATATACAAAAAAATTAAACTATAAAGTAGAATTTTATCGCAGGCTGAAAACATTGATCTGAAAAGATTTATATTTTCAAAAAAAAATTTATCCCAGGCTGAAAAGGAGAAACTAGATCTTTGAAAAAAGAGGTAAAGAAATAAGGCGAAAAGTAATTTATATCCTATAAAGAGCGGCAAAATAAAAGGGGGGGAAAATAATAATAAACAATAAGGAAAAGTTATCATAAGGGGTATTTGGTAATTTAACTTCTCCCTAAAAGCGGGCCGCTAGTCAGTGAGGTGACAAATCGAGCCACGTCACCGCAGGCTGAGAGAGTACTCTCAGCCCGCGGGCTGATATACATTTTTCTCATATATATATATATATATATATATATATATATATATATATGTATATATGTATATATATATGTATATATGTATATATATATGTATATATATATATATATAAGTATATATATATGTATATATATATATATATATATATATATATATATATATATATATATATATATGTATGTATGTATGTATGTATGTATGTATGTATATATGTATACACACACACACACACACACATATATATATATATATATGGTAGAGTTATAGTACACATAGATGTAACTAAATAAAGTTACACATACCTCTTTTCACCACACAAAAATATTTTTTAAACACTTTGTGGGGACCACTCACATTAATTTTTATTTGTATCTCACCAAGTAAAATTTTTTGTGATTAAAAATAGTGTATGTAACTTAACGTAGTTACATCTATGTATATTGTAACTCTACCGATATATACTTAACTTTTTCTTCTTCTTTTTCATTTATCTTTTCTTTTTAAATGGTCAAGTAGATGTATATGAACCCCTGAAACATTTATCATAATGATCCAACCAAATAGACCAGAAGCAATGACTTACTGATAATAGAATCTCAGCCCGCCTTAACCGTCATTTACATCATTAGCTACCTTGATCTACAGTAAAATAATTCAGCTGGATGAGATATCTACAAAGAGCACGTTACAATTTTTGAATCAACAAAAAAAAAGATAAAAAAATAGAACAAAAAATATGAAATCTCCTTGCAAATGGATCTGATTTTACTCCAAAAATAGCTTTATAATTGCAGTCCATTGTAGAAGGATAGACATTTCCTCCTAGCATGAATACAGGGCATAAAAATGGATGTGAAGTACAAAGGAGAAATTATAAAAGAGCAGACATTAATAAGCTTTGAAACATGAACTTTGAATGTAGTGAAGGTGTTTAATATTGCAGGTACCATTCGCAGTCAAAACAATTTGCCTGCAGAAGACTGCAATATACCAAGTCTCCGCTTAATATTCTGTCACAGCAATCTAGTCCAACTCTCGTGTTTCTCATCTTTAATCACTTCTAGATGACAGTTGACAGGTGAACCATCAATTAGAGATGACTTTAAAGCTAATATCATCGATGGAAAGAAAAGACCTTCGCGGCTTGTTCAATAAAACATGGCAACTGAATGAAAAAATACATTGTGTTAAATTTCCTGATAGCAAACTGACAAATTTAACCCTTTCCTTTTTTTTTTCCTTTATTTCACAACAGGTTATCTAATCGAACTCACCATATAAATCCCTTTTTCTTAATTCTTTGGCAAATGAAGCCTAAGAGTTTTATCCAATATAATCAAGTCACCGTTACTCAGACACATGGTTTCTTAATGTTGTCTTATCTGGAAGTAGTACATTTACTAGACACTACACAAAACTTGATCCATCTTTAATCTAATATATAAGCCCTTAATCCTACCGTAAGATAACTTATCCATGCCCTTAGCTCGAACCCATCCTATCTTAGACTTAACTCGAAGCTAACCATAATTATCTCTCATTCCTGTGCTTTTCATATCTCTAACCATAATCTTGATTCAATTCACCAATATAACAACGAAACATATCACACCTTATGGGTCTTTCTCAAAAAGAACAAACAATGTTTCAAAATAGTCAAAATCAAGTCTTAGACTGCAAAATATTGAAAACAAGAAAGTGCTGCATCTGGGTTCAACAAATTATGTCTGAATATATTTGATGCATCTGGGTTCAACAAATTATGTCTGAATAAATTTGATAAAATGAAAAGGCTAGCTTAAGAAAAACAAATCTAGACAAAATAATTATTACATTATATGAACTTGATGTAAACCTGATCAAAAAAATATATATCCCGATAAACACATGAGTTGGATATAGGTCTAGAAAATTAACCAAGGTTATTAAGAGTCAAGCTGGAGCAATCTTGAATTTGACTTGAAATCCAAGAGGGAAACAATGGTCCCTCGTGGGAAAATGCTGAAACTGAAACTAAATTCATTAGTCAAGAAAAGTTAAAGCCAAATAAATGGTTTGATTTGTACAATAATGAAACATTAAAATGTATAATTATGAAAAGTTAAATATCAATGTATGATTATATGATTATGAAAATTAAATATTAAAGCATGACAATGCGATTTGTTAATTCCTTTTCTTTTCTTTTTCAATCCTCTTTTTATTTTTTATTTTTTAGAAAAGACTTGTAATCTTCTTACTAAAGGATCAGCAAATAATTTGCATACTAATTGAATAATGCAAATTTGCTAGTGACTAATGTTATCTTTATCGAACAAATTATTTTGTTAGACAAAGGGAAAAGCATAAGGAGAAATGCATAAAATTTATAACCCTGTGTACGCATACATGGCATGACAGGATATAGAAATGGATGTGAAGTATACACTGAAGAAATTTCTAATGAGAATATAATTGGTATTGATAGTTCTTACGGAGAAAAATGGGATCTAATTTGCCTGCAGAAGACTGCAATATCCCAAGTCTTTGCTTAATATTCTGTCACAGCAATCTAGTCCATACAAGTCTTTCTCAACTTTGATGAGAAAGACATTTCTAGAGAATTTATTTGCTGATAATTGACACATAAAGCATCAGTTAGTTGGAGAAATTTAGCATCTTTAATGTGAAAGATATTTCCAGCGACCAATTTGTTTCCAGATGAATAACAGGTGTTTCAGTTGACAGAGACTTTGACAGAGCCTGTATTACCGACAAAAGAGAAAAGACCTTCTCTGTTGACTCAGCCAATAACGTAAAGATTGAATACAAAACACTTAAGCCTACCAGTATTTTACATCAACACCAACATGTCGACTCCCAGCTCCTATAAGCAGGCCTGTGGCTCGAGCTGGTGTCAACCACCGCTTGTTTTCTTGCCTTTTCTTCCTCTGAAAGCAAGATAAGAAATAAATTCACAGCAGATCACAAGTCAGTGGAAGACTTTGAAAGTGACGAGGCCGATATTGACAACTCGTAGACTGAACTGTGTCCCCAACATTATTTTGTGCAGTGTAAGTTGAGATCACACGTAGAGAATTCGGATTCTATATCAATTAAAACATTAATCACAGGTTTCAAATTACAGTATACATTTACAGTTAACAAAATGTATAACATGTGTGTATATAGAACGGTTCTCACGGATTTGTGTGAGAACTTTTATATGGGTCAGTCGGATCCGATAGAGATATGAATTTATTTGATTTGATTTATCAGATCTGACGGCCCACATAAAAGTTCTCACAGAAATCCGTGAGAACTGTTCTTAGGAGATCAGCTCCACACACACACACATATATATGGTAAAGTGTTCCTAATAGGTCTCTTTAGATTACAATCTAAGGCGACCACTTAAAACTCCAACATCCCGATTTTTTTCACAATCCGACCGCACATTATCATCTTCATGTTTTAATATGTATACATATAAAATATAAAAAATCAGGTGATTTGAAATTCGTTTACTCATTGACCTAATCGTTCCATTTTGTTCTACTGTTAAAAAACCGTTAATGTTTGAACTCAAAAAAAATAGAATAAACAAACTCTAAATCACGTGATTTTTTATATGTGTACATCTTAGAACATGAAGAGAATAATATATGGTCGGATCATGAAAAAAATCGGGATGTTAGAGTTTTAAACCGCCTCCTTAGATTGTATTTTAAATATTTTTTGCTCATGCATCTAGTAGGAAAAAACTGACAGCTTATAGTAAGTTGGTTAGTTTAACGATGTAGAACATTTGAAACCTAACAAAAATTGGTTTGTATGGGTTTTAAATGTTTAGATCAGGATCAAATGGCCATATCGAGAATTTGTATGTCTAAAGACATAGATCTAACCATCCCACTAATTTCAGCTGTCCATTTTGTGCCACTTGATGGATGGGCAAAAATATTCAAAACACTTGACTTTTGATTTTTAGTTACTTTAAATAATATAGATCAACTTCAAAGGAGTGGATCTTGTATTTGAATGTCAGATATTGGTATTTGAGTGGGAAGAATTCGGGCTCAAATGCTTCCGGAAGGACACAAGTCTATCTCTTTTATTAATACCACTATAAATAATAGAATAATTTCTTTTCCTAATTATTACTAATTCATTTAAAGTTAGATATTTGTTTATTAGTAATTATTATATGTATTGGTAAATAATTATATTAAAGGATAATCTTTATAGAAAACAGAGATGGGGTCAGGGGAGAAAGGGGTAGCTTCGTCCCTCCAAAATGTACACCCACTAGAAGTTGGCTTATTACAACCAGACAAATTGTTTATTTTTAGTATTTGGACATCACAATCAAAATGGATAAGGCTTGGCTCAAAAGTGGAGAGATAGAAATTGGTTTATGAGAGTTTCAGTTTAAAGTCGGGTTACAATTTTTGTTAAATAAAACAGTGAGAGAAAAGAAAATAAATATTTATAATTAATTCTAGCTACTAATTAATACTAGAATATTCTATCAGTTGGCGCGTAGCCGGGGAATAGAAAAAAGAGCAGAGGTAAGAAAAAGGGAGAGAAGGCCAGTGAAAGTCTCATTCTCTCTGTGTCTCCTTGTGTGAGATGACCAGAGGTCACGAACTCATTAAGCCGTGTGGGGCCTCACATAAAAAGCATTCTGCTAGGCAAGTAATTATAAACACATACCTAATATTTTTATAGGGGAGTTTATCTACCCTGTTGATTTCATAGTTCTTAAGACACAACCTGTGTTCAATCTTAGGGCTCAAACGTTCGTTATCCTAGAACACTCATTTCTTGCTACTGCCAATGCTATTATCAATTGTAAAAATGGGTCCATGAGATTAACCTTTGGAGACATGATTAGAGAAGTTAATGTCTTCAACCTAAAAAAGTAACCCCGTGATGTTGAGGATCAAACATTTGAAGTCAACCTCATTAAGAACTTAAAAAATAAGCATAGAGAAGAGTGGAAACTAGAAACTGATTGTGACTTCGAGTTAGAGTTCGAAGACTTAACCTCGACCAGATTGTCGAGTCTGCTGTGAATTGGGCATCAAATCTTATTTCACTCTTGACTCCTCCTTCCATTGAGCCTTCCCTTTCATTAGAGTTGAAAGATTTAACTACACATCTTAAGTACGTCTATTTAGACGAGCAAGAGACTTTTTCCATCATAATTGCATCCCATTTAACTGACGTGTAAGAAGAGAATCTTAAAATAATTCTTAAGAGACATAAAGAAGTCATTAGTTGGACTATAAACAACATAAAGTAACTGAGTCCAAAGATAACATAAACAAGACAAGAAAGCAAGATGAAAAATAATTCACAATAGACTACACCACAGTGGAAGACACTGACAGTAACAAAGCTGATATTGACAACAGAAAAAAGGCATTGACTGTTCATACAGTGAACCATGTCCTCAACATTATTTTGTTCAGTGTCAATTGATATCACACGAATCCCCCGCAAGTAGCCCACTAATTGGCCTTGGGTTCTTAAGAGCATCATTCACTTGCAGGTCATCGATTCAAGCCTTGCCACATACGGATATATTCTTCTATTAGTTCTGATCACGACGTGGCTCCGATCAGACCCCGATAGTCGCCGGTATATCCGTCATGTTATAGTTAACTAGACAAAAAAAAAATTGATATCACACGTCAAGAGCACGCTAGTCCCTAGCTTTCTATGAGATTCTTGGCGTGAACTGAACTGAACAATATGGCAAAGCAAGAATTTCTCGGCAGCCGGTTTATTTCATTACTGATTTGGCTCCTAATCATCCAAGCCCTCTGTCCTAATCATACAATAATGAAACATTAAAATGTATAATTATTAAAAGTTAAATATTAATGTATGATTATATGATTATGAAAATTAAATACTAAAGCATGACAATGAGATTTTTTTTTCTTTTCTTTTCTTTTCTTTTCAATTCTCTTTTTCCTTTTCTTTTTTTAGATAACACTTGTAATCTTTTTATTAAAGGGCCAGCAAATAATTTGCATACTATTTGAATAATGCAAATTTGGTAGTGACTGGAGTTGTCTTTATTGAACAAATTATTTTATTAGATAAAGGGAAAAGCCTAAGCATCCACAAGGAGAAATGCATAAAACTTTAAACCGTGTGTACGCAGACATGGCATGGCAGGATAAAGCCATCAGTCCGTGGAGAAATTCGTTTGCAGATGACTGACAGGTAAACAATCAGTTGACGAAGACTTTGACAAAGCCCTTCAATGTTGACTCAGCAAAAATAATGCGCAAATTGAAATCAAAACACCTACATCCACGCCAGCATGTCTACTCCTGGCTTCTATAAATTTCAGCAGGCTTGTGACTCAAGCTAGTATCAGTCCCCACTTGTTTGCTTTAACTTTTCCTCTACTGAAACAAAATGGCCAAGAAAGAGTTCTTCTGGAGCCTTTCCATTTCAACAGTGTTTTGGCTCATAATCATCCAATCCATATTTCCTTGCCTGTATTCAGAGAATCGGAAAGAAAGCTGCATAGAAAGTGAGAGAGCAGCCCTTCTCACCTTCAAAGCAGGCCTCAGCGATCCTCGAAACATCTTGTCGTCATGGCAAGGTGAGGACTGTTGCAGATGGCGAGGAGTTGCGTGCAACAATAAAACCGGCCACATCCTGGGACTAAACCTCCGCAACTCTAGCTTGTGGGGTGATTTGAGTGGAGAATTCAGTCCATCTTTACTCAATTTAAAACATTTGCGTCGACTTGATCTCAGCCTGAACATCTTCATTGGAACGCCTGTTCCAGAGTTCTTCGGTTCCTTTGAGAACTTGAGATATCTAAATCTCTCTGGAGCAAGATTCACAGGACAGGTACCGCCTCAGCTTGGGAACCTCTCTCGCCTTCTCTATCTTGACCTTCATGATAACGATTTGTACTCTAATAATCTGCATTGGCTCCAGCATCTCTCTTCTCTTAAATACCTTGACTTGACCAATGTGAACCTAAGTGCAGCCGTAGATTGGCTACACATGGTTAATATGCTTCCTTCTCTTACTTTCCTGAAACTTGAGTCTTGCGGACCTCCCTTCATTCCCAGCCATCTTTCCCATATTAACTTCACCGCCCTAAACACCCTAAATCTTGCAATCAACAATTTCAAATCTCCCTTGCCCCAGTGGCTAGGGAATATCAGCAGCCTCACCAATCTGAATCTTGAGCATAATTATTTCTATGGTCCCATTCCTGATACCATTGGTAACTTAATTTCTCTTGAAGTCCTAGACCTTTTAAACAACAATTTCAATTCTACCTTTCCTCAGTGGTTAGGGAATATTAGCAGTCTCACCAATCTGATTCTTAGGGGTAATTATTTCTATGGTCCCATTCCTGATACCATTGGTAACTTAATTTCTCTTGAAGTCCTAGACCTTTCAGAAAACAATTTTAATTCTACCTTACCCCAGTGGTTAGGGAATATTAGCAGCCTCACCAATCTGTATCTTGAGATTAATTATTTCTATGGTCCCATTCCTGATACTATTGGTAACTTAATTTCTCTTGAAGTCCTAGACCTTTCAAACAACAATAATTTTGATGGTATGATACCAAGTACAATGCGAAACCTCTGTAATTTGAATACTCTAGATTTGTCTTCCAACGAATTCAGTGGAGAGATTGATGAATTGGTGGAGAGGCTCCCAAATTGCACCCAGCGGAGGCTACAGATATTGCGGCTATCTCATAACAAGTTTAGTGGCAAATTGACAAAAGGGCTAGAACAAATGGTGAATTTAAACACTCTTGATCTCTCCAATAATCAACTTGAAGGTCCTGTTCCAGCAGAGATCGAAAAGCTGCTGCAGTTAACTTATCTAGATTTGAGTTCGAATTCCTTCAAGGGTGTTGTAACCGATGCTCATTTTGCAAATCTGACAAGATTAAAGTGGTTGTTCTTGTCTACTAACTCCTTGAACATTTCTCTGGACGAAAGTTGGGTTCCTCCTTTTCAACTAGAAGTTATCAGATTGGGCTCGTGTTTGGTGGGGCCCCTTTTTCCGACTTGGCTTCAACATCAAAAGCAAGTTTTTGCGCTGGACTTGTCTAGCGCAGGGATTTCAGGTACAGTTCCTGAATGGTTCTGGAATTATTTCACTCCTTTCATCAATATCTTGGACCTATCCAATAATCAGATTAGTGGCAAGTTGCCAGAATTTCTGGAGTTTGGAGAGGAGAGTGAAATCTCTTTGGGTTCCAATCTGTTTGAAGGGTCATTACCTCCAAGTTTGCTATATAATATTGATACTTTAGACCTCTCCAACAACTCCTTTTCAGGACCACTTCCAAGCATTGAATCTCCATATTTAGAGGTCCTAGATCTCTCAAGCAATCATTTCAATTCTAGTATGCAGTCATCTTGGAGAAAAGTGAGTAGCTTATACTACCTTGATCTCTCAGACAATAATTTCTCAGGAGAGATCCCATTGAATGGCCAGCAGAATCCATTCAATTTATAAATTTGGGCCACAACCACCTCTCAGGAAGAATTCCTGGCTCATTTGGCTCTTTAACTCATCTCCGAACTTTGGGATTGAGTCACAATGGTCTCTCAGGAATGTTCCCAGTATCTTTGCGAACCTGCAAAAGTTTATCTTTCCTCGATCTCAGCCAAAATAAATTTTATGGAAACATTCCAACATGGTTAGGAGAAAGCTTTCCGGAATTGTCCTACCTCTTCTTACGATCAAATATGTTCTCTGGGAGCATTCCTCCACAGCTGATGCAGCTTCATGATCTTCAGATTTTGGACCTTGCAGGAAATAATCTCTCAGGAGCAATACCTTGTCACTTAGGCAATCTCAGTTCAATGGCTTCTACAACAAAATATGTCGACTATATTTTTTCCATCATAAGTTATACAAAGATAATTTACTCTATTGCTAGCTTCCTTGTGTTTACAAAAGGAGAAAAACTTAAATACACAAAAAATGGTTATTTAGTGAAAAGTATTGACTTATCGGACAATCATCTCAGAGGAGAGATTCCTGATGAAATTGGAGATCTTATTGGATTGATGAATTTAAACTTGTCTTCAAATCAGTTAGCAGGAAAAATTCCAGAGAATGTCAGCAGACTACAATCATTAGAATCACTTGACTTGTCAAGAAACGAACTATCTGGCAACATTCCTCTCGGCTTGTCATCTTTGTCTTCCTTAAGCCACTTGAACTTGTCCTACAACCATCTTTCAGGAAATATTCCAACTGGGAATCAGCTCCAGACTCTGAATGATCCATCGATCTATGCTGGCAATCTTGATCTTTGTGGGCCTCCTCTTTCAAAGAACTGCCCAAGTAATAACAGAAATGGAGAGGGTAACGGAGGGTATGAGGATAATGATGGCGATGAAATGGTATGGTTATATCTCGGCATGGGTCTTGGATTTGTGGTGGATTTTGGGCCGCTTGTGGTGTCTTACTGTTCAAGAAGACATGGAGGTATGCCTATTTTCGATTCTTCGACAATATTTATGATCAGTTATATGTGATAGTGTTTTGACTCTGGCTAAACTGAAGAGGGCTAGGATGGACAGAAACTGAGTTGTGGAAATTATTCTGGCTTAATTCCTTAATTCTGCTGTAATACAAAGCACATTTTAGTTTTTGGCATCTATTATCCTCTGTTTCATATAAAGATGCATGTTAGATGGAATATTTGCCTTTGGGAATAATTTTTGGGCTTGGGGAAGAAGACATTAAAGTTTGCTCTCCTCTGTTCTTTTGCTCCTCTTCGTCATTCTTCGGTCCTTTTGTTGCACTTTGTCGTGAGGTAAGTCATTCTAGGTTGCTATTTATTTCAGTGTGTTTTTTACGTTTTGATATTTTGAATTTTTAGAGGTTATAAATACATAGCAGAAGGTATTTCTCCTATGTTGATTTTTTTGTGAATACTTAATTCTATCTCTATTACTAAAATGCACAGTTCGAAATCGCGTAAGGTTTGTGTCATGTATCAAAAACAATGCCAAGTAGCCAACTTTTGTATTTATTATTGACACACTACACAATTCATATGCATACCTTTTGCATTAAAACCCCTTAGAATTTAAATCTATTATTCCATATTCTTTGTACATATAGTACTACTGATATCAAAACGGTTATTCTTAAATCTCTTTCATTTTCCTCATTTGATGTCTTTGCTTCTGCATATGATACCAGGCTATTAATGAGCCTGTGCTATTTTCTGTTTTCATTTGAATATAAGCCGTGTTTCTGTTTCCATCGTCGCCTAACGTGATCTGACTCAAGATTGATGGATCTCAGACTGATCTATGAAAAGTTTGATAAATTTGAAAATTTGCTATTGGATAAAAAAATTACATATGTAAAGGATAGCATTGAGTTCTCATATTTCACTAATGTGGTGAGACTTATGATTTATGGAGTTAGGTTAACCTAAGGGAAATCTGTATGTACTAGTGTTACTTGACAAACCCTTATTTATCAATTTTAGCTATTGTTTTGTTTAAAGTACATTGCTATCCTAATAAAATTATCAAACATTCATTAACATTGAAGTTATTAAGTTATATACTAAGTCAATTTTGAGAAAGAAAATTCTAGTGAAAAAATGTAGCAATACATTTTCATTTGCATGTCAAATGCAGTTTTCTAGTAAATAATAAAGGAAGATATGCTTAACTACATCTTGCGTAGATTTGACAAAGAAAACTCCTATTGAGAAAATGTAGTGGTACAGTTTCATGTGCATGTCACTTGCATTTTCCTAGCAAAAAATAAAAGAAGGTATGCTTAAGTTTCGTTTGTCGTCTATCCAAGGCCTCTGAAAATATCAAAAATCAAATAACATAAGAGATTCTACTGAACTCATGATCCCTAACCTTATTGTACCATAATAGCTTGTGTCCAGTCGGGTGTCAGCATCTATAGCTCTCTCAAATCCTTCGTTAAGAATTTGGACCGCATGATACTTTAATTCTGAAATGTCAATTGCCTTCAATTCACTAGAGTGCCTTTCTCTATAATACTCATCTTCATTCAAGATAAAAGTACCTCCTTGTAGGCACATTGCCCTGATCTTCACCACATTGCCCCCGCTCTAATACCTCAATGCAAATCAATTATTCACCCAACTCAAAATATCAAACCTAATGACCAACTCTTCACATCGAATGTCCTTGGACCAATCAATCATACACATGATAACGTTATGTTATAACCTAGATGGTTGTTGAACCTCATCCCCTTTACTACAACAGAAGTGGGCTTTAACAACAGTTTAAAACTACCGTTAAAAAGCAACGACGGCAGTTCAAAAAACGTCATCTATCCATGCAATGTTGTAAGCTGGGAGGCAACAATGGCAATTTTAAACCGCCGTGAAAACGCCTCATTTTTTGAAAAATACAATTTTAACATGATCCCCTCCTCGTCCATTCCCGCCGGCGATCCCCTCGTACTCTTCGTGATCCCCTCATCCTCCTCTTCCATCTCATCAAGCGATCTTCTCATTCTCCTAGTTACAGATAAATCTAAATCAGATCAAACAGATATTATAATCAGCCCCAAAATTCAAATTCATCAAAATTTATGAACTCACCTTGATGAACAAAGAGAAAGAGAGATGAACTCACCTTGAACGATTTGTCGTCCTACGCAAAGTTATTATGAGGATGGAGGATTGGATGTATGAGGGAGTTTTGAGTTTCGAAGAAGGAGTAAATGCACGAGTTAGAAGGGATCATTGCGTATGTGTGGTGTTGATGTGTGAGTGGAGTTAGGTAGTCTGGAGATCTAGAGGAAGGATAGATGCAGAAATTAGAGAGGGTGAAGGTGTATGTGTGGTGCTGGGTGCAAGTGAAGTTAGGGAATGTTGGAGATTTGAAAGGGCAGATTTCATTTTGATTTTGTTTTCGAGAAAAAGAAGAAAGAAAAAAAACTCGTTTGAGAGTAATCGTTTTCTGTAAATCTTTTCTGGGAGTGATTTTAGAGGGAGAGAAGATAAAGGGAATGAACAAAACTGGCTTGTAAACTTAAGTTGGAGATGAAATGCTTAATCATCCAAATTAGGACAAATTAGTCATTTAATAAAAATAAATCAGTTAATACAACAAAAATGTATATTCCCTTCTCAGTCTAAATATGTAATGATGTAAGGGTTGTTGGGAGAGAGGAGATAGAGGAGATAAAAGATACCAGAAGGGTTTTTTAAACTCATCAGGAAGATAGCGCAGAGATCGGAAGCCAAAAGGAGCAAGAACAGAGCTCGCTGCAGGCCAGGACAGAGCCCAGTCGACCGTCTGATCGACGAGTGTGCATGACGTGCACAGGCATGGCCCGGTCGACCAGGCGGTCGACCGTGGCAAAGGAACGATCGACTGGGCGGTCGACCGTGCCAAAGGAACGGTCGACCGGCGCGGTTGACTGACTGAAAGGCAGCTGCTTTCGGTTGATCCCGGTCGACCGGGCCTATCACAGAGGACAAGGGTCGGTCGACCGATCGGTCGACCGACAGACGCGTCCTGTCACTCCTTTCAGGATTCAAACTTCTTTTATGTTTTGGGGTTGAATCCAATTGGGATTTCCTAATTCCTTGGGACTCTCTGGTTATAAATATAGGTTAAAGCCCTCATGAATTGTATCCCTCTTGGATCTCACTAAAATCTCTTTTGGAAATTCCTTGAAGTAAGGAATAAGTTGTCATTAATTGTTGAATCAATAAAATCTCTCTCTCTTGCCCCGAGGACGTAGATAAATTGCCGAACCTCGTTAAATACTGTGTTGGTTTGCTTTCTCTCTTGTTTTTCTGTTCTTGATCGTGTGGGTACTTCTCCGCTGCATCTATCTCTATTGGTGGATTCCTCATTGGTTGTTGTCTCGCGCGCACAAGTGGTATCAGAGCATCCCTAGGTTCATTGTGGGATGTGTGTTGATTTCAAGGGCATCAGTTATTGTTTGGCGGAGATCATGTGTCGATCTCGGAGCAGCGTTAGGACTATTTTGTGGGATCGTGTGTCGATCTCAAAATAGCGTTTGCGTTGCTCAAGGAATCAGATTCGGTGGAATAGATTGCTTCGAAAAACTCTTAGAGGGTTTCGCTTTGAGGTAAAGATTATATCTTTATTCAGTTTTGTTTATTTAACTCCGTTTGCTTTCGCATTATTTGAGGAATCAATTGAGAAGATGGCTGGAGATAGTACATCTACAGTGAAATCCGTGAATCCACATCCATTGAGGATTGATGTGGTGAAGTTCGATAACAAGAACAACTTCGGTATGTGCAGAAGTGAGGTGATGGATGCTTTGACGGCATCAAACCTCAAAAACACTCTACAATCAGAGAAAAAGAGTGATTCTACTACTGAAGAAGATTGGGACAAGATGAACCGGACGGCGTGTGGCTTGATCAGGTTTTGTTTGACACAAGACATCAAGTATCATGTGTTGCATGAAACATCTGCAAGGCAGCTGTGGGAGATGCTGGAGAAAAATTATCTGACGAAAAGCACCAAATCACGGTTACAATTGAAGAGGAGGCTTTATCGTTTTCAGATGAAGAGGGGAATCTCCATAGATGAACACATGAATAGCTACACAAAGCTTCTTACAGACCTAGTTAATGTGGATATAAAAATCGATGAAGAGGATAAGGCAGTAATTCTATTGAATTCTCTTCCTGAAGAAGAGTATGAGATCTTTACTCTTAAATAGATCAATGAAAGAAAATCCTTAACTACAATGAGGTGTCTGCTGCTCTTGTGAATTATGAAATAAGCAGGCAAAACAGATTGTCTTCTTCTGGGAGCACAACAACAGAGACATTGGTGGTAAGAGGCAGGAGTTCCAATCAAAATGGCAGAGGTGATCAGAGAAGATCGAAGTCCAGATCAGGATTCATAGATCTGAAGAAGAACTAGTGCGCCTTATGTAAGGTATTAGGGCACTGGAAGGTTGATTGTCCAAAGATCAAAGATAAGAAGAAGGAGTCAAAGACCGAGACAAATCTCGCTCATGTGGTCAGTACTCATGCTAGTACTTCACAAGCGGATGGATCAGCCTCAGACTCATCGGTATTCTCTTTCTCTATTACTACTCCTATTATTGGTTACTCAGGTAATGCTGAGTAGATTTTAGATACAAGAGCTGTCTATCATGTGTGCCCGAATAGGGACTGGTTTTCTAGTTTGAGAAGCTAGATGGATGTTTCACTGTCATGGGTGATGATCATCCGTGTAATGTAGAAGGGATAGGTACAGTCTGTATCAAGATGTTTGATGGGATAGTACGAGAATTGAAGGAAGTGAGGTATATACCTCAACTCAAAAGGAATCTTATCTCTGTTGGTGTTTTGAAAATGTTGGGTCTTGTGGTATCCATAAGAGATGGTGTTCTCAAGATGACGAAAGGCTCAATGGTGGTTATGAAGGGCGTCCGCCGAAACAATCTCTACTACTTGAAGGGTAGTACAGTTACAGGTCAGGTGGAGACTTCTATTTCTTCAGATGATGTTTTCACACAGGTCTGGCAGATGAGGCTCGAACACAGAGAAGGAAAGTCTTTGCAAGCTCCAGCAAAAAAGGGATCATTGGAAGATGTGCCTACCTGCAACATGGAAATGGGTAAACACAACGTTCTGGACAAGAAGGAGGTAAAATTCAGCACCCTTACTCACCACTCTGAAGGTCTTCTTGATTGTGTTCACGTAAGTATTTGGGGACCTGCTAAGACTACATCGCTTGGAGGTCATAGGTACTTTGTCTCTTTTATTCATAATTTATCTAGGCATTGTTGGATATATCCTATGAGACAAAAGTTTGAAGCCCTAGGTATGCTGGTGAAGTTGAAGGATATGATGAAGAAACAGACAGGCAGGAAGATCAAGGAGCTACAAATTGGTAATGTTGAAAGATACAAGAACCAATTCCTACGATTTGGCCAGAACACTGGTATTGGTGCTCACTTTATAGATGGAATATATGGGTTGGCTAAGAAGATAAATCGTTCCTTACTGGAGAAGGCTCAGTGTTTGCTGTATAATGTACAATTAGACAAATCGTTTTGGGCTGAGGCGATTGTGTATACTAGCCATCTCATAAATGGATTGTCATCGACTGCGATAGGAGGTAAAACTCCACTAGAAGTTTGGTCTGAAAAAGCTGCTCAAGATCATGGTTCGCTGCAGGTATTTGGAAGTCCAACCTACTTTAGTGCCAAAGATGGCAAGGTGAATCCGTGAGAAAAAAAGTTTATGTTTTTGAGTGTCAAAAGAAATATGAAAGGCTACAAGTTATGGGATCCCGAAAATAAGAAGATCGTGTTGAGTCAGCATGTCACGTTTGATGAGACTTCAGTGTTGAAGTCTACCGTCTCTCAGCAGGTGGAGAGGACGAAGACCAAGGATGTATCACAGCGGGTGGATATTGATGCTACTCCACCACCTCCAGTTGGTTCGATATCAGTGAGGACTTCACCGAATATGACACCATGTGAAGATCATGTAGCCAGTTTTGATGCTGAACAGTTTGAAGACATTAATGAGAATGTCGAATTATTTGTAGCAATTAGAACCAAGATAAAACCACGAAAGCGGGTGAAAAAGCATGAATCTCAAGCTTGTGACCACGACAAGCTCAAATTGAAGGTCGTTGTTCTCCATGACGGTAGTAAGGAGATTCATATGACTCAGCCAGATCGGTTCACTACTGAAGATTCAGTCACAAGTGCTTGAGCTTGATGGAGCTCATTTCAATGAACTACGGTTGGCTTGATCCCTTGGGCAAGGTACGTAGGCAGCCGTAAAGGCGCAGCCATTTGGTGATGTAACCTGTATAAAGCTATTTGAGTTCTTGAGAAGCTGAATGAGACTTCACGTAGAGGTGGAGAGTTGGACTTCACGTAGAGGTGAAGGGTTGGAATTCACGTAGAGGTGAAAAGTTGCAGTTCACGTAGAGGTGAAGCATTGTGATCTCGATGAACAGTTGATCTTCTGGTGAGAAGATGGTTAAGCTTGCATAAGGGGGTGTGCATCCAGTTTGCTGAAGCCGATGATGGTGTTTGGTGTGCTCTACTCAGATTTGATTGGACCGTCTTAAAGACATGTGGACTGGAGAGAGCCAGTCAGTTGGAGAGTCAGTGTTGGCTCATGATGGGTTCTTCTTGAGGTCATTTAGAATAGAGTTTCATTAAATTACTGAGTTGGAGACACGTTAGTTGGTCGGCTCGTATGGTATTTCTCGTCGGTGGAGTGATGGAAAAGCATGTATGGTGCATTCCGTTTGGATAGCTGAGCTGAAGTTGGAAGCTTACAATTGATATTGGAGTTTGGTGAGGTTGCAGGTGGCGACGAAAAACTCACTTTGGATCTGGTGAGATCAGTGGAAATTAATTTTAAGTATGATGGCGATTCGTTTGAAGGAACAGTTTCATCTGTTGGCCAAATCGAGATCGTGTGTCCATTTCACCGAGATCGTGTATCGATTTCATTCGGAGCGCTCAACCCGAGATCGTGTGTCGATTTCGCCAAGATCTTGTGTCGATTTCGCCAGGTGTTTGTTGGCGTTCAGCTCAGATTTGAAAAATCTTCACCGAGGTGAAGAATTATAGGGAGAAAGGAGATAGAGGAGATAAAAGATATCGGAAGAGTTTTTTAAACTCATCAGGAAGATAGTGCAGAGATCAGAAGCCAAATGGAGCGAGAACGGAGCTCGCTGTAGGCCAGGATAGAGCCCAATCGACCGCCCGGTCAACCGGTGTGCATGACGTGCACAGGCATGAGGGGTCGACCGTGGCAAAGGAAGGTCGACCGGTGTGGTCGACCGACTGAAAGGCAGCTGCTCTCGGTTGATTCCTGTCGACCGGACCTGTCGACCGAGGACAAGGGTCGGTCGACCATCCTGTCGACCGACAGACGCGTCCTGTCACTCCTTTCAAAATTCGGACTCCGTTTATGTTTTGGGGTCGAATCCAATTGGGGTTTCCTAATTCCTTGAGACTCTCTGACTATAAATATGGGTTAAATCCCTCATGAATCATTTCCCTCTTGCATCCCACTGAAAATCTCCCTTGGAAATTCTTTAAAGAAAGGAATAAGTTGTAATTGATTGTTGAAATAATAAAATCTTTCTCTCCCTTAACCGGAGGAAGTAGGTAAATGCTGATCCTTATTAAATACTATGTTAGTTTGCTTTCTCTTTTATTTCTCTGTTCTTGATCGTGTTGGTACTTCTCCGCTGCATCTATCTCTATTGGTGGATTCCTCATTGGTTGTTGTCTCGCGCGCAACAAGGGTAAATTTCTAACACTAGAAGATTTTAAGGGTCACTTGGAAATATGAATTATTCAGGAGACAGTGTCTAATAGGGAGGATTTAACGGTGACCTTCCAACATATTCACACCCGCCCATCACTAATTACCCAAGTTTAATCCCCATTCAACAGTTGTGGGGATTGAACATGGAATCTACCTCTTGGGAGGGAGGGTTGTTACCAGTGAGCAAAGTCAAATATTTATACAAATATGGTATTATTGAAATAAATTGGGTTGGTACGTATCTCCAAATTTGTTATTCATACTATAGTATGAGATAAAGTATTTCCAAACCCAATATTTGAAGTCGTTTTACTTTTAAACCTACTTACTTTCCAGATATACCATAAAACCCAAGGCACTATATACTAATTCTTTTCAAGTTTTTTTCCATATAACACCCAAAACATCTTTCGTATTTTCAAATAACCCCTAATTTTTTTGTTTTAATAATCCCCAATGCAAAGCTATTTGTATTTTCAACAAGCTTTAATTTTCTTTAAGTTTTGTCAAATAACCCCCCAAAATGACTGAAAGTACTCACTTTCCATATGTTCTTTTTCATTGCTTTCAATTCATATTTGAGACCCAACATTTGAAATCAATTTAATTTTTTATTTCACATGAAGGTATAGTTGATATTTTTGGGGGAAAAAATATACGCAAAAACATCCTACTTTTGGGTGAGAGAGATGGGTGTTATAACTCAAACATGATTCGACTATGATTAGATACTGACTAACCACCTTTTGACCAATTTAGCCAATATGATAATTCTAATATACATTTGTTCTGTACCCCTACTTCGATTATAACTATCCATTGAACCCTCTATAGAATATTACCTTTTTCCAATAGCTAGACCAGCCCATATAAATAGGGATCACAACGAGTTGAAGACTTACAGAAACCAATTCGTGGTAGTCGCTTGAGTTTGATTTGCAACTCTAACAATGATTGAGGTTGAACCTCTACAAAAATACAGAATTTCAGAACTTTAAAATAGAGATGTGCAAGTGCTCAATTCTACCGCAATAGCAAGTGGCTATGCGGGTCGTGATCCACAAGGAGGGATGCGATGGAAACTTTTTAGTAATCTTCTTATAAGATACAAAGTTTGGTTAAAGTTCTTTTTTAGTTCTTTAAAAGAAAAAGAAATGTAAAATAAATTAAAGTCAAGTTAGGGAGAAAGTGGAAGAATTGAGAAGGTGGAGAAAATCAGAAAATGACTATGTACAAATAAATTGAAAAAGAGTGAAAAAGATTTGGAAGATGTGGTGTTGGTGATCTAAACTAAAAGTTACAAGAAAGAAAAACTAAAAATAATTACTTACCTCCTTTTGACCAAAAGCTTACCTTGAATCTTTGGCTACGATGTTACCTTGAAGTGGAGGCGATCAGCGCATAGCCCATAAGAGTTGATTATTGTCTCTTCCACATTACATCATCAAGATAAAACAAGTATGAAATGATACAAAGAGACTCAAATCCATCGTCATGAGCTATCGGTGGCACTCGCAAAGGCAAGGCTCTTTCGATGCTTTTAGACTCACTTAGAGAGCAATTGGTACAAGAATGAGTGAAGTAGAAAAGAAGAAGAAGGACACTAAAACGAAGTACATAAAAAGGTAACTATAGATTCGATTTCATAACAATAAGAGAAAAGAAGGAAATCTTACACTGGTGTCACTCTCAGCACAAGCTTCGTTCTCATTCTCCTATGAAAGTCTGATCTCCTCTGAATTACATAAATGAAAACTAAAAATTACATAAAAAGAAAACTAAAAACCTACACTAAAAAGAATGAAAACTGGCCTAAATCCTATCTCTGCATGGTCGTCCCATTTTCAGTGAAAATCCTGCCCTTTTATAGGCAAAAACCCAGAGGGGAGAGGTGTGAGAAGATAGGGGGAGCAAACGCTCCCCCTAACTTACTAACAAAGCCGCGAAAACGCGGCTTTGGCCGCGTTTCTGCGGCCAGGGTGTGGCCAGGTGGCCACACCCTGTTGGTGGTGCTCCCCGGCTTCTCGATTTGTCTTTATCTTCAGCTGGATTTGCAGTTTAAGTCCTAAATTTTGACGAAATGGCCTTTGATCCTTGGCTTTAACCGATTGATTCAGGGAGGATTCTTCTCAACCGGTTTTCAACCTCTCTGATATGCCAAGATTTTGCCCTCATTCCTTAATTTCGAATTTATTCTGAATTAAGTAAGAATTTGGTGGGCTTTTGGGGTGATTTCTCTTCACTCTCCTTTAGGAATGGGCCTGCAAATAAATTAAACATTTAATTAGGAAAATGCAGAGTTTATTCTACAATAAGTAGGAGAATATGATAATAAATATGCAATATTAGTGACCAATCACACCCCCATACCTATCTTTTGCTCGTCCTCGAGCAAAACAACTAAACTATACTAAGGATTATTAGACCACTTTCGCAGGTCACGCGATTGCACTGAGCATGTGCAACAAGCCATTAAACCTCTAGGTTTCCCCTAGAGAACGAGTTTTGTCTCTGAGGGTTTTCAGTGGATTACACCCACAAAATCCATAAAGAAAGAGAAACAAAGAGTTAGTATTTTCGAAAAGCATTTTGAAATAGAAAAATATTTGAAATATAATTGTAAGACTTAAGTAATCTATAAGTTATAGGAAAACTGAATTTTTCATTCCTAAACTTAGTCTCTATTCAAAATTTTTATCAATCAAAGTAAGGAGTCAAATTGTACTTCTCACCTAGTCTATTACTTTACCCTGAGTCATATGCACCATCGTGACTATAAAGTTTGACTAAGGGTTCTTTAACTCTAACTCTTATGTCTTATTTATTTATATATATTTTTTGTGGTATTATTCCTTAGTTCTATTAGGCTTTCTAATCTGCCCATGTAACGAGCCTTTAATTGATGACTCCCAAACCAAACGGTCTTAGGGCACCAGGTGAGAAAACACCCCAAGGACTTAAGGACTCGAGCAAACAAGGCCACAAAACTAAGGATTTTATTATTTGAACCCCTTTTAGACGTGAATACTTATACTTTATTACGCACAAATACCCAGCTTAATCAGAGGATTTTCATATATTTTTTCTCAAACTTATCTAATCATCTTTTGCATAAATACTAAGGCTTGCTTAGGCCAAAGCACCTAGCTAATCAATAATTAGATTTGTTCATAGATATTTTTTTCTTTTTTTTTTTATATATATAAGGTATAAGAATCTTTGTTTTTTGAACCCTAAGTGTGTAAGTATATGAAGTGTGCATATTTCATTAAGGTAAAGATCAAGACTAAATTACTTTGACAAATTATCTTCCTAACCCTAAAAATCAAACAAATAATCTTATTTTGACCAAGTTTAAGAAATCCTAATTTTGATTTTCCTATTCCTTAAAATTGACTTAATTTCTTACAAAAAATATGTCAAAATATTGTTTCTAATTTCAAAAAGTTTTTAAAAGTAAAGAAATTTTTTTTTAAAAAGAAAAACCTAAGTTATGTTAGACCCTCCCCCACACCTATCTCATGCATTTTCCTCAATGTATGAATTAATGCATAAATACATGAAAAAGAAGAAAGGGAAGGAAAATGTTACCTTAAGGTGGTGGTTTCGGTGGTGGTCTGATTGGTCCACGAAATTCGGCTCAATTGACTTTTTGTGGAGTTCGGAGGAACCCACCAGAAGTCTCTTTAATATAACCCATTAAAAGGATGTATCCATAAAGGATTTTTATTAAAAATGTAACCCCATCTAATTTTCAAATTTCATAATTAATTTCGGAGTCAAATTTGTCAACCGCCTTGTCCCAAAATGGAGTGTCAAAAGATAGAATGATTGACTTGGACTCAGGAAGTACTGAAACTAATACCAACTCAGGAAAGTGACTTAAGTCAAGTAAAGGTTCAGGAGTCGAAATTGGTTCAGGAAGCGGGTCCAAATCAAGAAGTTGAAACTCAAGTCCACATTCATTTTTCAATAATGGAATGTGACTTAATATTGGTGATTCAAGTTCAAGAATGATAGGTGTGGGAATCAAAACTGACTCTAAAATATTACTCAAGTCGGGTAACAAAACAGGAGTCAATATTGATTCGAGAATTTGAACTGGATCACAGATTTGAGAATCTAGGTCACATTTCTCATTGAGTTCAATGTCATAAAAATGAGAACTTGCCAATTTGTCAATAGGACTTTCAAAAGTATAAAATTGGTCAAGTTCAATATGATCATCAAAGATGGGTGATTCAATTTCATGATGAATTGGCACAGGATCCAATGTTCACTCGAAAAAAGATTGAAATCAGGTGAAGACACCGGAGTCATTATTGAATTAGAAAGTAAAATTGAATCACTAAGTTGAGGTTCATGATCATATTCATTTTCAAGTTCGATTTCAGGAAAGGGATAACTTGCCAAACTGTCAATGTCACTTTCAAAATTTGTAGTTTGGGTAAGTTCAAATGATTGTGCTGAAATGGAACCTTGTGTTCCAAAACAACATGACTCTTTGGCTCTAACAGAATGGTTACCGACATCAGAACTGGCCAAACGGTGAGAACGTAGAGATTGGACCATCATATCTATGTCGTGATTACGAGCGTTTTGAGCCTGAGTCATGGCTTCAAGCATCTTTTCATAGTTGATAGGTTCATCGCTTTGTTGCGATTAGTCTTGAAAAGATGAAGTATTGTTTTGGAATTGGTGATAAAATTGTGAGTCCATCAGATTTTGTGATTGTTGTTTGGACTCACGCATACTCATTTCCAAAATTGATGGTTTCCTATTTTGGACTGGTGGAACTGAGTATGAATCTTGAAAATATTATGTACAAGGTGGATAAGGAGGACAAGTTGGTTGAAAATTGGACTTGGGGGAGGTGAATCCCCACTGACTCTGTGAAGAGTTGAAATTATTATAAAATTATGGTTATAAGATTAGGGGCATGGGTTATATTGATTCGGATAAGACCAATCCGGCACACTAGGTTGGTTAAAGTTATGATATGTCGGGTTGGTAATATCCGAAAAAGAAGTTGGTATGTAATATGGATTACCATTAAAATTGAAAAAATTGTTATTATAAGCCATATCACACAGGAAAACACAAACAAAGAAACAAATAAGCAAACAAAAAAAAAATTCTAACCTAAGTTAGGTTAGACCATGACCTAGACGACTCCTAACTGGTTAGACTGTCCACGGAAGGTATAATGCAGACTTTGACCACAAGCAAATCAGCCAGGTCAGGGTAAGATTGGTGGGAGGTTATCCGTCAAAGACGTTCCTTAATTAAGTAACCACCAACCTTCGGGCTTTCGGCCCTTAATCCCCTTCCTAGACACCGATTTGGCAGGAGTCAAATTCCAACACTTTCCCCCTTAGGATAATCTCCTAATTGAGTCCGAGATGTCCCTAGGGCCAACGTCTACTCATTTTTAGTTAGGTTTGGGTTAGTGAGTGAGGAGATTGTTTGTGGGCTAAGGGAGGGTAATGACTTCCCCACCTTATCTTGTTTATAGGACAAGCCCTTAAGTCAATTTTGTGCAGTGTACAAGTATATAGAAAAGAGTAACATTCAAGCAATATTTCATACAAGAATGAACCTTATACTAAATGCTATGCACACATACCTTGGCTCCAGCACTCTTCAACAGTAAATAGAAAATAAAATGAAATGGACACGTGCCTAAATGCAAAATCTAAATCATTTTTAGCATTTACAATCAACTTTTTACTGTTGTGTTAAAAATAAATATACAATGAGTCAAACAAGGAGATAAATGCGATAGAAATTCAGATTTTCAATTCAGCCAACCTGCAAAAATACAGGTTAGTAGTTCACTCAGTTTTGCCACTGGAATGTAGCAAATCTGAGGGCTTCTTGGCTCTGGTTTCTTGAGCAGAGTCCAAGGCCACTTATATGTCCACCGCAGCAAGAATTCCTTATTGTTGAATCTGTACAAAAAAACAAAGAAGAAAGTTAACCAAAAATGTAAACTTTTAAAGAGAGTAACTTACCGTCCCTCCCCGGCAACGGCGCCAAAATTTGATTGAGGTTGAACATGCACAAAAATACAGAATTTCAGAACTTTAAAATAGAGATGTGCAAGTGCTCAATTCTACCGCAATAGCAAGTGGCTATGCGGGTCGTGATCCACAAGGAGGGATGCGATGGAAGCTTTTTAGTAAGTCTTCTTTTAAGATACAAAGTTTGGTTAAAGTTCTTCTTTAGTTCTTTAAAAGAAAAAGAAATGTAAAATAAATTAAAGTCAAGTTAGGGAGAAAGTGGAAGAATTGAGAAGGTGGAGAAAATCAGAAAATGACTATGTACAAATAAATTGAAAAAGAGTGAAAAAGATTTGGAAGATGTGGTGTTGGTGATCTAAACTAAAAGTTACAAGAAAGAAAAACTAAAAATAATTACTTACCTCCTTTTGTCCAAAAGCTTACCTTGAATCTTTGGCTACGATATTACCTTGAAGTGGAGGCGATCAGCGCATAGCCCATAAGAGTTGATTATTGTCTCTTCCACATTACATCATCAAGACAAAACAAGTATGAAATGATACAGAGAGACTCAAATCCATCGTCATGAGCTATCGGTGGCACTCGCAAAGGCAAGGCTCTTTCGATGCTTTTAGACTCACTTGGAGAGCAATTGGTACAAGAATGAGTGAAGTAGAAAAGAAGAAGAAGAATACTAAAACGAAGTACATAAAAAGGTAACTATAGATTCGATTTCATAACAATAAGAGAAAAGAAGGAAATCTTACACCGGTGTCACTCTCAGCACAAGCTTAGTTCTCATTCTCCTATGAAAGTCTGATCTCCTCTGAATTACATAAATGAAAACTAAAAATTACATAAAAAGAAAACTAAAAACCTACACTAAAAAGAATGAAAACTGGTCTAAATCTTATCTCTGCATGGTCGTCCCATTTTCAGTGAAAATCCTGCCCTTTTATAGGCAAAAACCCAGAGGGGAGAGGTGTGAGAAGATAGGGGGAGCAAACGCTCCCCCTAACTTACTAACAAAGCCGCGAAAACGCGGCTTTGGCCGCGTTTCCACGGCCAGAGTGTGGCCAGGTGGCCACACCCTGTTGGTGGTGCTCCCCGGCTTCTCGATTTGTCTTTATCTTCAGCTGGATTTGCAGTTTAAGTCCTAGATTTTGACGAAATGGCCTTTGATCCTTGGCTTTAACCGATCGATTCAGGGAGGATTCTTCTCAACCGATTTTCAACCTCTCTGATATGCCAAGATTTTGCCCTGATTCCTTAATTTTGAATTTATTCTGAATTAAGTAAGAATTTGGTGGGCTTTTGGGCTCATTTCTCTTCACTCTCCTTTAGGAATGGGCCTGCAAATAAATTAAACATTTAATTAGGAAAATGCAGAGTTTATTCTACAATAAGTAGGAGAATATGATAATAAATGTGCAATATTAGTGACCAATCAAACAACTATGCTTCTCTTGATTGGCATTGCATAAGTATCTCTCATTGGCTGGTTTTTTTTTTTTTGGGGCTAAGTAAAGGCCCTCAGGCCAAAAACTTACATTCGCTCGAAGGAGATGCATGCTGCATCTGTATCGGCCACAGTTCTCAGCTGTGCCAGTACAACCTCCGATCCCCGCTCATGAATCCATTTAGTAACTGAGTTTATGCACTGATTGCCTTCGCGGTATATATGAGAAATATTGAAGACCTTCAACATTGTTAGCAACCATCTTGCATCTTCAAGAAGTATTGAGGGTCTATGGTTGCGCTGGTACCCTTCATATCCTGGATAACTGAAAAAACATCTCCCTCTAGCCACAACGGACATCCAGGAAAGCGTTCTCTCGTGAGTTTAATAGCCTCCCATGGACCCCTCAACTCCGCCTCATTCACAACATTATAAAACCCTTGGAAGCCAGCAACAAGGAGAAGCTTACCTGTGTTGGCTGGTTGAAGTGGAGGAAGCAGCTGTTGGGAAATATGAAGAATAAATGTGAATTTTTGAGTTGAATTAGGCGAGATCCGTTGACAGAATCAATTGGATAATGGTTGGAGTGTGTTCTCCTTCCATTAGGGATGAACGTGGTATATTCACATGTTCAATTCCGACTTCGAATGAATGAGATATTCAAGTCTAAAGTTTGCCTAATTCAAAGCCAAAAGGGGACTAAAGGTCGCTAAAAGCATTTAGTCTCACATTGGCCGTGGGATGAAAGTTTGAAGTGTTTAAATAGAGAAAAATGAGAACAAAGGTGTTCCCTTTGGGTACTTGGAGTTTTCACACGCGATTAGGGGGAAACCATGCCCGCGCGCGCCGCCGGCGCTGGAGTCGGAGCCGGGCTCGGGTTCCCTACCCGGTCCGGATCTTTTTGAATCGGGTCTCACGGGTATGGGTTACAGCGGATCGTACCTGCTCCGCCATCCGGATCCGAACCCGAACCAGTGCAACGGCTGATAGAAAATCGCCACGAACAATTGGGCGATTTCTGTCTGAAATGAACCGTTGCAACGGTTCGAACCGTTGCAACCATTCGGTTGGGTTCGGACGAATCTGAACCGTTGCAACCATTTGGTTGGGTTCAGACAAATCTACCCCTCCCGGAGCGCTATAAATAGCGCTCCATTTCTCTCAAACAAAACACATAAAAATACAGAAAAGGAAAACCAGTTCCTTCTTCTGCATTCCGAAGTGAGAACTCTGCAACTCGGGTTCGAATTGACTTCCAACAGGAAGTGGGAATTCTGCAACTCGGATTCCGAAGAGACTTCCAACAGATTCTGAAAAATTCGTTCTGAAAGAAGGCTCAGAAATTCAACAGATTTTTTAATAGAATTGTTGTCTGAATCTGGGACTTCCAAAGAAGAATATTGTTCTACCTTCCTCCTTTCTCCACAGTGGGTGTTCCTCCAAAGTAAAGACAAATATTCTCCCTGAAATTTGTCTTGATCATGTTGCTTTGATAATCCTGTGAAGGTACTGCTTAACTACGGTTCGATCGTACGGTGATTTGGTAGTGCTATCCAAATACCGTGAAGGAATGTTGTATCTTGGGAGACCAGCGTCCAGTAACCCGTTAGCACCGAAGCGGGGGACATAATTGTCTTAAGGAGATTCTCTATAAGCGTACCTCACTCCAAGTACTGTATAAGTGAATTAATTTTCTTTATACAGGAGTTATACTGATTTTCGATATGTTGAGACTGACTCATACCAGTCTAATTGGTGTTTAACTAAGGAAGGTAATTGAAAGGTGGTTCTGTAATTAAGGAACGTTCTATTGAACGAAAAATCTCCCATCTGATATTCATCGACCTGGCCAATTAGATCGGTGATATTTATTAGTTGTCTGATTGATCCTAGAAACTAACAATCTTAAGACAATTATTTAAAGTTTCTTACTTCTGTTCTGCTTGAACTTACAGAAAATGTCTGAGACTAATAAAGACAGCTCAAGTAAGGCACCAAACATGCAGATCCAAACTTTGATGCCTGCTCCACTTCCTAACCCGAAGCCGGAGAAACCAGAAAAATTTGATGGTACAGAATTCAAGAGGTGGCAACAGAAGATGCTTTTCTACTTGACTACTCTGCATCTGGCCAAATTCCTGCAAGAAAATCCACAAGAACCCAGAACTGATCGGGACTCAGTCCTTGCAGTCGATGCACGGACTCAAGGTGACTTTCTTTGCCGAAACTATATTTTAATGGACTGGATGACTCTCTTACAATGTCTACAATCCCATCACAACGGCAAAGAAGTTATGGGCCAGTCTTGATAAGAAGTACAAGAATGAGGATGCCGGGTACCAAGAAATTCGTTGTAGAATGATTTCTGGAGTACAAAATGGTGGACAACAAGACTGTGATCAGTCAGGTGCAAGAGTTCTAACTTATCTTGCACGAGATTGAGGCTGAAGGCATGAATCTACCTGAAACTTTTCAGGTTGCTACTATCGTTGAGAAACTCTCACCTGTATGGAGAGATTTCAAGAACTACCTGAAGCACAAGCGCAAGGAGCTGAAGTTAGAAGATCTCATTGTGAGGCTTCGAATTGAGGACAACCGAAAGTTTGAGACAAAGAGCAATAAGAACTCCTATGAAGCCAAGCCAATGTGATCGAAAACTCAAAGAGAAAATGTCACTTCCAAAGGCTTAAGGCGGAAGAAGACTGCCCAAGGGTACAAAGGCAAAGTCCAAAAAGGCAAGAACATGCGCTTCAAGGGAACCTGCTATATCTGCAATAAAGAGGGGCATAAGGCGAATGAATGTCGCAGCCGTCTCAAAAAGAATAAGAAGAACCATCCACAGGCAAACCTGACCGACCATGCGTCGCCAAGCCTTTCAGCTGTGGTGTCATAAGTGAATCTGACGACCAACAATAAGGATTGGTGGGTAGACACCGGGACTACTCGGCACATCCGCTCTGAGAAATTATTATTCTCTAAATATCAAAAACTAGAGCAAGATGAGCAACTCTTTATAGGAAACTCTGCCGTCGTCAAGGTTAAGGGAAAAGGAAATGTCATCATGAAGTGGACATCTGGGAAAGAGCTTACTTTGAACGATATGTTACATGTTCCAGATATCCGCAAGAATCTGATCTCTGGATCAATACTTAGTAAGAAAGGATTTAGAATAGTTTTTGAATCAGATAAATTTGTACTTACTAAGGGTGGGATGTATGTGGGAAAGGGTTATCTTATTGATGGACTTTTTAAAGCCAATGTTACAGTGGTGGATAAAACGTCTGTGTATTTGTACCCGAAGCTTATAAATAAAGAAAAGTCTTATGTTTATTTGCTTGAGTCTCCTATTTTATGGCATGCTAGATTGAGGCATGTAAATTACAAGTCTTTAAAAAACTTGTCTAATCTAGGATATATTCTTAAACTCAACTTGGAAGAAATTCGCAAGTGTGAAATTTGTGTTGAGGCCAAGTTCGCGAAAAATTCATTTCACTCAATTGATCGAAATACAGAATCTTTAGGGTTAATTAACAGCGATCTATGTGACTTGAAGTTTATGCCAACTAGAGGCGGGAAAAAGTATTTTATTACTTTTATTGATGACTGTACAAGATACTGTTATGTGTATCTTCTAAACAGTAAGGATGAGGCAATGAATATGTTTATAACATATAAAGCTGAAGTTAAGAATCAACTCAACAAGAATATCAAGATTCTAAAATCCGATAGAGGCGGAGAATATGAATCAAATGATTTTAATCAGTTATGTGTTAAATTTAGTATAATTCATTAAACTATAGCACCATATGCTCCTCAGCAAAATAGAATTGTTGAACGGAAGAACAGAACTTTGAAGGAGATGGTCAATTCTATGCTCGTAAGTTTTGGAGCTTCGTAGAACTTGTGGGAGGAAGCTCTGTTAACTGCAAATTATATTCTAAACAGAGTACCCCACAAGAAATTTGATATTATACCATTTGAGTTATGGCATGAAAGGATACCTTCCTATCATTACCTCAAAATGTGAGGGTGCCTTGCAAAGGTGCTAGCACCATTACCTAAAAAGACTAAGTTGGGAGCAAGAACTATGGACTGCATATTCATACGCTAAGCCTTGAATAGTAGTGCCTACAGATTTCTAATTCATAAATCAGAAATACCAGATATTCATGTAAACATGATTATCGAATCTAGAGATGCTGTGTTCTTTGAAGATATTTTTCACATAAACGAGAAACAGATAAGACTTCTAGAAAAAGAACACATGAGATGGCTTTCAGGGACGAAAGCCCCGAGGAACCGATTGTTAATGCGGAAATTGAACCAAGAAGAAGGCAAAGATCTAGATCTCAAAATCTTTTGGTCCAGATTTCATAGCAACGCTATTGAAAGCGAGCTTCAAACATTTAAAGAGGCTATGTCTACCCCAGAAGTATAAATGTGGAAAGAAGCTATAAATAGCAAAATAGAATCCATACTAAGTAATCATACTTGGGAATTGGCAAACTTGACTCCTGGCAGTAAACCAATTGGGTGTAAGTGGATTTTTAAAAGAAAATTAAAATCCGATGGATCTATCGATAAGTACAAGGCTAGATTAGTAGCCAAGGGCTATCGACAAGAGCAAGGACTTGACTACTTCGATACTTATTCACCAGTTACAAGAATAACCTCCATTCGGATGTTGATTGCAATTACAGTATTGCATAACTTAGATATCCATCAAATGGATGTCAAGACTGCATTCTTAAATGGTGAATTAAATGAAGAAATATATATGGAGCAACCTGAAGGATTTATAGTCAAAGGCTAAGAACACAAAGTGTGTAAATTGGTCAAATCCTTATACGGTCTAAAGTAGGCTCCAAAATAATGGCATGAGAAATTTGATAGTGCCATGATCAAAGATGGATTCACTATCAATGAATGCGATAAGTGTGTTTACACTAAAACAGTTGAAAATGCATGTATCATTGTTTGTCTTTATGTAGACGACATGTTGATACTTGGGACTAATACTGAAATTATTAAGTCCACTAAGAAAATAGTATCTAACAGTTTTGACATGAAGGATCTGGGGTTTGCTGATGTAATTTTAGGAATTAAAATCACCAGAATACCAGATGGAATCAGTCTATCTCAATCTCACTACGTGGATAAGAAAATAGAAAGATTCAAAGATCATGGGATAAAAGAGAATACAAATCATTTTCTCCCACATATCCACCTTCGTAAGAATACAGGAACTGGAGTACGCCAGTTGGAGTATTCTCAGATTGTTGGAAGTCTAATGTATTTAATGAATTACACTAGACCCGATATTGCTTACGCTGTAAGTAAGTTAAGCAGATACACTAGTAACCCTAGTGATGATCATTGGACTGCTCTACTACGAGTATTAGGTTATGTATCACATACCAAGAAATATGCCTTGAGATATGGACAGTATCCACCTGTATTTGAAGGATACAGTGATGCTAATTGGATTGCAGATTCTAAGGAATCAAAATCAACTAGCGGATACGTATTTACTATAGGAGGAGCAGCGGTAACTTAGAAATCTTCCAAACAAACATGTATTGCCCGTTCTAATATGGAATTAGAATTCATAGCCTTAGATAAGATCGGAGAAGAAGCAAAATGGCTTCGACAATTTTTGAAAGATATACCATTATGGCAAAATCCAATGCCCGCTATATGCATATACTGTGATAATCAAGCAGCTATATCTAGGGCACAAGATGTTATATACAATGGTAAGTCTAGACATATTCGTCCTAGACAAATACTGTTAAGCAGTTACTCTTAAATGGAATTATCTCTATTAACTTTGTCTCATCAAAAGATAATTTAGCGGATTCACTTACTAAAGGTTTAAGTGGAGCACATATAAACTGCGCATCGAGGGAAATGGGTCTAAAAGCCTAACCTTACCGAGTTAGCTTAATGAAAATCTCACTTAGCGATTGGAGATCCCACGGACTAAGTTCAAGAGGAAGACTCAGTAAGTAAGTACTTAGGAGCTTGACTCCAATCCTTTCCTAAGGTGCACTTAAGTACTTTCTACAAGTAGATTAAGGATAAACTTAATGCTTTTAATGATGCATATATCTTGTTATTAAACAAGTGGAGTAGGGTAGACTACTCTTAATAGGACGATCACCTATGTGAGTATAGAGTTGGGTCGGCTCTTTGGGAATTTCCATGGAGGGTGTTACTCCCTAAAGATACTCTCTGAAACTAAGAATGTCCAGAGCCAAAATGGACACAACCAAGAACCAAAGTTGATTTGAAAAGTTACTGTGTGAAGCTTGTTGACTTGGCTTACACTAACGGCTAACAGTTCAAGACATAGTTCACTGATTAGCCAGTAAGTCCGATAAAACTTTCGCTATGGAAGGTTCAAGACCTAGTTCACCTATCCTGATGCAGTTTCTTTTCTAAAGTATCTTTCACTATAGTCAGTCTCTTTGCGTGTCAATTCCTTGAATCTCCATTCATTGTGGGGGATTGTTGAAAAATATGAAGAATAAATGAGAATCTTTGAGTTGAATTACGGCGAGATCCGTTGATAGAATTAATTGGATAATGGTTGGAGTGTGTTCTCCTTCCATTGGGGTGAACGTGGTATATTCACATGTTCAATTCTGACTTCGAATGAATGAGATATTCAAGTCTAAAGTTTACCTAATTCAAAGCCAAAAGGAGACTAAAGGTAGCTAAAAGCATTTAGTCCCACATTGACCGTGGGGGATAGAAGTTTGAAGTGTTTAAATAGAGAAAAATGGGAACAAAGGGTGTGCCATTTGGGTACTTGGAGTTTTCGCGCGCAATTAGGGGGAAACCATGCCCGCGCGCGCCGCCTCTGGCGTCGGGCTCGGGCTCAGGTTCCCTACCCTGTCTGATTCTTTTTGAACCGGGTCTCACGGGTATGGGTTACAGCGGATCGTACCCGCTCCGCCATCCGGATCCGAACCCGAACCAGTGTACAGCTGACAGAAAACCGCCGCGAACAGTTGGGCGGTTTCTGTCTGAAACGAACCGTTGCAACGGTTCAGACCGAACCGTTGCAACCGTTCGGTTGGGTTCGGACGAATCTACCCCTCCCGGAGCGCTATAAATAGCGCTCCAGTTCTCTCAAACAAAACACACAGAAATACAGAAAAGGAAAAACCAGTTCCTTCTTCTGCTTTCCGAAGTGAGAACTCTGCAACTCGGGTTCGAAGTGACTTCCAACAGGAAGTGAAAATTCTGCAAATCGGATTCTGAAGCGACTTCCAACAGATTCTGAAAAATTCGTTCTGAAAGAAGGCTCAGAAAATTCAACAGATTCTTTAATAGAATTGTTGTCTGAATCTGGGACTTCCAAAGAAGAATATTCTTCTACCTTCCTCCTTTCTCCACAGTGGGTGTTCCTCCAAAGTAAAGACAAATATTCTCCCTGAAATTTGTCTTGGTCCTGCTACTTTGATAATCCTGTGAAGGTATTGGTTAATTACGGTTCGACCGTACGGTGATTTGGTAGTGCTATCCAAATATCGTGAAGGAGTGTTGTATCTTGGGAGATTAGCGTCCAGTAACCCGTTAGCACCGAAGCGGGGACGTAATTGTTTTAAGGAGATTCACTATAAGCGTACCTCACTCCAAGTACTGTATAAGTGTATTAATTTTCTTTATACAGTGGTTATACTGATTTTCAGTATATTGAGACTGACTCATATCAGTCTAACTGACGTTTAACTAAGGAAGGTTATTGAAAGGTGGTTCTGTAATTAAGGAAGGTTCTATTAAACGGAAAACCTCCCACCTGATATTCACCGACCTGGCCAATTAGATCGGTGATATTGATTAGTTGTCAGATTGATCCTAGAAACTAACAGCGGCAAGATTTTTGAGTGATACTGCCCGCACCTCTTGGACCATGGTTAGTTGAAATATTTTGAGGTGATGTGTTTTAAGAGTGCGTGCAATGGTGCCTTAAGTAGTGGAAAAAGAGACTGTTTATGGTGTGTACTATTAATTGTGCTGTCATGGTGAACACAGAAGAGAAAATGCAGTGGCCTTGCTATTGCCTAGTCAAAATGATTTGAGCGTTAGTGCATATTCGTTGTGTGAGAGGTTATAGTGAGTATTCTGTGCGCGCTTTTGTTTGCTAGGATTTCCGTCACACATTCTTTATCAAATGTTTGGTAATTGCTGCAAGAAAATAGAGTGGCAACCGTGTCGAGTGCTAACTTTTGGTCATTTCGTTCGGTCAAGCCAGTTTATGGCGAGGCAGTGCTCAGTGCGTAGAAAGCAAATTAGGAGGAAATTCTGGAGTTTGTACCACAAGAGGCACAACTGCAGCAGGGACGTTTGGCTGGATGGAAATCAAGTAGCCAAAATCAGCCAAGAATGTTGCAGAATCTTGCAACAAAAATGAAGGTGCCATTAATTTCAGCAAATTAATCCCTTAATTCCTAACCATAACAGCAATAACTAGTATGTCATGACAGCGAATTAACCATTTTTAATTCCTAATGGAACCCAATTAGCAATGTCGCATGCAAACTGAAGAAAGAATATGAGTAATTTTGCATTTTTGTTGGAGCAAATCAAACAACACAGTTTGTGGTGTTAATATTTGGACTCTATCCTAATCAATGCATATTTTGGTACATAGGAACATACATTGAGTTTTTAAGTTTTTGCTTGGAGAATATGATCCCCTGTATTATATATGTCTTAAAGTTCATGCAATAGGAGAACGGACACCGGAGGGCTTCATGATATTTGCTGAAGGTTTAAGAGAATGAACCTTATATAGACTATGTAAATTGTTAGTTACATATTTAGTATCATATCGCGATATATCACCCGGTATCTGGTATATAATTGTGTCGACCAATATATCGCTGATATCTGATATTTAAAACATTGTATGTACATAACTTCAGAACTGATCAACAAGTTAAGGAAGCAAGCTTGTTGTACCATAGTAGATAGTAGCAGACAAGGAAACCATTAAGGAGATCAAGGACTTTGATATGTGTCCGAGGTGTAAATCTTCAATGATTATTATTTTGAGAAATCATGCACTCACTTTTGAATGTGAATCTTTGCATGCTTCTCTTCCGATTTCCTCCTGAAAAAACTTTGGCCATTTTTACTGCTTAGGTCTCAATGTGTGATTGAAGTAGAAGAGCTTCTAAATCTGTGGCCCAGAATCTTTATTGCAAATGAAATATATCCACGTAGTTATTCTAATATGTATCTTTTCATCTGGTTACGTGTATTAAACACATCTGCTTTCTGCTTGGCTGGTACAAGTGTGCTCTTGTTGAGAATTTTCAAGAAAGTAGTGAGCCCTATTTCAGTTGTCAGATGTGGTTCATACCATCGGCATTTGCTTGTTTGGTTTTAACTTGTGGTTGTGTGATTTGTACCCAAGATCACTTTGATGAATTTTCAGAACTTTATTTTATTTTATTTTATTTTGCCTTTCACCGTCTTCTGGAATCCAGCAGCAGCGAGGATTTAGCGTGTGTTCATTGCCATAATCTTTTTTTCAGTTGAGAGGCTTTGGATCTTGAAATTCGTAATGGAAGTTGTAATGTCACTATTTCTGCATAGCATGAAATAATTTTCCGTGCTTGGTTGTTGATACATACAGGTTTGGATGAATGCTAAGACTGGCTTTTGTTAAAGATGAAAATCTCAATATTGAAAAGACTCTATAGCTAACAGGCTTGGGCCAGGGCCTAGCAATTTAATAATCAACAATTGATGGGCAGCCCAGGTATGAAGATTTAGGCCCAACTTAGCCCAATAATAGGAAACGAGAAGTGTGACTATTAAACGTGCAAGCTTAGCCTGTATGAGGTCATATTAAATGACTTGCATTGATCACACTCTTGAATTGTGAGCATTGTTTTGTATTCACAAGTCAAGTGGGACCCCCCGGAGATGAGGAGTGATGCACATGAAACTATGAAATGAAATGAGGTCAAGTTTTTGAATTTCATCATCTCTTTATGTGTTCTAGGCAGTGGCAAAGTGACAACCATTCTTGTGGCAGTGATTGAAAGAAGAGAAGAGGAAGAGACACCCATTGCCATAACAAGGAAGTGGCTAAAAAAGCCCAATCAGATTAAAATCTAAGAAGTTATTGTAGATTTTCATCTTGAGCTCTTAATTCTTTAAAGCTTGCTTGCTTCATAGAATCATAATTCCTTGTGATTTATTTCTCATTGATGATTAGGGGATGGGCCATTGCTATAGATTCATGAAGAGGATGTACGTAACTGATTTGTGAGGTTTTTTACATATCAATCTTCAAAATCTTTCATATTTTCATGATAAGGGCTAAATTAATCTTGACGTTTTCAAATTGAAATTGTATTTCATTTTAAGTTAGACTAAATCTTTTCTGTTAGAATATACTAAAACTTTTTCTAATTATTTAATGGGTTGTAATTCAATTAGAAAAAGATATTCAGTGTATTATGCTAGAAATGATTTAAATGTACGTTATGTCTATTTAAGTCTATTTAATAGAATAAGAGTTGGATGAAATAATTTAAAGGTCTGAATCAATAATATCTAAATAATAGTGAAAACTTAGATCTAGCATTTAGGAGTTCATTAAGTAAATAATATAAAAAAAGAGGGTATTTGGAGCATTGAACTATCGAGAATAGAATGGGCTTCTAACAAGAAGGTTTTAGTATTTGGTTTCCGTCGGTAAGCGCATGACCATAGAGAAACACGATCAAATTCAAATTTATATTGCTTTGAAAGTAGGGTTTCCGTAATTCCTCAAACATATGGGATCCTTCGACAATTTCCAAAATGTGTCATCATATCGTGTCTTTTGGCTGACTTAATTTGTGCAAAATTCTTCATTTATTTTCTAACATATCCAAATCGATAAATGGAGAAAATAACGAGAAATAGTTTTTAACTTAAACTTTTAGGACTAACACTAAAATATGAAAAAAGAAAATCTAGGTTGCATGTCTTCACTTTTATGAGCCTCCTATTCTTAGCTAACTAGAAACAATTACACCTGAACAAACAAAGTAGCTTGATTCATTCAACTCAGCCTTCAACTGTCCACTTTCATGCTCTGTTTCCATTCTTAGCTAACTTAGACCCATGCTTCATGATCCCATGAGAACTAATTGTGAGGACCAAAGTTTTATACAACATGTTAGATGTTCTTTTATTTTACTTGAAATATGAGGACTGGCATTATATGTAGCAATCAAGTCCAAAACCAATCTCTCTGTAGATCCCTACTGTTTTTATTCATTGAGAGAGAGAGAGAGAGAGAGCGAGAGAGAGAGAGAGAGTGTGTGTGGGCGCGCGGGCGGGGGGGGGGGGGGGGGGTGTATTTATAGCCATTTATAAGTAGTGCATGGTAGCATGTGAGTTGCACTTGCCCTGCTACGATATTGAATTGTATAGGGAAATGGCCAATTCCTTTTGGGGAACAGATATTGCCTCCCCCAAAACTGATGAAGGCACCCTTAAATTAGAGCACCACAAAAACTGATAAAGGCACCCAAAAAAATCAAAAAAAACCCAAAATGTCTTCTTCTTCTCCTCCTCCTTCTCTCCCTCCCTCGCGATAACCCCCTCCCTCTTCCCCAGCTAACTCTCGTCCCCCTTCCTCGGCGAACCCCTCTCCACCCTCGGCGAACCCCTCTTCCCCTTTCCTCATCGGCGAACCCTCTCCTCCTTACCCGACGAAACCCCCTCCACCCCCTCCCCGGCGAACCCCCTCCACCCCGGTGAACCCCCCTCTACCCCCTTCCCTTTCACGGAGACCCCTTTCCCCTTCCTCGGCCGCCCAGGCCCCTTCTCCTATTGTTCGACCGATTTTCGGCCGAACAGAGCTACTCTGTTCGGCCAGAAACTGCTGAACAATGGGGGAAAGGGAAAGGGAGGGGCCTAGCGGGTAAAGGGAAGGAGGGGGTCTCCGGGGATGGAAAGGGGTGTTCGTCGGGAGGGGGCGGGTTCGCAGGGGTGTAGGGGATTCACCGGGTGGGAGGTTTACCGGGGGGGAGGGGTCGTGGGGGAAAGGTGGGGGTTCGTCGGGGGGGGGGGAGTCGCTGGGGGAGAGGGGGAGGGTCGTTGTTCACTGAAGAAGGCAGTAGGAGGAAGAAGAAGGGATGAGTATTTTGGACTTTTTATCAAGGGTAGGCGCGTCCAAAATTATAATGGCACACTTGTAATTTTTTTTTTTTGGGGGGGGGGGGGGGGCTTCATCACTTTTTGGGATGGCAACATATGTTCCCTCCCTTTTGGTGAAGGTGTTTGAAGATAAAGGACCATCTATCTATCTCTCTCTCTCTCTCTCTCTCTCACCCACCAAATCTTATTATTAAGGTTTGGTTGTTGGGGCTGTATTATCTACCCTTTTAATGGATAGATAATCAATGGCCATGAGAGTGTTTTCTTTGGATAGGTAAGTGCCAATGTGGGCCTAAGTTCTTTCTTTGTCTTCATGTTTTCAAAAAAATTATATTTTGTTTGTTGTTTCAAAACTTATCTAAAAAAAATTCTCTTCAAATAATTATTTGTAATTTTGGCTTGATTTACCTTGGGGTTTTATAGCCATTTTATTTATTTTCTTGTTTGTTTGTTCTTTAATATAAAAATGGGAGAACGGTCGTTCTTCTTCTTCTTCAGTACAGGAGTTGGAAAAATAAGTTTGCCTCGCTATGATAAGTAATATATTGCATCACAAATCACATGCTTATCCACCAACTCTTCAATAAATAATCAAAATAGTGTTAAAATCAGACAAGTCTAATTTACTTAAACCTAATCCAGACACTTTAAACAGTGTTCATCACTGAGGAACTGCAAGTTAAAAGAGAAAAACTTGTGCACCAAATGACTCTTTTATGGAACCATGGAACTAAACGATTCATGAGCAGTTTGATAATATTGTTGTTTAATTGCATAAATTTAGGTGCATTATTCTTTATGAACTAATAAGATTCTTTCAATCGGGAGCTACTTCCATGCTCGTGTAAAAAAATTCTATTTTGACATTGTTCTTAACTTATAAGCTTAAAAACATGTAAAATAATTGAACACCATGAAAATTACTACTTTTGAATTTTGCTCTAAAATGCTCGATCATACTTAATGATTTTTCTTTCTCAAATTGGCTTATAATTATTATTCAACATAGAGAGTACATAAAGTGTAAGTCTCAAGCCACTATGTTTGGCCTCCATCTCTTCTATAATTTTAAATCTCTTTTCAATCTGCATGAATGCAGTTATTTAAACTCAAAAAAGTGATAAGTAGCCTCAAAAAATAAATTGAGATTTTCTTGGACAGCTTTACCTTCAAGTGAAAAGTCTAAAATATAAAATTAATTTTTCAAATATTACAACTTTAGCATAATAATTAGTTAGTATACTCATATAATTAGTAAGTACATTCAATCTTATGATATTAATTCTTCTTCAACATCAATACTCTCTATTACTCAACTCATAAATCCTAGAAATTTTACACTCATTCCCTTTAAAAAAAATCACCCATCTTGATTTCCAAGCATCTATGGATAAGCTAATTGCATTCACCTCCTATTTGTCGTATTCACTTGCTCTAAACCGTCCATCTTATAGGCGTCGGCATCTCTCGGACCATCCAGTGAATAGGTTTTAGCATCTCTGTGATCAAGACAAAACTTGCACACAATTGTACATTTGCATATTCATTGGCCAAATTAGTCTGCGTCCCTATAGGACAAAGAACAAAAACAATCACAAAAGTGATGTCCTTGAATTATCATTACACAAGCAAGGATCAGTGCACTCAACAGTGACACAATATTCCGTTAGACTTATTTTATATACACACACACACACACACACACACAAAAGCAAGGATCAGTGCACTCAACAGTGACACAATATTCCGTTAGACTTATTTTATATATATATATATATATATATATATATATATATATATATATATATATATATATATATATATATATATATTATATATATATATATATATATGGGGTTACTGTACCTCAGCCTGCGGCTGAGAGAACTCTCTCAGCCGGCGGGACGTGGCAACATCAGATCCACAAATCTGTCATAAATTTTAGCGGACAAAAACCTGACAATCCCGCCTAATTTAATGTCAGTCACCTCCACATTGTATTTTCCGAAAATACCCTCACTCACAACTTTTTACCTAATGTAAAAACATTTCCTTTTATTTTTATCATGGTCGCAGTATTTTTGAAAAAGCGATGTATATGTATGCGACCTTGCTAATATTTTTTTAAGCCAAATTTTTTTCATACACTATTTGTCGAACTCGTTCGCAGTGGTTAAAATTATAGTTGCAGATCTATTCGACTTAGATCGTAGAGTTTTAATTTTTTTTTTGGTCTTTTATTTTATACGAATGCGACGTTGGTCGCAGTATATGAAAGGTCCTTTTTTTTATTACATACTGCGACATGGGTCGCAATTGTCTCAATATGCGTTGTAGTGTCCTGCGACCATGGTCGCAGTGTATTTAACGTCATTTTTTTAATTCCCGGGTCGCAGTTGATTATGTTTGCACTGTAGTCTTACAGTTGATTATGTTTGCACTGTAGTCTTATGCGACCTTGGTCGCAGTGTCGACCTGGGTCGCAGTTGTTTATGTTTGCACTGTATACTTATGCGACCATGGTCGCAGTGTCGACCCTGGTCGCAGTTGTTTATATTTGTACTGTATACTTATGCGACCTTGGTCGCATTATTGACCCTGGTCGCAGTTGTTTATGTTTGCACTGTAGATGATTGCGACCTTGGTCGCAGTGTAGACCATGGTCGCAGATGTCTATGTTTGCACTGTAAACTTATGCGACCTTGGTCGCAATGTCGTTCATTGTTTACATTTACACTGTAAATAATTTATAAACAATAACCTAAATCCTATAAACAGCAGCAAAAAAAGGGGAAAAATAATAATAAATAATAACCTAAATCTGACAACGAGCGGTCCAAAAATTGCCTTGTGGGCAAATAATAATAAACAATAACGAAAGTTACCGAAAGAGTAACTTTTCATAAGGCGTATTTAGTAATTTAATTTCTTCCTATAAGCGGGCCGCAAGTTAGTGGGATGACAAAATTGAGCCAGTCACCGCAGGCTGAGAGAGTTCTCTCAGCCGCAGGCTGATATACATTTCTCTCTCTAGAAATGTATATCAGCCTGCCCTGCAGCTGAGAGAACTCTCTCAGCCTGCGGTGACGTGGCTCAATTTTGTCACTCCACTAACTTGCGGCCCGCTTATAGGAAGAAGTTAAATTACCAAATACCCCTTATGAAAAGCTACTCTTTCGGTAACTTTCGTTATTGTTTATTATTATTTGCTCAAAAGGTAATTTTTGGAGCACACGTTGTCAGACTTAGGTTATTGTTTATTATTATTTTCCCCCTTTTTTTGCCGCTCTTTATAGGATTTAGGTTATTGTTTATAAATTATTTTTCCCCCTATTCCTTACCTCTCTTTGTCAGATCTAGGTTCTCCTTTTCAGCCTGCGATAAACTTTTTCTGAAAATATAAAACCAGCCTGCGATAAATTTTTTCTCCAAAATATTTAATGTCGACGTCTGAGCAGTCTACTGGCGATCTAAATATGGAAGATATTGCATCTGGTTCTACTTTCTCTCAGAATATTGAAAATCTTGAAGGGTTGACATCTTTGCATGCCGAACAATAGGTTTTAATTGTTTCAATTTTTTAAAAACAATTTCTTAAATATTGAATTTTTCTCTTTAGTCTATGTGGTACTGCGACCTATAACACATGTGTCAAAGTTTCAGAAATGCGACAGTTTTAATATTCGGTCGCAATCTTATTTGAAAATAATCTCCGGCTGTGAAATCTTTTTTTTTTGGTATGCGTCTTAGGTCGCAGTCTTTACTAAGAAGTGATATAGATTTCTTCTCATACGGATAACTGCGACTTAGGTCGCAGTCTTTAGTAAGAAGTAATATAGATTTCTTCACATACGGATAACTGCGACTTAGGTCGCAGTCTTAATAAGGAGTAATATAGATTTCATCTCATATGTGAAATCTTTTTTTGTGACTGCGACTTAGGTCGCAGTCTTTAGTAAGAAGTAATATAGATTTCTTCTCATACGGATAACTGCGACTTAGGTCGCAGTCTTTAGTAAGAAGTAATATAGATTTCTTTCTCATACGGATAACTGCGACTTTGGTCGCAGTATTTAATAAGAAGTAATATAGATTTCATCTCTTATGCGACCTTGGTCGCAGTTATATAACTTATATTTTAGACGTGTGATATCTAAAAAATATTTATATTCATGTAATTCGTGTAATTTATTTTGTAGGATATGAATGCACATGGAGAAATGTCTGGAAGCTCAGATAAGTTTATAGGGAAACAGTTCCTGTCGGATATGAAAGCATACAATTTCTACAATTCTTTTGCAAGGAATAGAGATTTTAGCGTGAGAAGAAAAGGTACAGATAAGTCACGGAAGCCTCCTTATGAGATTATTTGCAGAAAATTTTGCTGCAACAAGGAAGGTGTGAAGAAGTTGTGTGACAAAAGACAAGAGGGGCTTACAGTGCATCGTCGAATTGACACTAGAGTAGCTTGTCCTGCTGAGATGCATGTCCGTCTTCGTTTTCTTTTTGACAGAAGACGTTGGGTTATCACAAAATTTGTTGATACCCATTCACATGAATTGTCAAACCCGGATAAGGTACATCACCATTACTCTCACCAGACTCATCGTTCAAAGATTAGCAGAAGCATTATGAGCAATCTGGTTGATGTGAGAATGCGGCCTTCAAATATTTCCCGCGTTGTGAATGCAATGAGCCAGGGAGAAGGCTGTGAAGAAGTGAGCCCGCAACAAGTTATTGATTTTACTCGTCAACGTAGAAATAACTGCGGCCATGAGTTTATTGCTATTATCAAATATTTTCAAGAGAAAGCCGAGACCGATCTAGAATTCTTCTTTTCAAGTGAAGTCGATAACGCGGGCACACTTAGAAGTATTTTTTGGGCTGATGGAAGAGCTATTTCCTCGTATCTGAGATTCTGTGATGTGATCGTTTTTGACACAACATACAGAACTAATCACTTGAGCTTGCCATTTGCTCCATTCACTGGCGTAAATCATCACCGGCAGTCAATTTTGTTCGGCTGTGAATTGCTTGCTGATGAGCAGAGGGATACGTTTGTTTGGCTATTCCAAAAATGGCTCAAGTGCATGCATGGAGTTGAACCGAAGCTGATTATTACTGATCAGGATACGCAGATTGGTGACGCCATCAAGATTGTTTTCCCAACTTCTAGGCACCGTTACTATTTCTGGCATGTGCGGAAATATATTGCCGAGCAACAAATCCCAATGACAAACAAGTATGGAGAAGATATGGTCTCCGATTTCCATGCTTGGTACACCTCCCGTGATATAAGCACTTGTGAGGAACGATGGCGTCTGATGAATGAAAAATATCATTTAGAAGAAGAAGAAGAAGACAGTTGGTTGTTGAAGATATACAGGCTTCGTGGACATTGGGTTAATGCATATCTCAAGGATGTTTTCTGTGCTGAAATGACAACCAGTCAGAGGTCCGAGAGTATTAATTCCTTCTTTGATGGTTTTGTTAATGCAAACACGAAACTAGTAGAATTTGTTCACCAATATGATAAAGTTGTTGCTGCCCGTCGTACATCTGAATCTCTTCAAGATTTTCGGGGTTTGAATTCTGTGCCCAATTGTACATCGAATCCATATGAGATACATGTTTCGAAGTTGTATACACCGAAGATTTTTCAGTTGTTCCAAAAGGAATAGGCAGTTGTAATGACACTGTTTTCAGAAGAGGTGGAACATGACAAACCTGGATCAACATATTTGGTTGGTAATTTTTCAGAATCAAAAGACGGCTGGGAAAAGGTCAGTTATGATAAGCGTGAGGAACTTCATGTTTCTTGTAGTTGCTCGTTATTTGAAACAGAGGGTATCCTATGTAGACATATTCTGTGTATTTTGTGGCGCAATCACGTTACACATATACCGAAATCATATATACTTCAGAGATGGAGGTTGGATGCTCGTTACAAAAACGTTGCAATTGAAAATGGCATCAGGCCTTTTCCCAGTCAAGGCACTCCACGGACGGCTAGATTGTGGACAATTCGTTCAAAATTTAATGCAATTCTTGACATGGTCGCTGATTCTGATATCCATCTTTCAAAGTTGGAGGCAGTTTTGGAAAGTTTTGCCCAAGAAACCACTAGAGAATACAGAGCCATGTCAGGAAATGATCATTCATCACAGCCTAAAACTACAGTTGGTTCCAGTGGATCCGTTGTCGTATTGCGAGATGGTGAAGAATTGAATATACGTGATCCAATTGGTCCTGTACCAACCAAGGGGAGGCCTAGAGCTGCATCCAGGCTTAAGTCTGGTTTTGAAGATTCTATATATCAGAAGGAAGTTAAGCATTGAAGATGTGGTAACTGCCAAGAGCTGGGCCATTACAGGACTGGTTGTCCGTTACTGGTATTACATTAAACCTGTTAATCATTTTTTTATAATGATGTATCTTTAAAATTCTTACTATTTCCTTTTAATGGCAGAAGAAGTAGGTTTGGGTTGCCTCCATCTTGAAGGAACAAAGACTTCAATTTTTCATGAAGTGCGACCAGGGTCGCACAGTGTAGAGAGATTCATGTCGCAGTCTGCCACTGGTGTGTCATTATAATCAGATTTATTATCATTCTTTGATTTCTACTGTATTATTTTTGTAAGTAGTTGTACTTTAAAGTTTTACTGCTACAAAATTCTCCTATATTGTTTAATTTTTGTGTATATAATGTAGGCAGAGACTTTGGTCGCAGTGTACATGGTTAATTGCGACCAAGGTCGCAGTGTTGTTATTGATTAAGAGGGCCAGCAACTGCAATCTAGGGTCGCAGTACATTGACTGCGACTTAGGTCGCAGTACGTTAGGTAGGTGTTTCCTTTATATTAACACGCATAGCGACCAAGGTCGCAGTGTTGTTGATCAAGACTGCCGCCAGAAACTGCGACCAAGTCGCAGTGTTGTTGATTAAGACTGCCGCCAGAAACTGCGACCAAGGTCGCAGTGTTGTTGATTAAGACTGCCGCCAGAAACTGCGACCAAGGTCGCAAACTTCATTTTAAAATTAAATTCGGGTGAAATAATCTAAAGTTTCAAAATCTCTTTCTTATTTGCGAACATGGTCCAAAGATTTTTAAAAAAAATAAAAAAGACTTAAACAGAAATAAATCTGGAAAAAATTTAAAACAATTAAAATACACAAACCCTAAAAATTATTCTATATTTTTTGTTCTTCATTTCTGACTGTTGTCTGATCCTCCTATGAACTATTAAATTGGTTTTTACATATAGTATGCGATCATCGACTGCATTTTTCTTGATGATTTTTTTTTTGCTAAGTTAAATGTAATAACGGTGAATAAGTACTGATTCTATAGTCGCAGTTTACGTATGTTTTTATATGTTTTGCTTATAAAGTATGAATTATTTTTACTTATTGCATGCGTAATAGCACTGCGACTATGGTCGCAGTGTTTAAGAACAGCAGTCGCAGTTTGATATGTAATTAAAAGAGCTTATAAGTTAATATAGTGAGAAGAGATCTTACAAAAAAAGAGAATTAAAAGCTTTGAAAAGAAGAGAAAATAAGGTTGAATATCAGAAGATCAGGAAATCCTAATCCTCGTCATTATCACCATCATAAGCAGATTCGTCGTCTTCATTCTTCTGCTCTTCCTGTTCATTACTTATTTCCTCATCATCTTCCTATTTTTGAGGTTTTTTTGTTTCACCGATAAACTCCCAGAATGGATCGTCTCTATCAAGCTCTTCGTCTGACCCGTTGCGAGAAAGCGAGCCTACAGCATCAGAGGACATGCTTTCATCGAGCATGTCTCCGTCAAGTGGCAGAGGAATAATGTCTTCCTCACTAACCCACATGAAATCTTCATTATCCTCATGAATAGGAGGATCAGTTAATACATTATTTGATGTAGTGAGATAGTCAAAAAGAGTGAAGTCCAGACTGGTATCAGATTCACTAGAATATCCTGAAGAAAAAGGACCGGTGGGGGAACGATTGAAGTTGAAATCTAAGTGTTCAGAGGAAGAAGATGGGGAAGACATGATTCAAGAATGAATTGTTTTTTGGAAGTTTTGAAATTAAATTGAAAAGGAAGAGCAAAAATATAGTTTTTAGGTATGAGATAATATATTAGTTGCAAGCATTCTATAAAGGTCAATATTGTGGAAGAACATGAATAGTAATAATAATTGTTACAGGTTAGGGTTGAGTATGGTAGGAAGTGGTAAAAAAAAATTAAATATTTAATTGAAGTTATTGCGGGAGAATCCGAAGAGTTTCTTTTTGCCAGATGTTTAATACTTGAAGTACAAATTAACTTTTTATAAAATTGTTTGCCTATATCTTTAGATTACATATGGTGCACATCTTTCCTTTATCGATATTAACATTATTGCATCTCTTTTTTCTAGACTGTTGTTGTATCACGGTAGATAGAATATTAATTACACTTCATTTAATTCAGTGTAATTAATATAGTATTTTTATAAGATGTGATGTACGCGAACTGATCTCAGGGTCGCATGGCTAATCTACTTTTTAAAAATATAAAAAATCTTTTACATAAGGCATGCGAAAGAAGATTGCGACTTTGGTCGCAGTACTGAAGGAGGTCGGATTGCTGTACGATAGAATGCGACTAGGGTCGCAGACGTTATATAAAAAGTTTTTGTTATACTATGACTGCGACTGTGTCGCAGTTGTCATATAAAATGTTGTACGATAGAATGCGACTAGGGTCGCAGACGTTATATAAAAAAGTTTTGTTATACTATGACTGCGACTATTGACTGCGACTGTGTCGCAGTTGTCATATAAAATTGAAAGTTATATTGTATTAAGTCTGCGACCATGGCATGTTTTTTAAATTTTCAATGCTTCTGCTTATTTTACATTATGTTGATCCAAATATTTTTTAATTATATTTTTCGATGTAGTAAAATTACGAATTTTATAACTGTAGATATATTCAACTGAAATTTTGTTTGTTGATGACTTTATTCCAGTTTAGAATTAAAAAAGGGGTATTTTTGTCAATTTGTTTAACGATTGTTTAGGCGGGATCTTTTTTTATTTTTTTGGCGCCTACACTCTGCGGCCGATATGTGGCATATATTCAGCCACGTCCCGCCGGCTGAGAAACTCTCTCAGCCTGCCGGCTGAGGTACAGTAACCCAATATATATGTATATATATATGTATATATGTATATATATATGTATATATGTATATATATATGTATATATGTATATATATGTATATATATATATATATATATATATATATATATATATATATATATATATATATATATATATATATATATATATATATCATGGGTAGAATTCTCTCTCCACAACTAACTAATCTATCATGACCTAATCTCTCTTGGAGGTCTCTCATCTCCTCTAAGAATTAAGAAGAGAACTTGGTGGCTAGAGAGAAGAATCCCTTTCATCAACTCCAGCGTCTTTGAGATCGTGCAACCTTCGGCATCTCTTTCATGATGGAATCAGGTATGCCTAAACACTCATTCTCTTTGATCTTGATAAAGAGACTTACAGTATATGTGTAGATCTTATATGGAATAAAATTAGATCCATTAATTGGTATCAGAGCCTCCTCTTTATCAGATCATCAGGATCTACAGAAATTTTTTGATCTCGTTCTATTAAAATTACAGTCGATCTTTTTATTTAATTCAATAAAAAATTTATTTTTCAATTAATTGAATTAAATTAAGATGATTAAATTGAATTATGTGTATATTTTTTCAGATTTTTTGTGTGTGTTATTATTTCAGAAATAATTTCTGAAAATTTTTAAAAAAAGAAAAAAATGAAACTGCTCTGCTGGCCGCATGCAGGCAGGCCATATATGCATGCGCTTGGCCCACATGCATGGATGTTATTGGCCCACAGGCCATACATGCATGCAGGCCTTCCATGCATGCATGTATTTGCTGCTGGCTTGCAGCAGCCCGCCGGCCCATGGAACATGTAAAAAAAAAAAATTCTTTTCTATGGTTGGTGGTGGGAAAGAAAATGAATTAAAAAAGGTTAATATTTTTGGGTTTTCTTAATTAAGTGAGATTATGAGATTAATTAAGATTAGAAAATTTAGAGATAGAATTTTACTCTAGTAAGGAAACCTAATCCTAACTAATCTTAAATTAAATTTTAATTGGGATTGTTGAGATTGATTTGGATTTTAGGACTGAGAATGAATTCTACCATATTAATGATATTTTGGGGTAGAGTTCTAATCAAATAAATAAATGTATCCCAATCAATCTCACATTAAACTAATCGGGTTTTATTCAGTTTATTAAACCTGACCTATTAATAAGAAAACTCATAAGATAACCATTACGGGTCGGATCTGATTAAGACCAGATAAGCACTGCATACCCGTTTTATCAATAGAAACTTCAATTAGCCGTTGCGGGCTCATCCGATCTCTATTTTGGACGTGTAAATAGTTGTTTCGAAGCTCTAGACAAGCACTATAGTATTATAGGAAGCAGTAGTTAGTTAATATAAAAAAGACATTAAAGTATTTATTTATCATGATAATATGTATCCTTACATGCTTCCGCTTCATCAATATTTATTATATTGCTTATATTATTTAGCATGATGAATATTGATGTTTACTACAGTTGATAACACACAGATAAAGATATATACATGTTCAAGTTAAAGAATTTATAAAAGAGCTTATTTAATTGTGTATATAATTCATGCGGATAATAGCCAGCCCAAAGGAAGACTATTGTTTGGCCGAATTATGTACTGCGTCGGATATTTGATGTGGGTAATGCAAGTGGGAGAACCTTGGCGTGTGGTAATCGGCCCAAAGGAAGGTTGTCACGCTATAGGCCCATATTGCATTACCCTCCTGATTAGTCTCTAAAATTGCATATTTCATACTACATCTTCACATTTATCTAATATTAAATTCTGCTAATAATACCTCTCTTGCATGTTTCTAGGTCCATGGCATGAAATGAAGAAGAAGACCCAAAATCATCATTTAATTAGTGATTAAAGGCCTACAAAGATAGCCATTGACTTTGGAGAGTGATTTCGTCAAAACCAGGACATCCAGCCGATAGGGGGACAAGAGAGGACTACGTAGCAGACGGCGCCGCGCATGCGGCCATCGTATGGCCGCGAAAACGTGGCCATAGCCGCGTTTCCACGGCTCCCTTGTTGAGTCGCGAGCCAAGATTTGACGCGCGGCTCCATACCCGTACCCTGGTGCCCAGTTTTGCCTATAAATACCCTGGGGTTTTCAGAGCCCAGAGGAGGAGTTTTTGAGTAGTTTTTAGGTTAGTTTTAGGGTTTTTCTTCCATGTTGTAGTTTAGGGTAGTTTAGTTTAGTTCTTCTTCTTCTTCCTCTTTATATTTTCTATTTCTTTTAGATCTTGTAATAGGAGAGAGAGTAGTACATGGGTGGAATGCAAGAGTGCTTGTAATAGAAGGTGACAAGTTATGAAAGGTTCTCTCTTTACCTCTCTTTGTTTTCTTCTCTTTAACTACCTTTACATGTTTAGCTAATCTTTACTCTCATGGCAACTAACTACTAACTACTAACTAGTTTAACTTCTTACTTGATAATCCTCATGAATCTAATAGCCTCTACTTGGCCTTGCTCTTACAAGAGCCATTGATGGCTCATGATGATGGATTCTAACACTCTAATATCCTAACTCTTTAACAAGCTAACATTACTTTACTCCATGCTTACTCTTGTTTTGTTTTGATGGTTTAAGTATAGCTTACATTTGTTTTATTGAGTTGGATGTGAAAGTTAACATATGGGCCATGCTTTGTAACGCTCTTGAACCAAGGAATAGTGATGGCCTATGATACATGTGAGACAACTATCACTAAGAGGTTAGCATGTTGGTGGAGTCATTAGTAGTTAGTATCTATGAGTTTTTTTTCACTTTGTTTTAGATATATAAACAAAAATCACAAATACCACTTTTCTATGTTTCCACTTCTTCGTGTTTCACCGTACTTCTCTTTTTCATTCTTTGTTTTCTTTACTTTTCACTTCTTTCAAACATTGAAGAATACTTAACAAACACGTGAACATATCGTGTAAGCTTCTATCGCCTCCCGTCCTTGTGAATTCGACTTGTTTTAGTCTCTATGCTATAACGGAAGTATCGAGGAAGCCAAAGCACACACACTTTACATCTTGATTTCAAAACATACACTTTTTATGCGCGTTTTTCCCCCGATCAAATTTTGGCGCCGTTGCCGGGGATGGGAACAGTTTGATTTCACGTTTTTGTTAACGTTTCTTCTTCATTTTTGGTGTGCAGGTAAAGTTTTTAGCATTGCAGAAGTACACACTTACTTTTGTGTGGTTGGGTAAATTCTTATATATTCTTATATTCTGCTGCTAGTTTTTATTTATATTACCTGTGCACTGTAATAATTTTAAGAAGTAAAATACAGAAATTGGATACTTTAAAACGGTTTAAACATTTGTATCTAGGCACGTATTGATTTCAATTCCAATATACTGTATTTTATTCTTGTGTTGTTGTGATCTTGACGGAGGTGTACATATGACATTGCATATAGAATAGGACAAACACGTGGGTGATTTACTCTCTTTGTGTGTTCATTCTTATCTATATTGCACACTTGCACGAATTGAACATAAGGATAAAACCTAATACAACATAAGGTGGGGAAGTCATTACCCTTCCTTACCCCAAAAATCACCTCCCCACTCACACAACCCAAGGCTTAATAAAATTTTCTAGACATTGGCCCCTAGGGACATCTCGGACTCATTTAGGAGATTGACCTAAGGGGAAAGTTGTTAGAAGTTGACTCTTATCAAATCGGTGTCTAAGGCTGGGGATTGAGAGACGAAACCTCGAAGAACAGTGGTTTGGCATAATTATGCCCGTTGCTCCGGCACGGATACCTCCCACTGATCTTGCCCCTACCTGACCGATTAACTTGTGGTCAGATTCTGACAATGTACCCCCCGTGGACAGTCTAACCAGTTAGGAGTCGTCTAGGTCTAAGTCAACCCTAACATAAGCTTGTTTTTTTCTTTCTCTTTATTTGTTTGTTTGTCTGTTTATTTTTCTTTTTTGTAAAATGTGATATGGATTTCAGCAACAACAATTTTTCTAATGCATATAGTGATCCATACTTCACTCCGACCTCTTTTGACTCGGATATTACTAACCCGACATTTCATAACTCGAACCAACCAAGTATGCCGGATTGGTCTTACCCGAATCATTATCTGCCCCAGTCCCAATACTATGAACAAGACTGGAATAATCATCACCACTCTTCACAGAGTCAGTAGGGATACAACTCCCTCGAGTATTATGGTCAACCACCTTACCAAAATCCAGCTTCATATACTCCTTCCCCCAAACAACCATTAGAAGAACCAATTGACTGAGAAAAGAGGATGGAAGCCTTAGAGGAACTCGAGTGACGAATTCAAAATCTAGAAAACTCGAAATCCCATCAAAGTTTTCAAATCCAAGATCCTTACTCCATTTTTCAAGTCCCAGATCAAGAAGAACATACCGACTTAGAAAAGAGTAAATCATGATTCAATTCCAAAGCAATCCTTTTAATATGATAGAAGCTAAACTTAGTCGATTGGAAAACATGTGTAGGAATAAGGAAACTCTCCCTACCCAATCTTTGACTATTCCTAACACTTCTAATCATATTTTTGATGAAAATAAAAAATCATGGACTCTTGAAGACTTTGACCAAGATTCAATTTCACTACAAAATCTTGAACTTGACCAATATCAACCCATTGACAAATTGGCAAGTTTTATTTCAATGAGATTGAACTTGAATATGAATGTGAACCCGACCCACAACTTTGTAATTCAATTCCAATCTTTGAATTTATATTGACTCCGGCATCCTTACCTAAGTTGGACCCATTGCCCGAGCCCACATTGATTCCTGTATCCATGGATTTTAAAATTGAACCACTTCTTTTGGATAGTCACATTTTGTTGATGGGAATAGAATGTGAAATTAAATTCTTTGATTTGGACTCAACTCTTAAACCTAAACCGACTCTCGAACTCAAAGTTGATTTTTTCGAGTTAGTATTGGTTCCCGAACTGTTCATTTCAAAACCCAAATCATTCATTCCACAAAACCACATTCTATTATTGGACCAAGGTATTAACCATAATAACTCAGTGATGATCTTCCAATATTGGTCATGTAAAGAGAATAATTTTCATGGTAGGATCTTGTATGATCCTATTCATATTGGGATTGTAAATATGTAAATAAAAAGAGGTCAATAAAGGTGGGTTCCGTGAGCCACCATATTATCTTGATTGGGAAGCAACGCTTAGCCCAATCAGACCACCACCGGAGCCACCACCATGAGGTAATTTTCCTTCCCTTCCCATTTATTTCATGTATATACACATTCACGATGCATTGAGGACAATGCATGAGATAAGTATGGGGGATGATTTACTAACATAGTTAGTTTTACATTTCTTTCTTTTACACTTCTTTTTAGGAACTTTTAAAATTTTCTTTTGTAAAAAAACTCTTTTCTTTTCTTTTTACAAAACTTTTTGAAAAAAGATAAATAGTTTTGATTTATTTTTAAGAAAATTAAGATTATCTTAGGAATTAGGAAGACCTAATATTATGACATTTTAAACTGAGTCAAAATAATAGATCTTTTTTAAATTTTCAGATAAGAGAGTAAGATTGAAAAGATAATTTGATCTTGAATCTTTTGCCTTAGATTTATGCGCTTCACACTTACACAATTTTTTTGGGATTGAAACAAAGGCTGATAATTTCATAAATACATATATATATAAAATAATGATAATAAAAATCACTTATTGAAGCTGGGTAATTATGCCTCAGGAAGCATGATTATTCATGCCTAAAAAGATGGACAAAATCAAAATAATCCCTTTAGTTTTGTGGCATTATTTACTCGAGTCCTTAAACCCGAGAGATGTTTTCTCATCTGGTGCTCACCCATAGAGTGGCCCTCTGTTGTCGAGGAAGATTGGGTTGGGTCCTCCGATCATGTGGCAGGTGCTCGGGGGACTTCGCCCACCCATGAGGCCGTAAAAGAGGTTGCGGGTAAGGCTTCGGCGGTGACTGCAGGGCTTTCTACTACTACGTTGCTCCCCGAGGATAGGACTGAGACGGTGACGCTCCCTACTTTGAAAGACGCTGGGCTTGAGTCTTCCCATGGGGTTGAGAGGGTGGACGCTACTGGGCATCTTTCTGCCATGGATGGTGCAAGGATCATCGGTGGCATTGGCTCCTCGAGGGCTGCCACACAGTTTTTTGAGGTGTCTTTGGGGTAGACCGGTGCTAATCCTGAATTAGTATTGTTCCTCCGAAATGGGGCTATCGAGGTGGCCCTCGGGTATAGCGATTTCCTCGGAGGGATTGAGGAACTCAAGGCCCTTCCCTTGAAGGAGCAAAGACATAAAGAACGAGGCCTCCAGAGTAAGTTGTGCGATGAATTTGTCTATCATTATCTGCCTACGCGCCTTCTGACTTTGGTTTTCTTTTCAAAACTCGGTACTTATCTCGGAGTTACTGGATGATCAACAGGATGCCCTGAAGGCGAAAGAGGGCAAGGTTGCTAACTTGCGCCGGGAGATTGAGAGGCTTAGTGCCTCGGGGAAGACGGCGATCAAGGAGATCAGTCAGCTCAAAGTGGATTTATGCCACGAGGTGACAGTTCGCTCGAGTCAAGAAGAGCTAGGGAAGAAGGGTTCGGAGATGTTGGAGAAGGACTCTGAGCTGCAACAAAAAAGTATGCACTGCTAGCTGCTCAGCAAGCCCTTGAGGAGATGTGTCACCATGCGAAAGGGGTGGAAGCTACCATGGGGTCCGAACAAGACGCTTTTGAAGAGACAATGGAGTGCCTTAAAGATGACTTGAGTCGGGCACAGATTGCCCATGATGAAGCAGAAGCATGTGAGCAAGAGGCTATAGTTGATTGCCATCACACGTTGAAGATGTTTAAATTCAAAAAGTATAAAGAGGAGTACAAAGACGGGAAGCGTGGGGTGCCTCCAAAGTACTAGCTTGATATTAGGACCTTCCTAAGGGGGGAGGTCAGGATTCTCTTGAGAGCGGCACTACCCACACTGCTGAGGTGAAGGCCTCTCAAAACCCTCCATCTAGGGATGCAGTGCCCCTGATATCGGGCCCCTGCCGACCGCGTCTGACGCAGAGTGGGTGACCAATGTTTCCTTCGTTATGGTCGTGGAGACCTCTCCAAATGCTCTGTCCGGTGACGCTGTGCTTCCGGCGATGAGCCTTCCGCCGGCAGCTCCCGATGTTGGGCAGGTGACCCAGGCTGCCGTCGAGGAGGCGGCTCTTCCAGCTGCTACTTTCGAGGCCTCTCAGAAATGCAAAGGTCAAATGAGTGATTGAGAGTTTGTCTTCTTTGATTTTTCTATCATTGATTGTAAAGATCTAGTGTAATCTTTTGAAAAGAAATAGTTGGGTCTCTGGGTTCCACCTCTTTTTGAACATCTTATTCCCTTTATGTTTTAAGGCCATCGCTGATGCGGGTCCAACAAACATCTGTTCGTCTTTAGGCTCAGTGGTCGGTAGTCTGAGGGAGAGCTTCTGAAAGTTGGGAATATCTTCTACTCGCTTGAGTTTTGAGGAGGTTCGTGCTTCGAGCGAGAAGCCACCCGAGGAGATCAAAGGGGCTGGGCCTCAGAGAAAAGAGGCAGAGGTGAAAATAGGCCTGGATGACAAGCCTGGATCGTTGTTGGACTCCTTGAATGTCTGGCAGGAGAAAGTGATCGTGGGGAGCTCTCGGGAATTCTGGGGTTTTCTCGCCCCGTAGAGCTCAAGGTGCTCAACTTCTTAACCTCACAGCTGAATCTTGAGCTAATTGCTCATAATACAATTGTGGTTGATCATAAGAAGAGAGTAGATAACGTCCTTAAAAAGGATCATGACCTGCTAGAGGCGAGTTCCTCGTTGAGAAAAAAGAAGGTTGAGCTTGAAGAGAAGCTTTTGAACTGGCTTTTGGAGTTGCAGAAGGCATTGGAAGATGAGTCAAATCTTCATGAGAGGATAGATTCTGCCTTGTCAGAGATCCTTTCACTTCGAAAGCAGGTCGACATGGGCAGTTCCGAGAAGCAGGCGCTCAAACGTGAGCTCCAAACCGTCCGGAGTAGCTTGGAGGGTCGTGACAAGGTGGTAGAGGAGTTGAGAGTTAAGGTCTCACGCCAATCGGATTATTATGATGATCTTTGGCTTGTGCATGGAGCGTTGTTAGAAGAGGCGCAGAAGCTGCATTCCGAGGTCATAGCCCTCAGATCAGTCGTCCGAGTAGAGGGTGTCGGCGTACGGCTTAAGATCGAGAACTGAAGCCCTGAGGGTCCTATCTTCCAACCCAGAGGGTCGGGTCGTCAGTCTGGAAGATCATATGACCATGATGAGAGCTTTGGTAGTTGGCATGAGAGAGCTCTGAGAGGGTGGACGGACCGGGGAAGTGGTCATAGGCGTGAACGACAGGGCTAGCCCGCTTTTGTATGGATGAGTGTGGTGCTGAGATGTGTCGTTCATTTTTATGGGCTAAATTGTTATTTTGATGCTCCCGTGTCATGACTTGTGTTTTTATTCGTAGAGAACCATTGGGGTAGGACCCGGTATATACTGTTGATTCGTGCAAGTGGTCGTCAAGGTGAAAACCTATCTAGGCTGACTCCGAGTAGCCCAAGTGAGCGAGCCTCCGTCTTTCAGTGGGCTCCCCGAGGGATAGCCGTAGGGGTTGTCTTTCCCTCATAGTCATCAGGGTAGGACCCAAAATAGGCTGTTGACTCACTCGAGTGGTCGTCAAGGTGAAAACTTGTCTAGGCTGACTCCGAGCAGTCCAAGTGGACGAGCCCCGTCTTTCAATGGGCTCCCCGAGGGATAGCCGTGGGGGGCTATCTTTCTCTTATAGTCGTCAAAATAGGATCTGATATAGACTGTTGACACATTCGAGTGGCCGTCAAGGTGAAAACCTGTCTAGGCTGACTCGGAGCAGCCCAAGTGGGCGAGCCTTTGTCTTTCAGTGGACTCCCTGAGGGATAGTCGCAGGGGCTATCTTTCATGAAAAACACCCAGAGGGGGGTGAATAGGTGTAAATGCTAATCTAGAAACTAAATGCGCTAAATGCGGAAGCTTAAAAATAATTTGCAACACACTTAATACAACCAACAAGTGTAGCCGAATTCCCCGTGAAGGGCTCTGGACTAACTCCTCTTGATTCCCCTAGATAAGGGTTGAGGTGTTATATGAAGCTCTTGCGGTTAAGTACAAGTGAGGCACACACAAGCAAGCCAAGCATATAAAGATGAACAATATGAAATAATGCAAGGCATAAATGCAAGCAATAAGATATGAATGAATGAAAGATGCTTTGCACAAATAAAAGAGAGAGAGGGTTTAGAGGCAATGGATCAAACGCAAACACAATGATATGTTCCGAGGTTCGAGCCCCTAGCTCTACGTCCCCGCCTTCACCGAGAAGGATTTCTAATCCACTAAAGGAGTACCGAACTCCTCTCTCAAACTTACAATGCCACCGAGGCACTACAACCACAATCCACCTCTACCGAAGAGGGATAAGGCCCGTAGCCAACAAACAATCTCCACCTCACAATAGAGGGAGTAAACAACAACCTCAACCTCTACCAAAGAGGGAGCAACCCAATCAAAGCAAGGGTTTACAATTGGTGGTCTCTTTCAACCACAAACAATCTCTCTTTCCACAAACAAAGATCCTAATAGATTAGGATAGAAGATATAGCTCAAGTGTGGAAAACAAGTGTTTTGATCAAAGAAATTCTCTTGGAAAAACACCAAAAAGATATAGAAGTTTAGATCAAAAACTAATTCCCAAAACCCTAATTTCTTTGAAATAAATAAAACACTTAAAACAAACAAAATGAATCTTTTTGCTCTTTAAACTCTTTTGAAAACTTCTTTTTAAAACCAGAGAGTAGGGAAAAATTAGCTCAGAAAATCTTGGCCAAAATCTCAAAGAAATGGGGTTATATAGGCCAAACAGAAAACTAGCCGTTAGACTGATCTGTCAGCCTGACAGGCTGGCGGTCGACCGGCCCGGTCGACCGCCAACCGTCATATTTATGACCGTTGGGGCTTCCGGTCGACCGCCCGGTCGACCGCCCAGATACAGAGAGCAAACTCTCTGGTCAGGTCGACCGGTCGGTCGACCGGCCCACTGTACTGCCAGACGTGCACAGCTCTGTTCATGTCGGTCGACCGCACGGTCGACCGGCCCTTGGTGCGGTCGACCGAGCGGTCGACCGACCTGGCCTGTCAGCCAGTTCTGGGTCAGAAAAACTGGGTCAGAAAAACATGTTAAAATTCTTTTAACTCTTCTAAAAATATCATAAAAATTGTTTTAACATTTTATATTGAAACACAAACCTGTGATAAAAATTTCAAGACAATATTAAACATTTGGAATCATTTTTGTGTCTTGCAAATTTTATCAAAAACCAAAACTTGTATTTTGTCAAACTTGACTTTTTCAATACATGAATAGGAAAGTCAAAATAAGTTTGTTTAAAAGTTAAGCATGCATGTATAGAATGAATCTACTATACATAAACCAATTAAACTTGTTTTGATCAATCTATTCATGAAAACAAATATCGGTTAAACTAAAAACCGAAAAACCATAAAACGTGTGTGTTGTACACTTGAGCATATCAACTATACTAAGCTTTACAAATGGATCTAAAACACACTAAACTAAACTAGTATACCTAAGTCTTCTTGATGATCTTCCATTTTCAAGCCGACTCGATCCTAAACGTGATCCACCGAGTGCAAAGGTATGATCTTGATGCTCGGGCACTGGAATCACAAAGAAAGGCTTCAAAACTCCTCTTTTTGAAGCAAACACCAACTAATATCTTGTTACAAGATCTGAAACTAAAATCACAAGATTATTAGTAAACATAACTACATGAGTTAATCATCATCAAAACTAGAGAGGAAGGCCTTGATTGAGGCTAAACCTGCACACAAAATACGAGATTATAGAACTTAAAAAGAGAATGTGCAAGTGCTCAATTCTTCCGCGATAGCAAGTGGCTATGCGGGTCGTGATCCACAAGGAGGGCTTGCGATGGAAGCGTTTACAGTTTTATTGAAATCGTCATAAAAACCAAACGAGAGTTCTTCTCTATTTTTAAAGTTAAGAAAAGAAAAAGAAAGTTAAAGGTAAAGTTAAGAAGAAAGCGAGGGATGAAGAAGGTGGAAAATCAGAAAACGATGAAAAGCGACTATGTACAATGAAGTGGAGAAGAATGAAAACGATTTGGAAGAAGTGGTTGGTGATCTAAACTAAGAAAGAAAAGAAAGAAAGAAAAGAGATACTTACCTAGGTTGATTGATGACTTACTTGGAAACTTTTTGTAAGTTCTACCTTTTTGCTTCGGAGGCGTTCAACGCATAGATCATAAACTCGAGCTCGGTCCCCGTGCACATTATATCGTCAAGCATAAGAAGAACGAAGTGATGCGGAGCTTGGAAGAGGAGAACGTCTTCATGAACTATCGCTGGCTCTCACGTAGCTTAGTTAGACTTGCTTTGGAATTCACTTGTACACTTCAACAACAACCAAGGTAAAGTAGAAGAGGAAGAGAGAAGCAAAACAAATGTAAAGTAAAGCAGAATAGAAAACAAACAAAGCATTTACCTTTATTACTTGCTGAGACAATGAAAGAAAAGAAAGGAGTAGGGTACATCGTCGGTGTCACTCTCAACATCAGCCCCTCTCTCTTACTTACATGAATCTTCTTCTGCCCTAAGCTACATACAAGTTACATAAAAGTAAAAACTAAACTACAAAATGGAAAAACTAGTCTAAGATCCTAATCTGCATTGGCGTCATTTTCAGTGCACAATATGGCCTTTTATAGGCGAAAACCCAACCACCAAGATCCCGGGGAGGTCGGGGGGAGTTCACGCTCCCCGTAACTCCCCAAGATTGCCGCAGAAACGCGGCAAAAGCCGCGTTTCTGCGGCATCTGGCCACACCCTGTTGGTGGGTCATCCCGGGAGTTTCTTCTGACTTTATCCTTCGTTGGTTTCTTCGTTTGAGCTCCGGATTCTGACGAAATGGCCTTGGATTCTTGGCTTTAACCGATCGATTCTGAGAGGATTCTTCTCAACCGGTTTCAACCTCTTGATTTTGCCCTGATTTTATGTGTGCGAATTAACTCTGATTTAATTCAGAATTCTGGTGGGCTTTTGGGCTCATTTCTCTTCATCTCCTTAAGGATTGGGCCTGCAAATAAATCAAACAAATAATTAGGACAATGCAGGCTTTTATTCTAAAATCAGTATGAAAATGTGACATTAAATATGCAACATTAGTGACCAATCACACCCCCATGCCTATCTTTTGCTCGTCCTCGAGCAAAACAACTAAACTATACTAAGGATTATTAGACCACTTTCGCAGGTCGCGCGATTGCACTGAGCATGTGCAACAAGCCTTTAAACCTCTAGGTTTCCCCTAGAGGACGAGTTTTGTCTCGTGAGGGTTTTCAGCGGATTGCACCCACAAAATCCATAAAGAAAGAGAAATAAAGAGTTAGTATTTTCGAAAAGCATTTTGAAAGAGAAAAATATTTGAAATATGATTGTAAGATCTAAGCAATCTATAAGTTATAGGAAAACCAAATTTTTCATTCCTAAACTTAGTCTCTATTCAAAAATTTGTTATCAATCAAAGTAAGGAGTCAAATTATATCTCATCTAGTCTATTACTTTACCCTAAGTCATATGCACCTTGTGACTGTGAAAATTTTGACTAAGGGTTCATTAACGCCAACTCTTATGCCTTATTTATTTATATATATTTTTTTTGTTTTTGGTGGTTATTCCTTAGTTTAGGCTTTCTAATCTGCCCATGTAACGAGCCTTTAATCGATGACTCCCAAACCAGACGGTCTTAGGGCACCAGGTGAGAAGACACCCCTAGGACTTAAGGACTCGAGCAAACAAGGCCACAAAACTAAGGACTTTATTATATGAATCCCTTTTAGGCGTGAATACTTATGCTTTATTAGGCACAAATACCCAGCTTAATCAGAGGATCTAATCATCTTTCGCATAAATACTAAGGCTTGCTTAGGCCAAAGCACCTAGCTAATCAATAATTAGATTTGTTTATTTTTTTTCTTTTTTTTTTTATAAGGCATAAGAATCTTTGTTTTTGAACCCTAAGTGTGTAAGTGTATGAAGTGTGCATATTTCATCAAGGTAAAGATCAAGACCAAATTACTATGACAAATTATCTTCCTAACTCTAAAAATCAAACAAATAATCTTACTTTGATCACGTATAAGAAATCCTAATTTGGATTTTCCTATTCCTTAAAATTAACTTAATTTCTTACAAAAATAAGTCAAAATATTGTTTCTATTTTTCAAAAAGTTTTTAAAAGTAAGAAAAATGTTAATTTTTTTTTAAATAAAAAGAAAAGTTATGTTAGACCCTCCCCCACACCTATCTCATGCATTGTCCTCAATGTATGAATTAATGCATAGATGCATGAAAAAGAAGAAAGGGAAGGAAAATGTTACCTTAAGGTGGTGGTTCCGGTGGTGGTCTGATTGGTCTACGAAACGCGGCCCAATCAACTTTTCTTGGGTCTCGGAGGAACCCACCAAAAATATCTTTAATATAACCCACTAAAAAGATAAATCCATAAAGAATTTTTATTAAAAATTTAACCCCATCTAATTTCCAAATTCCATAATTGATTTCGGAGTCAAATTTGTCAACCACCTCGTCCCAGAATGGAGTATGAAATGATAGAACAGTTGACTTGGACTCAGGAAGGACAGGAACTAATACCGACTCAGGAAGGTGACTTAAGTCAAGTAAGGGTTCAGGAGTCGAAATAGGTTCAGAAATTGGGTCCAAGTCAAGAAATTGAAACTCCAGTCCACATGTATTTTCCAACAATGGAATGTGACCTAATGTGGGTGATTCCAGTTCAGAAATGATAGGTGGAGGAATCAAAACTGACTCTAAAATATTACTCAAGTTTGGTAATAAAACAGGAGTCAATATTGATTCAGAAAGTTGAACTGGATCACATATGTGAGAATCTAGGTCACATATCTCATTGAGTTCAATATCAAAAAATGGAGAACTTGCCAATTATCCATGGGATTTTCAAAATTGTAAAGTTGGTCAAGTTCAACATGATCCTGAAAGATGGGTGATTCAATTTCTTTATGAATTGGTACAGGATCCAATGTTGACTCCGGAAAAAGATTGAAGTCAGGTGAAGATACTGGAGTCATGATCGAATCAGGAAGAAGAATTGAATCACTAAGTTGGGGTTCAAGATCATATTCATTCTCAAGTTCTATTTCATGAAAGGAATAACTTGCCAAACTGTCAATATCTTTTTCAAAATTTGGAGTTTGGGTAAGTTCAAATGGTTGTTCTGAAATAGAATCTTGATTTCCAAAACAACATGACTCTTTGGCTTTAACAGAATGGTAAGTGACATCAGGACGGTGGGAACGTAGAGATTCGACCATCATATCTATGTCACGATTTCTAGCATTTTGAGCATGAGTCATGGCTTCTAGCATCATTTCATAATTGATGGGTTCGTTGTTTTGATGAAAAGATGAAGAGTTGTCTTGGAAGTGGTATTGAAATTGTGAGTCCATCAGATTTTGGGATTTGTGTTTGGACTCACGCATACTCCGTTCCAAAATTGATGGTTTCCTATTTTGGACGGGTGGAACTGAGTATGAATCTTGAACATAATGTGGACTGGGTGGAGAAGGAGGGCAAGGTGGTTGGAAATTATGCTCGGGGGAGGTGAATCCCCACTGACTCGGTGAAGAGTTGAAATCATTATGGAAATTATAGTTATTAGATGGGGGAATGGGTCATATTGATTCGGATAAGACCAATCCGGCACACTAGGTTTTAAAGTTATGATATGCGGGTTGGTGGTAATATCCGAAAATGAAGTCGGTGTGTAATATGGATTATTATTGTAGTTGAAAAAATTATTATTATGGTCCATATCACACAATAGAATACAAACAAAGAAAAACAAACAAATAAACAAACAAAAAAGAAAAAATTCTAGCCTAAGTTAGGGTAGACTTAGGACTAGGACCTAGACGACTCCTAACTGGTTAGACTGTCCACGGGAGGTCTAATGTAGACTTTAACCACAAGCTAATCAGTCAGGTCAGGGCAAGGTTGGTGGGAGGTTTTCCGTCAAAGACGTTCCTTAATTAAATAACCACCAACCTTCGGGCTTTCGGCCCTCAATCCCTTTCCTAGACACTGATTTTGCAGGAGTTAGATTCCAACATTTTTCCCCCTTAGGATAATCTCCTAATTGAGTCCGAGATGTCCCTAGGGCCAACGTCTACTCAATTTTAGTTAGGCTTGGGTTAGTGAGTGCTTGGAATGTGATTTTTGGGCTAAGGAAGGGTGATCAAATCCTCACCTTATCTTGTTATGGGTTAGTGCCCTTAAAATAATTTTGTGCAAGTGTACAAGATATGTAAGATTCACTCAAAGCGATATAAATCAACCAAAAGTGAGTCCTATGCTAAATGCAATGCATACGTATCTTGCTCCAGCACTCTTCAACAGTAAAAGTAAATGAATTGAAAAGACACGTGCCTAAAATGCAAATGTCTAATCAATTTTAACTTTTGTAACAAACGTTTTACTGTTGATTATTATCAGGCTTATGTGATGGCATATAAGAAATAAATAATTGCAGCAAACTAGAATTTGCAAACTAAGCAGCCCTGCAAAAAGCTGTTAGTAGTCAGCTCTTCATTGCCGTGGATCCGCGGCTTTTGCCGTGAAAACGCGGCAATTCAGAGGGCAATGGGTCTCTGCTTTCTAGAGCAGAGGCCCAATACCACTTGTATGTCACTGCAATATTAATTTCCTGCTTTAATTGCCCTGTAACCTGCAACAGAGAAGAAAATTCGTTTAGTTCTAAAAAATTTTTAAAAAAAATTCAGATTTCAATAAAAAAAAACATGTTACCCTCCCCGGCAACGGCGCCAAAATTTGATTGAGGCTAAACCTGCACACAAAATACGAGATTATAGAACTTAAAAAGAGAATGTGCAAGTGCTCAATTCTTCCGCGATAGCAAGTGGCTATGCGGGTCGTGATCCACAAGGAGGGCTTGCGATGGAAGCGTTTACAGTTTTATTGAAATCGTCATAAAAACCAAACGAGAGTTCTTCTCTATTTTTAAAGTTAAGAAAAAGAAAAAGAAGTTAAAGGTTAAAGTTAAGAAGAAAGCGAGGGATGAAGAAGGTGGAAAATCAGAAAATGATGAAAAGCGACTATGTACAATGAAGTGGAGAAGAATGAAAACGATTTGGAAGAAGTGGTGGTGATCTAAACTAAGAAAGAAAAGAAAGAAAGAAAAGAGATACTTACCTAGGTTGATTGATGACTTACTTGGAAACCTTTTTGCAAGTTCTACCTTTTTGCTTCGGAGGCGTTCAACGCATAGATCATAAACTCGAGCTCGGTCCCCGTGCACATTATATCGTCAAGCATAAGAAGAACGAAGTGATGCGGAGCTTGGAAGAGGAGAACGTCTTCATGAACTATCGCTGGCTCTCACGTAGCTTAGTTAGACTTGCTTTGGAATTCACTTGTACACTTCAACAACAACCAAGGTAAAGTAGAAGAGGAAGAGAGAAGCAAAAACAAATATAAAGTAAAGCAGAATAGAAAACAAACAAAGCATTTACCTTTATTACTTGCTGAGACAATGAAAGAAAGGAGTAGGGTACATCGTCGGTGTCACTCTCAACATCAGCCCCTCTCTCTTACTTACATGAATCTTCTTCTACCCTAAGCTACATACAAGTTACATAAAAGTAAAAAACTAAACTACAAAATGGAAAAACTAGTCTAAGATCCTAATCTGCATTGGCGTCATTTTCAGTGCACAATATGGCCTTTTATAGGCAGAAAACCCAACCACCAAGATCCCGGGGAGGTCGGGGGAGTTCACGCTCCCCGTAACTCCCCAAGATTGCCGCAGAAACGCGGCAAAAAGCCGCGTTTCTGCGGCAAGGGGTGGCCAGATGGCCACACCCTGTTGGTGGGTCATCCCGGGAGTTCTTCTGACTTTATCCTTCGTTGATTTTTTCGTTTGAGCTCCGGATTCTGACGAAATGGCCTTGGATTCTTGGCTTTAACCGATCGATTCTGAGAGGATTCTTCTCAACTGGTTTCAACCTCTTGATTTTGCCCTGATTTTATGTGTGCGAATTAACTCTGATTTAATTCAGAATTCTGGTGGGCTTTTGGGCTCATTTCTCTTCATCTCCTTAAAGATTGGGCCTGCAAATAAATCAAACAAATAATTAGGACAATGCAGGCTTTTATTCTAAAATCAGTATGAAAATGTGACATTAAATATGCAACATTAGTGACCAATCAGGCCTCCGGGCCAACAATCTCCCCCCTTTTGATGATGACAAAACTCATGGAGTTATATATGCATGGATTAAAGTTAAGCTTCAAAGAAGCTCCCCTTAACTCATGCATAAACAAATAAACAATAAATATGCAATGAATGTACATAAACATGTATGCATCAACATGCATAAAACACATAAACATGCATAAAACACAAATTATTCTCCCCCTTTTTGTCAATCATCAACAAAAGGGTAAACATCAAAACAAAACAAAATCAATTTTTCTCCCCTTTTTGTTTGAAACAATGAATCAACAAAAGGGTTATATAAAAACAATGTTCCCCCTTTTTGTCTAAAACAAAAACAAAAACCAAATAGGGGTGACAATCAATTAAGATACCAGTTGAACATATGTCAAAGTAGCATCTTGATACCAATTGAAAGTAAACATAGATCAATCAACAAATGTTATATGCGATATACATTCATGAAGAGGAAGATGTGAAGCTTCCCTACATAGATACATTACATGAAGGAGGGATGACAAGCCCTAATTCACATAATGTACACTAATGCAATGCATAAGAGGAGATGTGAAGCTCCCCTACACACGTGTATCACATAAAGAAGAGATGTCAAGCTCCTCATTACAAGATACACTCAACATGAATCTATATGTAGAAGAGATGTTAAGCTCTCCTTGCATATAGACAATACAAATCAAAACTTTTATATTTATCTTAAACAAAATTTGAGATACCAATTTTAAAACATTCAAATAAACATCTTGATATCAAAAGAGAGTATTTTTCTTTTTAAGTATGATATCAAATTAAATGACTATTTCTATCATAAAGTAAGGGAACAAAATACCAATTGAAATATGAAAATCGAATTTTCTCCCCCTTTATGAAATACCACAAAAACACATGCATAAGCTTGTAATAAGATACCAATTGAAAATTGAATCAATTGAAACAAAGTTAAAACTCAAGCTTTAGCATAAACAAAATTTTGTGCTTAAAGATATAGGGATATAATAAGCACAAATAAAACATATATATGTATGAAAAGTTTAATACCGATCGAAATTGATACTATTGGAATTGAAAAACATACATACATACAAACATATATGAGTATACAAGAAAGGTCAAAATTGATACCAATTGAAAGAATCCAATGATACCAATTGAAACAACAATAATATCAAAGTATAACTCATATAACCTATCCTCCCAATCATGTTCAAGTTTAAAATGATTTTCAATATAAAGCATACATGAGCATGATCGCCCATCCATCCACCCTTGGATGGTAGGGGTTTTCAAAAAATAGGTTTAAAAATTAAAGTATGTTTGAAAATTCTACCATAATGAAGAATAAGAACTAGTTAAATGGAAAATCTTGTTAACTAGTACGAGATCCTTCAAGCAAGGAATAAAACAAATTATTTTTCATGAAACATGAAATCTACATGATAATCAACACTCTAAGCCAATGAAGCATAAATATGACTCATGAAAATAAAACATGAGTAAACAATAAATGTGAGTGTATAAATAAAGTGTGAAGATCATAATCATGAAAAATGGACAATAAACTCAATATTCCTTGAAACAAGAAAATCATCAAAACTTATTTAATCTTCAAGGTATATGTATGTCCTATACAAACTAAAGTATATATATCCATACATATCCAAACACAACGAGTCCACAAAGATATATGCATTAAGGCACGTGGCTCAAAGGATGTATATGTATAATAATAGTTTAGATAAAATAGACATATACATGAAGTTAAACATAAACACAAAAACATGAAACAAATCCAAAAATGGGAATACAAGTTTTAAAATGCATGAATCATCAAAACTAGACTATACTAGCACATCTAATGGGAACAAATAAGCAATCAAGCACAAACATATATAGATTTATTTGTGACCCACTATATGCACAAATATATACCTAGTCTTAATGAAAACTAACATCTAAACATATATTCAAATCATGAAGCATCAAAACAAGATAAAATCATCATGACAAAACTAAACATGATTATTATGTAAATCCACATGTCATTAGAACTATGATGTACATGATAGCTAAACTAAGGTGAGAACACTAAATATGGGTCCATATAAGCATGGGTGTCTCAAATACTATACATGTATGTCATAAGTCTAATTATCATGGCATTTTCATAATAATCTAAAAACAATAAACATGCTATAAACACTAATTATGAAAGCATGTAAACAAAATTGGGAGTAAGAGATTTATACCAAAACCGATGAGGGCATCTCTCTAAACATGGTGGTCATCTCCACCAAACTTCCTTGAAAGTGATGCATCCAAATAATTTCCATGAAGCTCGGAACGCATCCACTCCAAGGTACCGCTACTCTCACGTCATGTGAGAGCCCACACCTACATCATAAACAAGAGGGTGATCTTTGGTACCCACAACTTTTTGGGTC
>JAVJIF010003472.1:0-362931 GCA_038442645.1 Agave tequilana | reverse complement strand
TGTGACAACAAGGAAAATAACTAAAAATAGTAAAATGTCAATATTAAATTATTATTATCTAAATTTATAGTAAGTATGATATTTACTGTGTGCTTAACAAAATAAAATAAGATATAGGTTAAATAATTGATAAAATTACGATTCCCGTATCATTTTTCCCAAATAATAATTGTTACTCTTACTGTCTAAAAATTTTGTATATTAATTTGTGAATTTTTTAGTAAGATGTAGCATTGACTTATTTATATTTATTTATACTTAGTAAACTAATATAAATAATTTGCCGATATTTTTAATGATTTTATAAATAAAAAAATTGATAATAATACTATTTGCACAAGTCTAATTTCTTTTTCTTTAAACTTAATTAAACACAAAAAGTATGAAATTAGTTTTGCATCATTCAGTTGTGAGTATTTTACGTTTTGAAATAACAAATCTAGCTCTTTCTTGTAATTTTAGTTTTTATAGTTATTTGAACAATTTAAATTTATCTATCTATTATCTAATATTTAAAAGCAGAACTCTAATTGTTCAGTAAGTGATTTTAAATTAAAGTAGAGATAAGTATTTAATTTGAGAGACTTTAAAAATATGGGACAGAGATAGAAAGACCAATTGTTCAAATAATAGTTTGAGAGAGAGACATAAAAGAAAGAGGAATAAATATTAATTGAGATATTTTAGATGAGAGAGAATAGTTATATTCAACTAGCATCAAATATAATAAAGAGCAATTAGCTAGCTAGTTGTTTGATATAAGGACAAAAACAAAGAGATAGATATCTAGTTTGAGTTATTTTAATGAGATAGTTAGATTTTTTTTAATTTTAAAATTACTTAAATATCTTTATTTTAAAGTTGTATCTGAAATGTTTTATTAAAATAATGAAAAAAATGTATGAAAGTGAAAGATGAAATCTTTTTGAATATTCCAAGTAATACTTTTTATAGGAGTGCCGGTTTGTTCTTCTTAATTAATTTAATTAACTTCTTTCTTACTTTAGTTGTAAAGTTTTGAGGTCCAACTATTATGCAAATTACTACTTATGTAAGACATGAAGGTAAGTTCCAAAACATCCAACGTGAATCTAGTCACAAAAAAGATTCACTTTATTAACAACTCCAAATTTTTTTTTCCAGTAATCTTATATTCTTTTTGACTCAATTAATTCAACACTTGAACCAACTGAGGCTAGTCAAATACTAATCCAAAACAGTCATTTCGGTTAGGCTAAAAAGAGACCTAATTTACTACTGGTCTTGCTCGTTTTATGGTAATCAATAACCAATTAAAGCTAGCCATGTAGATTACATAGATTCTTTTAAGCAATTACAATGTACTTGTTAGCACAGCTTTGCCCACTTTTCTTTTGGCCTTGACCAGGGAGAGAGGAATAGAGATATTTCTTTTTTTCACATACTTATTTTTCTTGCTCTTAAGCATCTAATTTTCTTACTGAAATAATAGTCGACTCTGATACGAAGAAGAAAGTGAATAAAGCTGTGTGAATATAGAAGATCTCTCTGCTGGAAAGAAAGAATCAAGACAATGATAGAAAAGAGGATAGCAAGAAGCGAAGAACAGTTGGATAATACACCTTTCTTTTTCGGAACACATTTTTTCGGTTGTAGTTTCAGCAGTGAGTCGAACTCAATGGATTATATTAACAACTTGAGAGATTATATGCTATTGTCGACGTTCAAGCTAAAAGAGGTTAGATACTCGAGATAATTTAAGTTCTTGTTGTGTCACAACAGTCGACTAACTTAAATTTTCGTATCTGAGTACGTATGATTTAGTATTTGTTTATAAATAATGAGAAATTATTTATAAGCTACATATTTTATATAGAATTTAGAATATTTAATTTTTCAAATATAAGAACAAAATAAAGTAATATAATATAGCCATGTAATAAGTTGTCATAATTAAAGTAAGCTAAACTAGTTTAAGGTTAATATAATTCTAGTTAGCTTAATTAATCTAATCATGAGACACCTAATTAAGCATACAAGTGCCTACACAAAATAAAGCAATATGCCACAACTTGACACCTAGCATGAATGAGAAGAAACTCATATAAAACCTTATCTTTCTCCTTCTTATTTTCTTCTTGTCCTTTCTCTTTTCATTTTATCGTTCTCTCATCTCTCTTTGTTGGCCATAAGGAAGAAAACAAAGACAATTGAGGAGGAGGAGAAGCAAGTTGCAAAAGAAGAAAGGAAGGAGGAGGTCTCATCTCATATAGGTGAATAATTATCATTTTTAACTTTAATACCATTCAAACTTGGTATAATCTTGATAAGAATTGTATTTTTAGAATAAAGATGTTAACTTTGATTAGGATAACTATAAAGATTGCAACTTTATATAATTTCATGAGTTTAACATATGTTTTCACAAAAATCATAGGTTTTTGTAAAGCGTATGAGTTTAACTTAAACTTTCTTATTACACTTCCTTATAAGAATTTTAATTTAGATAACTTACATGGTTTTAGTTTAAAGTGTTGGCCCAGAGGCCCTTAATCTTAGTTTTGATGATGACTAACTTATGAAGGTTAGTTTTATAGGGAGAGAAAGGAGATAAAGGAGATAGAGAAAGATAGCACAGAGACCAGGGACATGGGTCAGCCGGTCGACCGACAGGCGCGTTTTGTCTCCAATCTGGATTCGGACTCCTTTTCTGTTTTGGGGTCGAATCCAATCAGGGTTTCGTAAATCCCTGAGATTATAAATAAGGATTAGAGCCCTCATGTATTGTATCCCTGGAAATTACTAGAAATCCCTTAAAGTATTCCTCTTGTAGTGGTTTGTATTGGTTGTTGAATCAATAAAATCTTCTCCCCCTTGCCCCGAGGACGTAGGCAAATTGCCGAACCTCGTTAAATACTCTGTTGATTTGCTTTTCTCTATTGTTTCTCTATTCTTGTCGAGTGGGTACGTCTCCGGCTGCATCTATCTCTGTTTGGTGTGGATTCCTCAGAGAGGTTGTTGCACCGCGCACGCAACAAGTGGTATCAGAGCATCTCAGGTTCGTCTTGGGATCGTGTATTGATTCCAAGGGCATCAGTTGCTATCTGGCGGAGATCGTATGTCGATCTTGGAGCAGCGTTGGGACTATTGTGGGATCGTGTGTCGATCTCAAAACAGCGTTTGGATTGCTCTATGAGACAATTCGGAGGAGTAGATCGTTTTAGAAACTCTTCAAGGGTTTTCACGTGGAGGTAAAGATCTTATCTTTATCTAGTTTGTTTTATCTAACTCCGTTTGCTTTCGCATTTCTTTGAGGAATCAGTTGAGAAGATGGCTGGAGATAGTAAATCTACAGTGAAATCTGTGAATCCACATCCATTGAGGATTGATGTGGTGAAGTTTAACGACAATAACAACTTCGGTATGTGAAGATGTAAGGTGATGGATGCATTGACGGCATCAAACCTTGAAGACACTCTATGGTTAGAGAAGAAGCGCGATTCAACTACTGAAGAAGATTGGGATAAGATGAAGCGAACGGCGTGTGGCTTGATCAGGTAATGTTTGACACAAGATATCAAGTATCATGTGTTGCATGAAACATCTGCGAGGCAGCTGTAGGAGATCCTGGGAAAAAAATATCTGACGAAAAACTTCGAATCGTGGTTACAGTTGAAGAGTAAGCTTTATCGTTTTCAGACGAAGAGATGATGCTCTATCACGAACATATGAATAGCTACACAAAGCTTCTTACAAACCTGGTTAATGTGGATGTGGAGATCGATGAAGAAGATAAGGTGGTAATCCTATTGAATGCTCTTCCAGAAGAAGAGTATGAGACCTTTACTCTTACATTGATTAATAAAAGAAAATCTTTTAACTACAGTGAGGTGTTTGCTACTCTTATGAATTATGAAGTAAGGAGGCAGAACAGTCTGTCTTCTTCTGGGAGCACAACAGTAGAGGTACTGGCGGTAAGAGGCAGGAGTTTCAATCGAAAGGAAAGAGGTGATCAGGGAAGATCGAAGTCCAAATCAGGTTTTAGAGATCTGAAGAGGAACCAATGCACCTTATGCAAGGAGCTAGGGCACTGGAAGGTTGACTGTCTGAATGCCAAAGATAAGAAGGAGTCGATGACCAAGGCAAATCTCGCATAGGTGGTCAGTACTCATGCAAGTACTTCACAGGCGGATGGATCAGACTCAGACTCGTCTGTATTTTCTTTCTCTGTTACTACTCCAACTGTTGGTTTCTCAGATAATTCTGAGTGAATCTTAGATACATGAGCTACCTATCATGTGTGCCCGAGCAGGGATTGATTTTCTAGTTTTGAGAAGCTAGATAGTGAAATCTGAAATCACCTAGAGGTGGGTGAATAGGTGATGGCTAATCTAATGGTCACTTAATAACAAATAATGAGGAATTAAAAACTATTATGACCTAAACAAACTATTTAAACTAAACACCACATATAACACAAGAGTGTAGCCGAATTCCCCGTGAAGGGCTCTGGACTAACTCCTCTACATTCCCCTAGATAAGGGTTGAGGTACCGCGTTGGCTCTCTTGGTTGAATACAAGTGTTAGCAAACAATCCCCAAGCATATATCAATTAAGCACAATATGAATATCAAGCATGTAAGGATAAGCACAATAATAGCATGCAAGATATAAACAAGTAAGGGAGAGAGAGAAAGAGCAATCGCAAACACAAGGGATTTGTTTCGAGGTTCGAGCACACTTGCTCTACATCCTTGCCTTCGACACACGAAGGATTTTCACTATAATCGATCCCACCGGATCACTCGGTGCCGCAACACCTACAAGCTCTCGGACTCCCTAGTCCGTACACAACGCAAGCCCCACAAGCTCGCCGAGGCCGCACCTCAAACCAAGAGTTCACACACGAACTCTAAACACCGCGAACACACTTGTCCGCCTCCTCAAAGTACAAGAAAACATCTCTTGGTGATCTAAACACTTTGATCACCAATGAACACTCTCACTAAAACACTCTTATAGAATGAATAATCAATGGATAGCTCAAGTGTTTGTGTGAGAAAACAAGGAAAGAGATGGTGGAGGAAAACTCAAGAAAAATCTCTTTTGAACACTCTTGATAAACTCTCCTTTTGATTGGAAATATTTGCTCTTAATCAAGTGGAGAAAAACCTCTAAATAGTTCAGGAAAAACTGGTGAAAACCCACTTGAAAATCTTGTAGAAAAAACAATGCCCAAACCCCCAAATTTATAGGGCTAGAAAAACTAGCCGTTGGGGTCTGTCAGGCCTGTCGGTCGACCGCCCGGTCGACCGGCCAACGGTCATATTTCAGACCGTTGTGCCATCAGTCGACCGGTCGGCCGACCGAGGCCAGGATACAGAGAGCAAGTCTCTCTGTCCGGTCGGCTGCCCGGTCGACGGGGCCTTTCCAGAGAGCAGAGCTCTTTGGACGGTCGACCGGCTCGGTCGACCGGCCTCCTGCCAGAACTGGCGTGCACGTCTGTGCACGTCGGTCGACTGGGTCGGTCGATCGGCTGAAGCCAGATCAGAAAACTGGGATTTAAAACTAAGGTATTTTAACACAAATAAAATCCCATAAAATTTACAGAAAATCTACAAAAATAGTTTTGATGTTATACTTTGATAAACAAACATACTTGCACAAAATCAAGGCATGTTACAAATGTTTTGAACTATTTTTGTAACTTGGAAAATATGGCTCAAACTAAAACAGTATTTTCCAAAACTTTATTTTTCCAAAAACTTGTTTTCCAAACTTCACTAGAAACAAAAACTAGATATTTAAACTCTTTTTAAAGCATAGTGTGTATGGATATGATCCACTACACAAACATGGTGAAATATCTATGTTTTTGACATTATGCACTAAACATGGTTTTGGATAAAATATGTAACCTTGAAAACCAAAACCAAAATAGTATTTTTCCAAAATGAAAATTCTTTTCTAAAACAAACTAAATCAAGAGTGTGTGTGTGTGTGTATATGATATACTTGAGCAATCCACCAACTATTCTATCCTTTACATTTTATCTAAAACAAATCTTATAAAAACAAACCTAGACTCAAGTCTTCATCTTCTTGAAGTCTTCACTTGAAGCCTTCTTGACTTGGTCCAAACATCGTGCTAGCTCCAAAACTTGACTTTAAATCTTTTGTTGAAGCTATGCACCTACTAAGATCTTGATCATGAATCTGTCACTAATTAAACACAAGATCATTAGTACTATAACTACATGAGTTAATCATCATCAAAACTAGAGTGATGGGCCTTCGGGCCAACAATCTCCCCTTTTTGATGATGACAAAACTCATGAAGTTATATATGCATGGATTAAAGTAAAGCTTCAAAGAAGCTCCCCCTTAACTCATGCATAACAATTAAACAATAAATATGCAATGAATGCTTATAAGTATGTATGCAAATGTATGGAGATAAACATGCTAACAAGCATAAAACAAATCAAATTCTTTTTCTCCTATTTGCAAAACAAAACATATATGCATAAACAATCCTTTTTCACAAAACATGCATATAAACCAAAATCTTTCTCCCCCTTTTTGTCAATCATCAACAAAGGGGTAAAAAACACAATCAACAAATTTTTCTCCCCCTTTTGTCATAAACAAAGAGATCAATAAGGGGGTGAACAATTAAGTCAATAAAAGTTTATATGCGATATACATTCATGAAGAGGAAGACGGTAAAGTAACTTCCCTACACATATACATTACATGAAAGAGGGATGACAAGCCCTAATTCACATAATGCATAATATGTAATGCATAAGAGGAGATGTGAAGCTCCCCCTACACACGTGTATCACATAAAGAAGAGTTGTCAAGCTCTTCAATATAAGATACACTCATCATGAATCTATATGTGAAAGAGATGTTAAGCTCTCCTTGCATATAGACAATACAAATCAAAACATTTTAAATTTCAAACTTTTGAATTTTTCTTAAACAAATTTAAGATATCAAATGTAAATAATCAAATTGTAAATAAACATTACAAATTTTTAATTTTTCAAATAGATCAAAACATATTGATATCAATGTGAATTTATAACAAATTTGAAGCATTTTTGATACCAATTGAAAAACATGCATAAGCTTAAAAATGTCAATTGAGATACCAATTGAAAATAAAGTTTTAGATCAAGCTTAGTATAAACATACTATGTGCTTTAAAGATGTATAACAAATATAAAGCAAGCACATGAAAATCATATATATGTATGAGAATGGATAATACCAATTGAAAATTAGAGCATACATATATAGAAAACAAAATATGAGTATATATAAAATAGAGTCAAGTTGATACCAATTGAAATGATTTAATGATACCAATTGATACAATAATAGGATTATGTGTATATCTCATAAACATTGAAGAATAATAACTAGTTAAATTAATTTTTGAGAAACTAGTTAAAAATCCTTCAAAAACATCAAAACAAATCATATGTATTTCATGAATCATACTAAATACAAGAATTGACACTCGATCTATGAAGCTCAAAAATATGTTCATGAACCAAAGTCATGACAAACAAATAAAGTGTGAGTGAACAAGAATCATGTAATTAGCATTTTCATGAAAATATTCATTTAGGCTCAAAAAGAACATGAATCTTTTATATTTATTAAACAAAGCATAAAAATTCATTTTTCATTAAAAACAAAACAAACTTCTAGGTATATGTATGATTTATCTAAATCTAACAATATGCATACATATCCCAAACATAAAACGAGTCTATTAATAGTATTTGCATGAAGGCAAGAGACTCAAAAAGGATATACATGTATATTTATTACATTTGAATAAAAAATATATATACATGAAGTAAAACATGAAAATTGGCAAAACAAGTATAAATGAAAGAATCATCAAAACTAGCTTATATATGTGCATATAGTGGGTACAAATGAGCATGAAGTGCAAACATATATGAATCAATTTGTTCTCACTATTTGTACATGTATAAATACAAGTTTTGATAAAAACTACATTGAAACTAGTATTTACCACATGAAGCACAAAAACAATTAAAACATGAACATGCTATATGATATCATGAAAATAAAAGCATGTACATAAATTAAGAGTTTAGAAATAGTTATCAACTAGGGAACTACTCCAAATCTCCAAAACATGGTGGCCTTTCCACCAAAACTCCTTGATAGCGGTGCATCGATATATGTGTCCATCAAGTCCATGTGCATCCACCATCAAGGCACTATTTCTCTCACGTCGTGTGAGAGCCCTCACCTACATCAAAAACACACGGTGGGGGTTTTGGTACCCATTTTCTTTTGGGTCCACGGGGGTTAGCATTTAATGGAACCCAAACATTTTTATTTTAGCAAAATTTAAATAATGCAACTTGTCAAAATAAAACTTTGCTAAATGGCCTTTGCGGCCACAATGTGTACATTTGTACACCTTAGAATGCTTATGAGTGTGATTGTGGTCGTGACGTGCAACATAAACATATGCATGATGATGATGTGCATGAATATGTGGAGTTTGTTTCTTTGAAAATAAGGACTCCAATCTAGTGTGGTTAAATGCACATGTGCTCAAAGTTGAGCTCAAAAAATCCATTTTATTTTTCAAAAGTTTAACTTCATTTTGATCAATAGGGGTAGTGGCATGTAAAGCATGATCAATAGTCTTTTTCTTTTTAGAAACATAAACTTTTTCTTTTTCAACAAATTTTCCTTTTAAAGAGTTATTTTCTTGCAAAATATTTTCTTTTTGTTTTTCCACCAAAACAATTTTATTTTTCAAAATAGTGTTTCCTTCACAAAGATCATTTAATTTGGACATCAAGGAAACATTTTCATTTTTCAAATCTTCCTTTTCTTTTTCTAAAAATGCAATATTATTTTTGAAAGAATCATTTTCCTTATGCATGCAATCAAATTTCTTTTTCAAATTTTTATTATCTTTCTTAAGCATGTCATATTTTTCAAGAAGGAGTTGACAAAAAGTGCTAAGCTCATCATATGACATGTTATCCTCATCTACCTCAGATTTGGTAGTTACCTCAAGGGGGTTATCCCCTTGGACCATATAGCACTTGTTGGAGGTGTCGCTTCCAACGTCCGAATCGCTCCCGGCATAATATAGATCCTTTTCGCCAAGGGAGGTGATGATGTTCCAAGCTACAAAAGCCGAATCAATGTTAGATATCCTAGATAAATATTCATCATTTAGGGTACTCTTCAAAGCATTTAGGGCTTTTGTATTAGCCTCAATGTACTTGCTGTCATTAACATAAGAATATTTAATTGTAGCAAGATAAACATGAAAACCTAAGGCTTTGAGGTACAAAGACATCTTAACCTTCCAAATTTGGTTGTTAAGAATGTCAAAGGTGAGTGGTGACATGAAGTCCATGGTGTGTGTACAAATATGTGATTAGCCTAAAAATGAGGATCTTTAACTCTAGGTTGTAAGACCCAAATCAGAGTACCAAGCTCTGATACCAATTGAAATAACTAGAGGGGGGTGAATAGGTGATGGCTAATCTAATGGTCACTTAATGACAAATAATGCAGAATTAAAAACTATTATGACCTAAACAAACTATTTAAACTAAACACCACGTATAACACAAGAGTGTAGCCGAATTCCCCGTGAAGGGCTCTGGACTAACTCCTCTACATTCCCCTAGATAAGGATTGAGGTGCCGCGTTGGCTCTCTTGGTTGAATACAAGTGTTAGCAAACAATCCCCAAGCATATATCAATTAAGCACAATATGAATATCAAGCATGTAAGGATAAGCACAATAATAGCATGCAAGATATAAATAAGTAAGGGAGAGAGAGAAAGAGCAATCGCAAACACAAGGGATTTGTTTCGAGGTTCGAGCACACTTGCTCTACATCCCCGCCTTCGACACACGAAGGATTTCCACTATAATCGATCCCACTGGATCACTCGGTGCCGCAACACCTACAAGCTCTCGGACTCCCTAGTCCGTACACAACGCAAGCCCCACAAGCTCGCCGAGGCCGCACCTCAAACCAAGAGTTCATACACGAACTCTAAACACGCGAACACACTTGTCTGCCTCCTCAAAGTACAAGAAAAGATCTCTTGGTGATCTAAACACTTTGATCACCAATGAACACTCTCACTAAAACACTCCTATAGAATGAATAATTAATGGATAGCTCAAGTGTTTGTGTGAGAAAATAAGGAAAGAGATGGTGGAGAAAAACTCAAGAAAAATCTCTTTTGAACACTCTTGATAAATCTCCTTTTGATTGGAAATATTTGCTCTTAATCAAGTGGAAAAAAACCTCTAAATAGTTTAGGAAAAACTAGTGAAAACCCACTTGAAAATCTTGTAGAAAAACAATGCCCAAACCCCCAAATTTATAGGGCTAGAAAAATTAACCGTTGGGGTCTGTCAGGCCTGTCGATCGATCGCCCGGTCGACCGGCCAACGGTCATATTTCAGACCGTTGTGCCATCGGTTGACCGGTCGGCCAACCGAGGCCAGGATATAGAGAGCAAGTCTCTCTGTCCGGTCGGCCGCCCGGTCGACCGGGGCCTTTCCAGAGAGCAGAGCTCTCTGGACGGTCGACCGGCTCGGTCGACCGGCCTCTTGCCAGAACTGGCGTGCACGTCTGTGCACGTCGGTCGACCGGGTCGGTCGACCGGCTGAAGCCAGATCAGAAAACTGGGATTTAAAACTAAGGTATTTTAACACAAATAAAATCCCATAAAATTTACAGAAAATCTACAAAAATAGTTTTGATGTTATACTTTGATAAACAAACATGCTTGTACAAAATCAAGGCATGTTACAAATGTTTTGAACTATTTTTGTAACTTGGAAAATATGGCTCAAACTAAAACAGTATTTTCCAAAACTTGATTTTTCCAAAAACTTGTTTTCCAAACTTCACTAGAAACAAAAACAAGATATTTAAACTCTTTTTAAAGCATAGTGTGTATGGATATGATCCACTACACAAACATGGTGAAATATCTATGTTTTTGACATTATGCACTAAACATGGTTTTGGATAAAACATGTAACCTTGAAAACCAAAAACCAAAATAGTATTTTTCCAAAATGAAAATTCTTTTCTAAAACAAACTAAATCAAGAGTGTGTGTGTGTATATGATATACTTGAGCAATCCACCAACTATTCTATCCTTCACATTTTATCTAAAACAAATCTTATAAAAACAAATCTAGACTCGAGTCTTCATCTTCTTGAAGTCTTCACTTGAAGTCTTCTTGACTTGGTCCAAACATCGTGCTAGCTCCAAAACTTGATTTTAAATCCTTTGTTGAAGCTATGCACCTACTAAGATCTTGATCATGAATCTGTCACTAATTAAACACAAGATCATTAGTAGTACTATAACTACATGAGTTAATCATCATCAAAACTAGAGTGATGGGCCTTCGGCCAACAAAATCACCTAGAGAGGGGGTGAATAGGTGATAATGCTAATCAATGCACAAATTAAAAATTTAGATGATGCAACGATCACTCAAAACAAGATTAGAAGCCGAATACCCCGTGAAGGGCTCTGAACTCCTTCCTCGTGATTCCTCTAAATAAGAGTTTGAGGTGCGCAATGCAATCTTGTTGTGAGAGTAAAGATCGACAATATAAGAATGAATGAATGAATGGAAAGAAAGTAAATAACACAAGTAAACCAATCGCAAACACAGAGATTTGTTTCGAGGTTCGAGCACCCAGCTCTACATCCCCGCCTTCACCTAGAAGGATTTTGATCCACTAGAACTTCCACAAAGGATTACAACCACTAGGGAGTACCCAACTCCTCAATCACACTCCTCTAGTCCAGAGGTAGTGGAGCCACAAATATAATAATCACTTGGTGATCAAAAGACCACAAACTCTCTTTTGAAAAACTTTTCTTTACAAAACCCTAGAGAATAATGTATAAGATTGAAGCTCAAGGTTTGTAAGTGAAAAATAAAACAAAGTAGAAGAGAGTTTTGATTCAAAAACTTCAGAGAAACATCAGAGAATAGAGCACAAAAACTTAGAACAAACTTCTTTCAAAACGACTTAAACTTTGATTTCTTTTGCAAATGTTGTTGTAAATCTCCTTAACCCCATCCACCCCTATTTATAGGATAAAGGTAGGGATTAATGGGTAAACACTAATTTTGATTAATCAGGAAAGATAAGACCCAAAACTAGCCATAAACCTCGTTTGGAGAATAAAAACATGTTTTAAAACTGGTTTAAAAAAATAGCCATTAATGCTGAGAAAACGCTCAGGTCGACCGGCCGGTCGACCGGTTTTCAAAAACTTTTGACCGTTGGCAGGCCCCGGTCGACCGTCCCAAACAGAGACTAGGTTGCATGCAGTCGATAGACGCTCGGTCGGACGACATAGGGTCCGATCGACCGCCCGGTCGAATGGATAACGTGCACACATGCACGCACCCAACGGTCAGAACTGCGGTCGACCGCTCGGTCGACCGTGCTGACCTGAAACAGAGCCGGTCGACCGTCCGGTCGACCGCAACAGGTCAAAACAGATTATTTTGGGAAAACTTTTGAGGAAATGTTTATTTTCAAAAATGATATTTATCAATACTTTGTAAACTATAATAAATTGAGTTTGTAAATGCTGAAATAGGTCTATAAAAATATTTTATATAAGAGATAAAAAAAATCTTTTGAAAATCATGTGCAAAAATTGTGTGTGTGTGGGGAACTTGAGCTTCAACACTATACACTATCCTTTAACAAACTAAAAATATAAAAACTAAAGAAAGAAGTCTCTGAACTACGTTGCCGAGTTAGAGCCTCCTCTCCTATAAAAGAGTTCTCTGTTGGCCCAAAGGCCTTCCACTCTAGTTTTGATGATGATTAACTCATGTAGTTATGTGTACTAATAATCTTGTGATTTTAGTTTCAGATCATTAGTCAAGTTATTAGTAGGTGATTAGCTTCAACAAGATGATTTGGAAGCTGCCCACATGTTGATTCAAGAGCCCAAGCGTCAAAGATCATATATAGCACTTGCTCGGTGGATCAAAGAGTTTTGGATCGAGTCGGCTTGGAGATTGCGCTCTACAAGAAGACATCGGTACCATAGTTTAGTTTTGGGTTTAGATCCTAATTGTAAAGATTAGAATAGTATGATAAGCTCAAGTTCACAACACACGTATCATGTTTTGGTTTTCGGTTTTTGGTTTAACCGATCTTGGTTTGCATGAATAGATATTATATCAAAACAAGTTTACATGGTTTAATGTATATTAGATTTGTTCTATATACATGCATGCTTCAACTCTTAGACAAACTTACTTTGATATACCTATTTCATGAGTTTTAGGTTTTGTGTTTTAACAATACTTAATTTGGAATTAAGGACAAAAACTATGATATGTATATGTTTCATGTATATTGGATTTCTATCCATATGCATCATGTTTCAAAATGTTTAAATATCATGTTTTTGTATTTGGATGAGTTTTAGACAAAATGTATTTTCTATTCAAGAATCCAAGTTTTAGAAAATACAAGGTTTGGTTTTTGGTAAAAATGAAAAGACATAAAATAGTTTTAATTGCTTGATATTTGAGTCAAAACTTTTATCACATGTTTATATATCAATGCAATTTGACAAAACTATTTTTGGGGATTTTTAGTAGTTTATAAGAATTTATTGGATATTTATTTCCCTAGTTTTCTGACCTGTTTTGGTGTCTGCCAGGCTGGTCGGTCGACCAGTACGGTCGACCGCACCATGTAGCCGGTCGACCGTACGGGTCTACCGACGTGCACAAAAACGTGCACGCTGGCTACACCTATAGCCGGTCGACCGTACCGGTCGACCGACTGAGAGCAGTTTCTCTCTGTTTGTTTGGGTCGACCGGGCCGGTCGACCGGCAGCTGTCGACGGTCAAAAATTGACCGTTGGACGGTCGACCGTGCGGTCGACCGGCAGGGTATTTCTGGCAGTTCTGCTGCCAACGGCTATTTTCCAGATTTGTCTATAAATACCCCATTTGCAAGAGTTTTTCTCTAAGATTTTTTGTGCGAATTTTTCCATACTCTCTGGTGTTTTTGCTGCAATCAAAAGAAATTTTTTGACTTGAATTGAACATTCTTTTAGTATTTTTGCTAGGGTTTGAAAAATCAAAGAAGAGGGTTTTTGGGAAAAGTTTTTGATTGAACTTCACCATCTTGATTTCTATTGTTTTCCCAAGGATTTTTCTTTGTGATTCTGATTTCCATTCCATTGGTTTTCTCCACACTTGAGCTAAAATCTACTATCTATTCTATAGGTTATTTGTGTGGGAGAAAGAGATTGTTTGTGGTTGCTTGTTGAACCACCAAGTTAAAAACCCAATCTTTGTTTGGCTTTGTGCCTTGGGTTGTATCCCTCAAGTTGTGAGGTGATCCTTGTGTTTGCTTTGTGCTAATCCCTCAAGTTGTGAGGTGATTGTTTGTTGGATTGGAGCTTGCCTCAAGGAGGAGGTTGTGGTTATAAAGAGAGGTGTTGGATACTCCTTGTGAGAGTTCTTTGTGGACTAGCTAGTGGATTAGAAATCCTTCGTGTGTCGAAGGCGGGGATGTAGAGCTGGGTGCTCGAATCTCGAAACACATCTTGTTGTTTGCGCTTGATCCATTGACTCTCTCTCTATCTCTCTCTTTACTTTGTGCCTTGCAATTATTTATATTGTGCATTCATATTTGCTTGGCTTGGTTATGTGTGCATCATTTGTTGATCACACTTGAGTGTAATTTGCATCAAGTTTTTAAATTCCGCATTTAGTTCATAGATTAGCTTCATCACCTATTCACCCCCCTCTAGGTGACTTTTCAATTAGTATCAGAGCTAGTGCTCCTGATATTTAGGTTTAACCACCTAGGAGTGATCTTGGTTTGCTAATCTTCATTTGCATTGTTCATTTGCACACATATAGTTGCACTTATGGCTAGCCCTCCCATGTTTGACCATTTTAGACTTGATGCTTGGAAGGCTAATATGACTAAACATTTAAAAGACCTAGGACATCTAGTTTATCAAGCCATTACCATAGAATCCCTCCCAAATAGTAGCAAGCATAAGAAGGCCAATGCATTAGCACTTAGAGCACTTAGAGCATCTCTAAATGAATTTCTTTTACCCGTTTTTGATCACTATGATTCGGCTTTTGCAGTTTGGAGCATCTTGACGTCTCCCGAGCTTCCAAGGATAATTAACAAGATGAGGAGATCTAAGAGAGAAAAGTCCGAAGAGCAATGCCTCATGGTCCAAGGGAAGAACTCCCTTGAGGTACAATCGGATTCTCATATTGATGATAGCTCTAGTTCCTATTGCCATGGTTGTTTTGAAGTTCAAACATTGAATTTGGAACTTGCTCAAAAGCTTGAAAATTTATTGAAAAAACACAATCTTTTGAAAGAAGACAATCTTGTTTTGAAAATGAATTAAAGTATTTGTGTTCAAATTTTGAATTGGTTTTGTAAGAGAAGGAAGAGATCACTAGTGAATGTGACTCACTAAGATCTCAACTAGACCTTGCCCTTGATGAGATTGAAGTTTTAAAAAGCAAAAATGATTGTGATGATGTTGTGAAGCACAATGAGATTTTATCTTCAAAATTGGATTTTACTTTTAAAGATAATCTTGTCTTGAAAAATAAAATTGATTTAATTACAAAAGAATTGGATTTGGTTTTAAAGAAAAATGAATCTTTGAAAATTGATATTGATTCTCATGTGTGCCATGCTAGTATAGCTTCTTCTTCTTGCACACCTATTGCATGCTCCACTTTATCTTCCACTATTGATAATGATATAAATGTTTTGAAGATGAGTGTTGATAGTTTGGGCTCCACTTTGAGCCAATGTGCTTTAAATCATACATGTTTGGAAACCTTGGTTCGCAAGAAACAAGGTCCATCTTTGCATGCACACCCAACACGGCATACACATGCTTCCCACGGACACAACCATGACATGTATGCTCATGTGTACACATGTACACATTGTGGCCGAAAAGGCCATCTTGCTAGATTTTGTTATGATCGCATTTATCTTGAAAATTTAGCAACTAATCTTGTTTGGGTTAGAAAGGATACTAACCCCCGTGGACCCAAAAGAAAATGGGTACCGAAAACCACCTCTTTGACTTTTGATGTAGGTGGGAGCTCTCGCATCACATGAGAGTATTGGTGCCTTGAGGTGGATGCGTTCTAAGCTTAAAAGAGAACCATTTGGATACTTCACTCTCAAGGGGATTTGGTGGGAGAACCACCATTGGTTTGGAGAACTAGAGATGCACCTTCATCGGATTTGGTATCATTCTCTAACTCCCATTTTATTTTGCATGCTTTTAATGTTCATCTATTTATAGCATGTTTTGTTTCATTGTTCATTATGCTTATGCTATGTTAGTTAGATTAGTGTTATACATGTTTAGTTACTTGAGCACCCATGTTTCATATGGATCTATATTTAGTGTTCTCACCTTGTTTAGAACTAACATGTATGCCCTAGATCTAATACACATACATTTGCATTATGACCATTTGGATTATATGATGATTTGTTTTGATGACTCATGTTTTAGTATGATATTTGTCATGTTTATTAGACTTATGCTTTACATGATTAGTTGTTGAGACACCCATGTTTTGTATGGACCCATATTTTGTGTTCTCTTTATGTTTAGCTATCATGTTAATCATAGATCTTATGCACATGTATTTGTCATGCTAATCATATGGTTGACCATGACTTTTTGTTTTAAATAATTCATGTTTTTGATTATTATGTTTATCTTGTTGGTTTATGATTCCCGTTTCATGCTTCATGTTTTGACTACTTGCTTGAATGATAGTTTTCATTAAGACTAGGATTTATACTTGTACAACTCGTGAGCTACAAATAAACCTTTATATATGTTTGTGCTTAAACGCTCATTTGTATTCACTTGATGTACTAGTATAGTCTAGTTTTGATGATCTTGCATTTGACTTGTATTCACCATTTTACATGTTTTGTTTTAACTTCATGTATATGTCTATCTTGTCCAAACTATTGAGTATACATGTACATCCTTGAGCCACGTGCCTTCATGCATATACTTTTGTGGACTCATTGTGTTTAGGATATGTATGTATACTTTAGTTTGTACATGACATACATATGCCTTGAAGTTTAGATCGTTTGGATGAATTTCATGTTTGCTAGGTGATTTCACATTTATGATGAATTTCATGTTTTTAAAGATGATTTCAATTGGTGATTTCACAATGAATTTCATGTTTTTAATATTGAGCTTGATTGTCCATTTTCATGTTGATATGTTTCTCACAACACTTGTACACTCACCTTATTTAATGTTTTCTCATGACTTAGTTTTCATGAGTACAAATTGTGCTATATGGATTTTGAGTGTTTTAGTGCCATGTGGTTTACATGTGTCTTCATGAAAAATATTTTTGTTATTCCTTATTTGAAGAATCTCGTACTAGTTGATTCATATAACTAGTTGTGATATTCTTCCTTGGTAGTAGTTTTCAAACATACTAGATTTGTAAACCTATTTTTGAAAACCCCTACCATCAAAGGGTGGTTGGATGGGAGATCATGTTCATGTTTACTTTAAAATGAAAACCATTTGAAACTTGAACCATGATTGGGAGATATAGGATTATGAGATATACACTTGATCTTATTGTTGTTTCATTGGTATCATTGAATTCTTTCAATTGGTATCAATTTTGACATTTCTTGTATACTCATATATTTTCCATATATGTATGCTTGCATTTCAAAGAATATCAAATTTATTGGTATCTATCTTTTCATACATATATATATGTTTTAGTTGTGCTTACTATATCCCTATATCTTTAAGCACAAATCTTGTTTATGATGATAAGCTTGAGCTTCAACCTTATTTCAATTGATTTTGTTTTCCAATTGGTATCTTATTTCAAGCCTTATCATAGTTTTTATTGGTATTTCATAAAGGGGGAGAAAATCTTGTATTTCTTCTTTCAATTGATTTTTACTATTCCACTCCCTTACTTTATGATAGAAAATAATTTCAATTGGCAATAGTTGCAATTGGTATCAAAATCATATGTGTTTATATGTTTAATACTTTGGTATTAAAGATCTATGTTTATTTTCAATTGGTATCAACATTTATGTTTAGAAATTCAAAATTTGTTATGTTTGATATCAAAAATTGTTTATTTACAATTGATATGATGATTGTTTACTTATCAATTGGTATCAAGATTTTGTTTTTCAATTGGTATAGTTTCATTTTTAATTGGTATCAATATGCACTTCCTTGACACATTTTCTTCTAATTGTATCATATTTGTGTTTAGACAAAAAGAGGAGAACATCCCTTGTTTTTTATTCCTTGTTTTGAATATAAAAAGAATATGTTTTCATTAGTGTTGTTTTTAAAACCCTTTGTTGATGATTGACAAAAAGGGGGAGAAGAATTTGAGTTTATATGCATGTTTTATGCATGTTTTATGTTTTTAAATGTTTTTATTAAGTTCAATTGGTATGTAGAACATGTTTATTTGTTTTATAATTTCATTGGTATCTAGAGCCATTTATTAGTTGTTTATCATATGCATGAGTTAAGGGGAGCTTCTTTAAAGCTTAACTTTAATCCATGCATATATAACTCCATGAGTTTTGTCGTCATCAAAAAGGGGGAGATTGTTGGCCCAAAGGCCTTCCACTCTAGTTTTGATGATGATTAACTCATGTAGTTATGTGTACTAATAATCTTGTGATTTTAGTTTCAGATCATTAGTCAAGTTATTAGTAGGTGATTAGCTTCAACAAGATGATTTGGAAGCTACCCACATGTTGATTCAAGAGCCCAAGCGTCAAAGATCATATATAGCACTTGCTCGGTGGATCAAAGAGTTTTGGATCGAGTCGGCTTGGAGATTGCGCTCTACAAGAAGACATCGGCACCATAGTTTAGTTTTAGGTTTAGATCCTAATTGTAAAGATTAGAATAGTATGATAAGCTCAAGTTCACAACACACACGTATCATGTTTTGGTTTTCGATTTTTGGTTTAACCGATCTTGGTTTGCATGAATAGATATTATATCAAAATAAGTTTACATGGTTTAATGTATATTAGATTTGTTCTATATACATGCATGCTTCAACTCTTAGACAAACTTACTTTGATATACCTATTTCATGAGTTTTAGGTTTTGTGTTTTAACAATACTTAATTTTGGAATTAAGGACAAAAACTATGATATGTATATGTTTCATGTATATTGGATTTCTATCCATATGCATCATGTTTCAAAATGTTTAAATATCATGTTTTTGTATTTGGATGAGTTTTAGACAAAATGTATCTTCTATTCAAGAATCCAAGTTTTAGAAAATACAAGGTTTGGTTTTTGGTAAAAATGAAAAGACATAAAAATAGTTTTAATTGCTTGATATTTGAGTCAAAACTTTTATCACATGTTTATATATCAATGCAATTTGACAAAACTATTTTTGGGGATTTTTAGTAGTTTATAAGAATTTATTGGATATTTATTTCCCCAGTTTTCTGACCTGTTTTGGTGTCTGCCAGGCTGGTCGGTCGACCAGTACGGTCGACCGCACCATGTAGCTGGTCGACCGTACGGGTCGACCGACGTGCACAGAAACGTGCACGCTGGCTACACCTATAGCCGGTCGACCGTACCGGTCGACCGACTGAGAGCAGTTTCTCTCTGTTTGTTTGGGTCGACCAGGCCGGTCGACCAGCAGCTGTCGACGGTCAAAAATTGACCGTTGGACGGTCGACCGTGCGGTCGACCGACAGGGTATTTCTGGCAGTTCTGCTGCCAACGGCTATTTTCCAGATTTATCTATAAATACCCCATTTGCAAGAGTTTTTCTCTAAGATTTTTTGTGCGAATTTTTCCATACTCTCTGGTGTTTTTGCTGCAATCAAAAGAAGTTTTTGGACTTGAATTGAACATTCTTTTTGGTGTTTTTGCTAGGGTTTGGAAAATCAAAGAAGAGGGTTTTTGGGAAAAGTTTTTGATTGAACTTCACCATCTTGATTTCTATTGTTTTCCCAAGGATTTTTCTTTGTGATTCTGATTTCCATTCCATTGGTTTTCTCCACACTTGAGCTAAAATTTACTATCTATTCTATAGGTTATTTGTGTGGGAGAAAGAGATTGTTTGTGGTTGCTTGTTGAACCACCAAGTTAAAAACCCAATCTTTGTTTGGCTTTGTGCCTTGGGTTGTATCCCTCAAGTTGTGAGGTGATCCTTGTGTTTGCTTTGTGCTAATCCCTCAAGTTGTGAGGTGATTGTTTGTTGGATTGGAGCTTGCCTCAAGGAGGAGGTTGTGGTTGTAAAGAGAGGTGTTGGGTACTCCTTGTGAGAGTTCTTTGTGGACTAGCTAGTGGATTAGAAATCCTTCGTGTGTCGAAGGCGGGGATGTAGAGCTGGGTGCTCGAACCTCGAAACACATCTTGTTGTTTGCGCTTGATCCATTGACTCTCTCTCTATCTCTCTCTTTACTTTGTGCCTTGCAATTATTTATATTGTGCATTCATATTTGCTTGGCTTGGTTGTGTGTGCATCATTTGTTGATCACACTTGAGTGTAATTTGCATCAAGTTTTAAAATTTCGCATTTAGTTCATAGATTAGCTTCATCACCTATTCACCCCCCTCTAGGTGACTTTTCATTCTCTTGCGCCATCAATCTATCAACATGCTTTTAGCGCCATAAACCTTGCAATAAGCTTAAAGCCATCAAGATTTGTAACAAACCTGAAATTCATTCTAAAACAACTTATTAGTACCAAATAGCTTCTTTATGTTTTGTTATCATCAAAACTTGTATAAATAGAGAGTGTAACCTTTTGGGCCAACAATCTCCCCCTTTTTGATGATGACAAAACATATAGGCTATAACACAAGATATAAAAGAGAGGTAAAAACTCCCCCTCAAATAATGCTCTATTTAAACAAGTATAAAACAATTCATTTGAGAGAATTTTTGAAAATTTGAACTTTGAAAATACCAAACATAAAATCATTGAAAATTTAAGCAAACACTAAAATACCAAACATAAAATCAAACACTATAGTAAAATAAACACATACTACTCCCCCCTTTTTGTCATACATCAAAAAGGGATTAGTAAGAAAACTTCTTTATTCAATAACACAAACATTTAGTTCACCACATATAAAAGAAAATCTATTATAGTCAAGTGGTTTAGTAAAAATATCGGCAAGTTGAAAATCGGAAGAAACATAATCAATATCAATATCACCTTTCTCAAAATGATCTCTAAGGAAGTGATATCGAATCTCAATGTGCTTGGTCTTACTATATTGATTTGCATTCTTAGTCATATGAATAGTACTAGTATTATCACAAAATATTTTGTTATGGTCATAATGTAAATCATAATAAAGGAGAGTATGTTTCATCCAAAGGACTTGAGCACAACAAGCCCCCGCCGCAACATACTCCGCCTCGGCGGTTGAGAGGGCTACCGAATTTTATTTCTTGGAAGACCATGAAACAAGACAATTACCAAGAAATTGACATGTTCCACTTGTACTCTTCCTATCCACTCTACAACCCGCATAGTCGGCATCCAAAAACTCGTCATTGAGAATTCTCCAGTTTTTGGATACCATAGACCCATTCCAATAGTGCCCTTAACATAACGAATAATGCGTTTTACCGCAATTAATTGAGATTCTTTGGGACAAGATTGGAATCTAGCACAAAGACACACACTAAACATAATATCCGGCCTACTCGCCGTTAAATACAACAAACTACCAATCATGCTTCTATAAAATTTAATATCAACATACTTACCTTGGTCATCCTTATCAAGCTTGGTGGTGGTGGCCATGGGAGTGTTGCAAATTTTTGAGTCTTCAAGCTCAAATTTCTTGATGAGTTCCTTTGAGTACTTGGCTTGACATATGAAAATCCCATCACGCATTTGCTTGATTTGGAGTCCAAGAAAATAGTTCAATTCACCCATCAATGACATCTCAAATTCACGTTGCATACATTGTTCAAACTCCTTGCAAAGTAACTCATTAGTAGAACCAAAGATTATATCATCAACATATATTTGTACTATAAGAATGTCACTACCAACATGTTTAGTAAATAATGTGGTGTCTACTTTGCCTTTAACAAAATCATTTGATAGAAAAAAACTAGAAAGCCTTTCATACCAAGCTCTTGGAGCTTGTTTTAAACCATACAATGCTTTATCAAGTTTGAAAATAAAATTTGGATGTACATGATCCACAAAACCGGGAGGTTGTTCAACATAAACTTCTTCATCAATAAAATCATTTAAAAATGCACTTTTTACATCCATTTGAAAAAGTTTAAAATTTTTATAGGATGCATAAGCTAGTGTGATCCGTATGGCTTCTAGCCGTGCTACGGGTGCAAAGGTCTCCTCAAAGTCGATTCCTTCAACTTGAGTGTAACCTTGGGCCACTAAGCTAGCATTATTCCTTATAACATTTCCTGACTCATCCATCTTATTCCTAAAAATCTACTTAGTACCAATTATTGGTCTATCATGGGGTCTAGGAATAAGGTGCCAAACTTGGTTGCGCTCAAATTGATTGAGATCTTCTTGCATAGCAAGCAACCAATATGAGTCACCCTCGGCTTCGAGGATGTTTTTGGGTTCAAAATGAGATATGAATGCATAATGCCCACACAAATTATGGAGTTTGGAGCGAGTGGTTACCCCTTTTGATACATCACCTATGATGAGATCTTTAGGATGATTTGAGGTGTATCTCCAATCTTTAGGAAGTGGTTGTGATTGTTCCACTTCATCCTTTTGAACTTCACTAATAGGTTCTTACTTGTCTTCTTGGATGGGTGAGTCCTTCAAGGCTATTTTCTCCATGTGCTCACCTAATGAGTCAATCTCTACATTCTCAACAATTACATTAGATTCTTCAAATTTAACATGCATAGATTCTTCTATAGTATGAGATGATTTATTGAACACTCTATATGCTTTGCTAGTATTAGAATAGCGAACAAAGATTGCTTCATAAGCCTTAGCAGCAAATTTACCCAAATTATCTTTGGTGTTCAAAACAAAACACTTGCATCCAAAAACTTTAAAGTATGAAACATTTGATTTTCTTAAATGATAAATTTCAAAAGAGGTTTTGAAAGTATTTTTACACAAATAAATACGATTGGATATGTAGCATGCGGTGTTTACGGCCTCGGCCCATAAGTATTGAGGGAGCCCATATTCACTTATCATAGTCCTAACCATTTCTTGAAGAGTTCTATTCTTCCGTTCAACTACTCTATTTTGTTGTGGAGTTCTAGGACATGACATTTCATGCTTAATTTCTTTTTCATCACAATAATTCATGAAGAGTTGGTTGACAAACTCACCACCTCTATCACTACTTATCCGTAAAATCAAAAATCCTTTTTCTTTTTCAACCCTTTTTCAAAAAATCTTAAAATGCGAAAAAGTTTGATCTTTATGCTCCAAGAAGAAATCCCAAGTGAAACGAGAGAAATCATCTACTAAAACAAAAACATATCTATTTTCATTTAAGCTTTTAGTTTTAGTTGGTCCAAAAAGATCCATGTGAATCAATTCTAATGGCCTAGGTGACATGATATCCTTGATTCGCTTGAAAGAAGACTTAATTTGTTTCTCAAGTTGGCACGCACCACAAATGCGGTCTTTTTCAAACTTCAAATAAGGAATACCCTTCACCAATTCCTTAGAATTTATTCTAGCAAGGTGATCAAAAGATGCATGACCTAATCTTCTATGCCATAACCAAGAAATCTCATTAAAAGCATTTAAACATTTAGTAGAGCAATCCAAATTAAGCATACCAATAATATAGACATTATTTTCACGAAATCCAGTGAGAATACAATCATTAGTTTTACAATCAAAAATTTTGCAAGAAGATTCATCAAAAATAACTTTAAGACCACGATCACATAGTTGACTAATACTAAGCAAATTATGTTTAAGCCCATCAACAAGAACTACATTTTCAATTAAAGGAGATGCACCAATCTTAATGTTAGGTATACCGATGATGGTGCCCTTGGAGTCATCTCCGAAGGTGACGGTGCCACCTTCAACGTACCTTAATAGGGTTGCGAAATTGTTGATGTCCCATGTCATATGCCTTGAGCAACCACTATCAAGGTACCACCGCTCTTTACGTCTTGGAGTCTTGGTGTGTACCTACATCAAATAATTTAAGACTTGATTTTGATACCCATATTTTCTTGGGTCCTAAAGCGTTAGTGTTTCGAACCCAAACAAGATTATTTGTACTATTTATATGATCATAACAAAATTTAGCTAAATGACCATTCCGGCCACAATAAGTATATTTATAAATTCTTCCATATTTAAAAGTATAATGAGCATGTGGTTTATGAACATGTGAAGTTTTGGCATGAGATGTTTTATCATGTTAAGCATGAGGAGTATGCATATGCCTTTTGGAAAACATTTCTTCTAATTTAGTATTGTTAAAAGCACATTCTTTTAAAACATTTCCCAAATAATTTATTCTAGTTTTTAACATGGAAAATTCATTTTCATCAATTTTAGGATATTTAGCTTTGCAAGCAACTCTATAGGCATCAAAATCTCTTTGTGTTGAAATAAGAATAGAAGATAATTCATCTTTTTCTTTTGAAGAAATGGCAATTTGATTTTTAAGCATTTCATTTTCCCTTTTCAATTTTGAACAATCTTCCTTTTTAGCATCAAAATTTTCTGAAAGTTCAATGAAAGCTTGTAATAACAATTTCTTACTTATTTCACTATCATCATCAAGTGGTTGAGTAGTTACCTTAGTGTGTTTTCCATGAAACACACATTTGCCGTATCGACTTCATCCTCGGATTCACTTTCCGAGTCCCAAGTGGCTTTGTACACCTTCTTTTCAACCGGCTTCTTTTGCTTCAAAGAGGAAGATATCTTTTTCTTGAAATCTGGACAATCGGCCATGATGTGTCCGGGTTTCCGACAGTTGTAGCAAATGATCTTTTTCTCCTCCTTCCCTTCCCAACGCCTTCTATAGTTGAGCTTATTCTTTCGGTACATTCTCTTTACATTTCTCACAAGAAGAGATAGCTCTTCATCATCATCTTCTTCATCTTCTTCATCATCATAGTTGGAGGAGAAAGACTTGAAAGCTATAGACTTTTTCTTTTGAGGCGCCGCTTCTTCTCTAGCCTTTTTCTCTATCTCATGAGTCTTAAGATTTCCAATAAGACTTATGAGCTCCATCTCGTCTTTGTCATTCAATTCCTTCAAGGTGGTAGCTTTGATTTTCCATGATGAAGGGAGAGCACGAATCACCTTACGCACCTTTTGGTCGTTGCTTATTTCATCACCTAGAGAAGCAAGAGCATTTGTGATCTTAGTAAACTTAGTAATCATATCATCAATAGATTCATTTTCTTGCATTTTAAAACTTTCATATTGGGAACGCAAGAGATATATTTTAGCTCTCTTGACTTGTGATGTTCCCTCATGAGTGACCAATAAGTGTTGCCAAATTTCATAGGCGGATTTGCAATGGATAACCCGTGTTAAGTCATCCTCATTCAAAGCTAAAAGTAGGGCATTTTGAGCCTTTGAATTAGCATCAAATTCCTTGGAGGTAAGTTCGGACCAAGTGTCCTCCTCACCTTCGGGTTTACTAAAAGGCTTGGTCAAAGACTTATCAACTAGACTACCTAGAGATTGTAGAAAAATGTTCATCCTAACTTTCCATATGGGAAAGTTGAGTCCATCAAATTTGGGAGGGGTCTTAATGTTATCGGCCATCTTTACTAGTGTATGAATGAAGATATGAAAATAGTGATTAGCAAATTATAGGATCTCTCTAAGGATATGAAGCCAAAAAGTAGAGTCCTAACTCTGATACCAATTGAAATCACCTAGAGGGGGGTGAATAGGTGATAATGCTAATCAATGCACAAATTAAAATTTTAGATGATGCAACGATCACTCAAAGCAAGATTAGAAGCCGAATACCCCGTGAAGGGATCTGAACTCCTTCCTCGTGATTCCTCTAAATAAGAGTTTGAGGTGCGCAATGCAATCTTGTTGTGAGAGTAAAGATCGACAATATAAGAATGAATGAATGAATGGAAAGCAAGTAAATAACACAAGTAAACCAATCGCAAACACAGAGATTTATTTCGAGATTCGAGCACCCAGCTCTACGTCTCCGCCTTCACCCAGAAGGATTTCCGATCCACTAGAACTTCCACAAAGGATTACAACCACTAGGGAGTACCCAACTCCTCAATCACACTCCTCTAGTTCAGAGGTAGTGGAGCCACAAATACAATAATCACTTGGTGATTAAAAGACCACAAACTCTCTTTTGAAAAACTTTTCTTTACAAAACCGTAGAGAATAATGTATAGGATTGAAGCTCAAGGTTTGTAAGTGAAAAATAAAACAAAATAGAAGAGAATTTTGATTCAAAAACTTCAGAGAAATATCAGATAATAGAGCGCAAAAACTTAGAACAAAACTTCTTTCAAAACGACTTAAACTTTGATTTCTTTTGCAAATGTTGTTGTAAATCTCCTCAACCCCATCCACCCCTATTTATAGGATAAAGGTAGGGATTAAAGGGTAAACACTAATTTTGATTAATCAGGAAAGATAAGACCCAAAACTAGCCATAAGTCTCGTTTGGAGAATAAAAACATGTTTTAAAACTGGTTTAAAAAACTAGCCATTAATGCTGAGAAAACGCTCACGGTCGACCGGCCGGTCGACCGGTTTTCAAAAACTTTTGACCGTTGGCAGGCCCCGGTCGACCGCCCGGTCGACCGTCCCAAACAGAGACTAGGTTGCATGCAGTCGACAGACGCTCGGTCGACCGACATGGGGTCCAATCGACCGCCCGGTCGACCGGATAACGTGCACGCATGCACGCACCCAATGATTAGTCTCTAATTTTGTATAATTTGTATCACATCTTCACATTGATTTCATATTAAATTCTGGTAATAAAACTTTGCTTGCTAGATTCTAGGTCCATGGTGTGCAATTAAGAAGAAGATCCTAAATCACCATTTAATTGGTGATTAAAAGCCTATTAAAGATAGCCATTGACCTAGAGAGCTGATTCTGTCAAAACTAAGGGCTGCAAACTAGAAACCGGATACAGGGCCTGACAGGGGACAGACGGGACCGCGCGCGGCCCCAGTATGGCCGCGGAAACGCGGCCTGGGCCGCGGAAACGGGCCAGGGCTTGTCCCCTGGCCCCCTGTTCCCCTGGTGCCTATAAATACCCCCTTGGGGTTCCAGAGTTGAATATATACAAAGTTAGGAGTAGTTTTCATTCCATGTTGTAATTTAGGATAGTTTAGTTTAGGTTAGTTCTTCTTCCTCCATTGTATTTTTCATTTTGTAGATCTTGTAATAGGGAGAGAGAGTGGTACATGCTTGGAATGCAAGAGTGCTTGTAATAGAAGGTGACAATCTATGAAAGGTGCTCTCTTTACCTCTCTATGTTTTCTTCTCTCTAATCTCTTTTACATATGTAGCTAACTTTTCTCTCATGGCAACTAACTACTAACCACCAACTAGTCTAACTTCTTATTTGATAATCCACATGAATCTAATAGCCTCGTTTTGGCCTTGCTCTTGCAAGAGCCATTGATGGCTCATGATGATGGATCTAACTCTAACTTCCTAACCACTAACAAGCTAACATTACTTTACTCCATGCTTACTTTTAGTTTTGATAGTTTAAGTGTAGCTTGCACTTGTTTGTTGAGTTGGGTTGTGATGAGTTACATATGGGTCATGCTTTGAATTGCTCTTGAACCAAGGACTAGTGATGGCCAATGATATATGTGAGGTAACTATCACTAAGAGGTTAGCATGTTGGTGGAGTCATTAGTAGTTAGTAGCCATGGGTTTTCTTTCTTTTTCACTTTGTTTTAGACATACAAAAAAATCACAAATATATTCTTTTTTATGTTTCTCACTTCTTTATTTTCACCGTACTTCTCTTTTCATTCTTTGTTTTCCTTTCTTTTCATTCTTTAAAACTTTGAAGAACTTTTTAACAAAATACGTGAATCAACCGGTAAAGCTTCTATCGCCTCCCGTCCTTGTGGATTGACTCATTTTAGCCTCTATGCTATAACGGAAGTATCGAGGAAGCCAAAGCACACACACTTTAAATCTTGATTTCAAAACATACACTTTTGTGCGCGGTTTTACCCCGATCAAATTTTGGCGCCGTTGCCGGGGATGGGAACGATTTGATTTAACATTTTTGTTAATTTTTCTTCTTTGTTTTTTGGTGTGCAGGTTAAAGTTTTAGCATTGCAGAAGTTCACACTTGCTCAAGTGTGGTTGGGTAATTCTTGTATATTTTTATATTCTGCTGCTAATTTTGTTTATATTACCTGTGCACTGTAAATAATTGTAAGAACTAAAATACAGAAATTGGATGCTTTAAAACGGTTTAGACATTTGCATCTAGGCACGTATCAATTTTTATTCTAATATACTGTATTTTATTCTTATGTTGTTGTGATACTGATAGGTGTACATATTGCATTGCATATGGTTAGGATAAACACTTCAGTGATTTACTCGCTTTTTTGTGTTCATTCTTATCTATATTGCACACTTGTACTAATTTAATTTAAGGGCAAAACCCAAAACAACATAAGGTGGGGAAGTTATTACCCTCCCTTAGCCTAAAAATCACCTCCCCACTCACACAACCCAAGCCTTAATAAAAATTGCTAGACGTTGGCCCCTAGGGACATCTCGGACTCATTTAGGAGATTGACATAAGGGGAAAGTTGTTAGAATTTGACTCTTGCTAAATCGGTGTCTAAGGTTGGGGATTGAGAGGCGAAACCTCGAAGAATGGTGGTTTGGCATAATTAGGCCCGTTGCTCCGGCATGGATACCTCCCACTGATCTTGCCCCTTCCTGGCCGATTAACTCGTGGTCAGCTTCCGATAATAGACCCTCCGTGGACAGTCTAACCAGTTAGGAGTCGTCTAGGTCTAAGTCAACCCTAGCATAGGCTTGTTTTCTTTTTCTTTGTTTGTTTGTTTGTTGTTTGTTTGTTTTCTTTTTTTTGTAAATTGTGAAATGGATTTTAACAACAATAATTCTTTCAATCATGATATAAATCCATATTTCACTCCGACCTCATTTGACTCGGATAACTCCAGCCCGGCTATAACAACATGAACCAACCATATATGCCGAGTTGGGATTATCCGACTCAATATGACCCTTATCCTCAATCATATGACTATAATCTTCAAAATAATTTCAACTCTTCACAGAGTTCATGGGGATTCAACTCCCCCGAGTCCAATTTTCAACCACCTTGTCCACAATTTTTATTCCCCGATTTTGGTTCATATACTCCTTTTCCTGTTCCACCACCTGAAGAAAAATCTGATTTGAAAAGGAGTATAGAAGAGTCCATACAACAAATGCAAAATTTGCTCAATTCATAATCCTTCCCATACCAAACTCCACATACTCCTTTTCTAGAGCATCCAATTGAAGAAGAATCAGAGTTAGAAAAACGTTTGGAAGTCTTTTGTGGTAGAATGCAAAACATGTTGGACTCCTTATCTCAACCAAAATTTCAAGAGTCCTACTCATCTTTTTCAGTCTCACCTATTCAAAATGAACAAACTTCAATACTGGACTTGTGTATGGAACCCTTGCGTGAGTCCGAGCAGCAACCGCAAAATCCGACGGACTCACAATTTCACCACAATTTCCAAAATCAACTTCCATACTCATCTTTTCAAGAAAAACTAATTACAAAAAGTATGGAAGACATCATTCAGACTCAACATTTTGTTACCCTGTCTGTCAGTAGGTTAGACTCAATAATGAGCGATCTGATCAATGAGAGCGAGGAAAATCTTTCTTGTCAACCATTGACCAATCTTTATATCCCTAACTCTACTGATTGGACCCTTGAATCATGTCATTTTGGGAATCCAGATTCAATTTCAGAACACACATTCGAACTTGACCAAACTCCAAGTTATGAAAGTCACCTGGACATTCTGGCAAGTTATCCCTTCCCTGAAATTGAAATCGAACCTGAATGTGATCCTGAACCTCCTGTTGGGAATTCCATTTCACTTTTTGATTCAATAATGATCCCGGTATCTTTACCAGATTTTTTCTCTATTCCGGAGTCAACATTGCATCCTGTACCCATACACCGTGAAATTGAATCACCAATATCTTATGATCACACTTCATTGATGGGGAAAGTGTGTGAACATCAATTCTTTGATTTGGACCCTATTTTTGAACTAATTTCGACTCTCATTGTTGACTCTCGACTTGATCTGAGTCAACTTCCCGAGTCGGTATCGGTTTTTCTTCCTATTCCATTTAAGTCCAAATCCATCATTTTCAAAAATCACACTTCATTGTTGGACAAGAATGTTGACAAAAGTGACTCAGTAATTATTTTTAAAAATTGGAAATTAGATGGGGATAAAATCTTCAATAAGACTATTCAATCCATCATTCTTTTACTGGCTCATATTAGAGAGGTCATTGGTGGGTTCCTGCAAGATCCACGATATCTTGATTGGGTCGCAACGCTTGGCCCAATCAGACCACCACCGGAGCCACCCCCTTGAGGTAATCTTCCTTCCCTCTTCATTTGTTTCATGTATTTACACATTCACGATGCATTGAGGACAATGCCTGAGATAAGTGTGGGGGAGGGTTTACTAACATAGGTAGTTTTAAATTTTCTTTCTTTTATATTTCTTTTTAATTTAGAAAAAAAATTAAAAAAATCTTTTTCTCTTTTTACAAAACTTTTTGAAACAAGATAAATAGTTTTGATTTATTTTTAAGAAAATTAAGATTATCTTAGGAATGAGGAAGTCCTAAAATTATGAAATTTTAAACCGAGTCAAAATAATAGATCTTGTTTAAATTTTAGGATAAGAAAGTAAAATTAAAAAGATAATTTGATCTTGAATTTTTTGCCTTAGATTTATGCACTCCGTACTTACAGAATTTTTGGGATTGAAGCAAAGACTGAAAATGTCATAAAAATATATATTCAAAAAAAAATTATGATAAATAAAAACTACTTATTGAAGTTGGGTAATTATGCCTCAAGAAGCATGATTATTCACACCTAAAATGGTGGATAAAAATAAAATAATCCCCTTTTATTTTGTGGCCTTATTTACTCGAGTCCTTAAGTCCGAGGGATGTTTTCTCATCTGGTGCCCTAAGACCATCTGGTTTGGGAGTCACTGGCTAAAGGCTCACTACCCGGGTAAATAAGAAAGCCTAAGAAAACTAAGGGAAGAAAAAGGAAAAAAATAATATATATATATATATATATAATATATATAAACAAATGGCATGAAAGTTAAAGTCGATATCCCAAAAATCTTCACAGTTCACTAAGTGCATATTTTTTCTAAGAGTTTTATGAAAGATCAAAGAGTCAATTCAATTTTAAATTCTTACATTCAATTTATAACAAGATTTTTTTGCATTTTGACTTAGTTTAAGAAAGAACAATTTCTGATTAACCTCTGACCTTGGATAACTTATATTTTCACAAAAATACTTCAACACTTTTCTCTATTTCAAAATGCGTTTTAAAAAATACTAACATTTGATTTCTTTCTTTATGGATTTTGTGGGTGTAATCCGCTGAAAACCCTCAGGAGACAAAACTCCTCCTCTAGGGGAAACTTAGAGGTTTAACGGCTTGTTGCACATGCTCAGTGCAATTGCGTCAACTGCGAAAGTGGTGTAATAATTCCTTAGTTTTTTGTTTTGCTCGGGACAAAAGATAAGTGTGGGGGTGTGATTAGTCTCTAATTTTGCATAATTTGTATCACATCTTCACATTGATTTCATATTAAATTTTGCTAATAAAACTTTACTTGCTTGATTCTAGGTCCATGGTTTGCAATAAAGAAGAAGACCCTAAATCACCATTTAATTGGTGATTAAAAGTCTATTAAAGATAGCCATTGACCTAGAGAGCTGATTCTGTCAAAACCAGGGGCTGCAAACCAGAAACTGGGCACAGGGCCTGACAGGGGACAGACGGGACCGCGCGCGGCTCGAAGCGCCGCGCGCGTGGCCCCAGTATGGCCGCGGCGCGTGCCGCGTTTTGGGCCAGGGCTTGTCCCCTAGCCCCCTGTTCCGCTGGTGCCTATAAATACCCTCTTGGGGTTCCAGAGTTGAATATATACAGAGTTAGGAGTAGTTTTCATTCCATGTTGTAATTTGGGGTAGTTTAGTTTATGTTAGTTCTTCTTCCTCCATTGTATTTTTCATTTTGTAGATCTTGTAATAGGGAGAGAGTGGTACATGCTTGGAATGCAAGAGTGCTTGTAATAGAAGGTGACAATCTATGAAAGGTGCTCTCTTTACCTCTCTATGTTTTCTTCTCTCTAATCTCTTTTACATGTGTAGCTAACTTTTCTCTCATGGCAACTAACTACTAACCACCAACTAGTCTAACTTCTTATTTGATAATCCACATGAATCTAATAGCCTCGTTTTGGCCTTGCTCTTGCAAGAGCCATTGATGGCTCATGATGATGGATCTAACTCTAACTTCCTAACCACTAACAAGCTAACATTACTTTACTCCATGCTTACTTTTAGTTTTGATGGTTTAAGTGTAGCTTGCACTTGTTTGTTGAGTTGGGTTGTGATGAGTTACATATGGGTCATGCTTTGAATTGCTTTTGAACCAAGGACTAGTGATGGCCAATAATACATGTGAGGCAATTATCACTAAGAGGTTAGCATGTTTGTGGAGTCATTAGTAGTTAGTAGCCATGGGTTTTCTTTCTTTTTCACTTTGTTTTAGACATACAAAAAAATCACAAATATATTCTTTTCTATGTTTCTCACTTCTTTGTTTTCACCGTACTTCTCTTTTCATTCTTTGTTTTCCTTTCTTTTCATTCTTTAAAACTTTGAAGAACTTTTTAACAAAACACGTGAATCAACCGGTAAAGCTTCTATCGTCTCCCATCCTTGTGGATTCGACTCGTTTTAGCCTCTATGCTGTAACGGAAGTATCGAGGAAGCCAAAGTACACACACTTTAAATCTTGATTTCAAAACATATACTTTTGTGCGCGGTTTTACCCCGATCACCCAACGGTCAGAACTGCGGTCGACCGCTCGGTCGACCGTGCTGACCTGAAATAGAGCCGGTCGACCGTCCGGTCGACCGCAACAGGTCAAAACAGATTATTTTGGGAAAAAGTTTTTGAGGAAATGTTTATTTTCAAAAATGATATTTATCAATACTTTGTAAACTATAATAAATTGAGTTTGTAAATACTAAAATAGGTCTATAGAAATATTTTATATAAGAGACAAAAAAAATCTTTTGAAAATCATATGCAAAAATTGTGTGTGTGTGGGGAACTTGAGCTTCAACACTATACACTATCCTTTAACAAACTAAAAATATAAAAACTAAAGAAAGAAGTCTCTGAACCACGTTGCCGAGCTAGAGCCTCCTCTCCTATAAAAGAGTTCTCTTGCGCCATCAACCTATCAACATGCTTTTAGCGCCATAATCCTTGCAATAAGCTTAAAGCCATCAAGATTTGTAACAAACCTGAAATTCATTCTAAAACAACTTATTAGTACCAAATAGCTTCTATATGTTTTGTTATCATCAAAACTTATACAAATAGAGAGTGTAACCTTTTGGGCCAACGGATAGATGTTTTGCTGTCATGGGTGATGATCATCCATGTAATATAAAAGCGATAGGTGCAGTCTATATCAAGATGTTAGATGGGATAGTACGAGAATTTAAGAAAGTGAGGTATGTACCTCAACTCAAAAGAAATCTTATCTCTGTTGGTGCTTTGGAGACGTTGGGTCTTGTGGTATCTATACGAGATGGTGTTCTTAAGATGATCAAAGGCTTAATGGTGATTATGAAGGGCGTCCGCCGGAGAAATCTCTACTACTTGAAGGGTAGTACAATTACAGGTCAGGTGGAGATTTTTATTTCTTCAGATGATGTTTGCACACAGGTCTGACAGAGGAGGGTCGAAGGGTCGGACACAGAGGTGAAAAGTCTTTACAAGCTCCAGCAAAGAAGGGATCATTGGAAGGTGCATCTACCTGCAATTTGAAATTGGGTGAACATGACCTTCTGGACAAGAAGAAGGTGAAATTCAGCACCACCACTCACCACTCAGAAGGTCTTCTTGCTTGTGTTCACGTAAATGTTTGGGGACCTGCTAAGACTGCATCGCTTAGAGATCATAGGTACTTTGTCTCTTTTATTGATAATTTATCTAGGCATTGTTGGATATATCCCATGAGACAAGGGTGTGAAGCCCTAGATATGTTGGTGAAGTGGAAGGAGATGATGGAGAAGCAGACTGGTACGAAAATTAAGGAGCTACAAATCAGTAATGTTGAAAGATACAGGAACCAATTTCTATGATTTGGCCAGAACACTGGTATTGGTACTCACTTCACAGATGGATTACATGGGTTGGTTAAAGAGATAAACTGTTCCTTGCTGGAGAAGGCTCGGCGGTTGTTATTGAAAAACACCTAGAGGGGGGTGAATAGGTGTTAATGCTAATCTAATGATCTTTTTAAACAAGTATGTATGTATGATGCAACCGGTCACTCAAAATAAGAAATTGAAGCCGAATTTCTCGTGAAGGGCTCTAGAACTTCTCCTCTTTGATTCCTCTAGATTATGAGTTGAGGCGCGTAATTGCTTTCTTGTTGAGATGAGTAAAGACCGAAAAATGCAAGTAAATGAAATGGGTGCAATAATGAAGTGCAAATAAGAGATAGCACAAGATAAAAATATAAAGCAATGAAAAAGCAATAAGGAAACCAATCGCAAACACAAGGAATTTGTTTCGAGGTTCGAGCCACTGCTCTACGTCCCCGTCTCCACTACCGTGAAGGATTTCCACTAAATCCGCAAAGGGAATTACAAGAGGTCTACACAAGACTGGAGTACCGAACTCCCACCAATCCAACCTCTACACAAGAGGGATCTCAACACAAAGAAGTACAAGTAACTAGGTGATCAAAAGGCCACAAACTTCTCTCTTACAATTCCTTATAGAATGGGAATAATTTTTGGCTCAAGAAGTGAAGTGAGAAAAATTCAGTTGTAAAGAAAGTAAAGAAAAGAGCTTGAAAAACCACTGAAAAACTTTAACCAAGAATGCACTTTAGAAAGTGAGAGCTTTGAAAACTTTTCTTTCTTTTGAAACTCAAAACAATGGGAATTTTTTCTTGAATTTAACAAGGGACCAATGTCATCTATTTATAGGGATTAGAAGAGATCTAATCATCATATAAACTAGGTTAATAGGTCAGGAAATAGCCTTAGGAAATTCAGAAATAGCTGAAAGATATATCAACATCAAATCCAGAAAACAGTTTTCAATAAACTAGCCGTTGGGGGCTGCTGGCGGCTGTCGGTCGACCGGCCTGGTCGACCGGCAGTCTAACTGGCAAACTAGCCGTTGGACTCGGTCGACCGGTCGGTCGACCGGAGGCTAAACAAAAAAAAAAATTTTGTTCTGTCGGTCGACTGGCCCGGTCGACTGACAAAACCCGAGAGCAAGGGTCAGTCAGTCGGTCGACTGGTCCGGTCGACCGGCAGACGTACACAAACGTGCACGCCAAAGCCACAAGGCCCGGTCGACCGGTGCGGTCGACCGATCAGGCCTGAAATAGATCCGATCGACCGCCCGGTCGATCGTTGGGCCTGAAACAGTATTATTATGGGAAAAATTTTGAACTTTGAAGAATATTTAAATTATTTTTAAATGGCTAGATGATTAAGTATTATGCTATAAGGGATGGTATACATGATAAAAATTAAACGTAAAAATATAAAATATTTAGAGACATGTATATCAATCAAGACATGCACCTAATCCAACTAACCAAAACAAAAAATCGTATTTTGAAAAATGAAAAGTGTGTGTGTTTTCTTGAGCCAACTTATCATAACCTCATTCTTTAACAAACTAGTTCTTACAAAGATTCTAGGTGACTACAAGATCTTCAAATTAGGGCTTCTCCATATGCAAGCTTGAATCCTTGATCCCGAATTGAGTCAACTTGAGTCAAAAATACCTTCCTTTAGGGAAGAAGAAATCTTGAATCCTTAGAACCCTGAAACACACTTAAACACTAAAATATGATTAGTACAAATAACTATATATGTTTTGTAATCATCAAAACTCAACAACCGGGTGATTGTAACCTTGGGCCAACAATCTCCCCCTTTTTGATGATGACAAAACATATGAGTTATTTTAAAAAAATGGGAAAAATGGGAAAGGAGCTTGGAAGCTCCCCCTCAAAACATGCTATATATATGAATGGCTATATACATGAATGAATAGTAAAAACAAGAACTTGGCATAAATAAAAAGACATAAGAATTCAAAACATATAGCTTCAACAAACAATAACTCAAAACATAACATACATAACTCAAAATTCAAAACTCATAACTCATAACTTAAAACTCAAAACTCAAACCAATAAACTAACTTTTTCTCCCCCTTTTTGTCATACATCAAAAAGGATAAACATTGTTAAAAAAAAATTTCATGATTCCATAACACAAACATTCAATTCTCCACAAATAAAAGAAAATCTAGTATAGTCTAGTGGTTTTATAAAAATATCGGCAAGTTGAAAATCGGTAGAAACATAATCAATGTCAATATCACCTTTCTCATAATGATCTCTAAGAAAGTGATACCGAATGTCAATGTGCTTAGTCTTACTATGTTGATTTGCATTTTTAGTCATATGAATAGTACTAGTATTATCACAAAATATCTTAATATGGTCAAAATGCAAATCATAGTCAAGGAGAGTATGTTTCATCCAAAGGAATTGTGCACAACAAGCCCCCGCCACAACATACTCCGCCTCAGCGGTTGAGAGGGCTACCGAATTTTGTTTCTTGGAAGATCATGAAACAAGACAATTACCGAGAAATTGACATGTTCCACTTGTACTCTTCCTATCCACTCTACAACCCGCATAGTCGGCAACCGAAAAACTCGTCATGAAAAATTGTCCGGTCTTCGGATACCACAAACCCATTTCAATTGTGCCCTTAAGGTATCTAATAATGCGTTTTACCGCAATCAAATGGGACTCTTTAGGACACGATTGAAATCGAGCACAAAGATATACACAAAACATAATGTCCGGCCTACTAGCCGTTAAATTCAACAAACTACCAATCATGCTACGATAAAGTTTAATGTCTACATTTGTACTTTGTTCATCCTTGTCAAGCTTTGTGGTGGTAGCCATGGGAGTTTTGCTTATCTTAGCCCCTTCAAGCCCAAATCTCTTGATAAGTTCCTTCGTGTACTTGGCTTGATTGATGAAAATTCCATCCTTCCTTTGCTTGATTTGGAGACCAAGGAAGTAGTTAAGCTCGCCCATCATAGACATCTCAAATTCCTCCTTCATGCATGATTCAAAAGCTTTGCAAAGATTTTCATTAGTAGAACCAAATATGATATCATCAACATATATTTGAACTATAAGTATATCATTTTCAACATGTTTAGTAAACAAAGTAGTATCTATTTTTCCTTTATTAAAACCATTAGAAATAAGAAATGAAGAAAGTCTTTCATACCAAGCCCTAGGGGCTTGTTTTAAACCATAAAGAGTTTTGTCTAGTTTGAGAACAAAATCCGGATGTGTAGGATCAACAAACTCGGGGGTTGTTCAACATACACCTCCTCTTCAATAAATCCATTTAAGAAAGCACTTTTTACATCCATTTGAAAAAGTTTAAAATCTTTATATGAAGCAAATGCAAGTGTCATCCGTATGGCTTCAAGCCGTGCTACGGGTGCAAAAGTTTCCTCAAAATCGATACCTTCGACTTGAGTGTAACCTTGGGTCACTAACCTAGCTTTATTCCTAACAACATTTCCCGACTCATCCAACTTGTTCTTAAAGATCCACTTAGTACCAATTGTTGGTCTATCGTGGGGCCTAGGAACAAGATGACAAACTTGGTTGCGCTCGAATTGATTGAGCTCCTCTTGCATGGCAAGCAACCAATATGAGTCGCCCTCGGCTTCGAGGATGTTCTTTGGTTCAAAATGAGAAATAAAAGCATAGTGCCCACAAAGATCAAGAAGTTTAGAACGAGTAGTTACCCCTTTTGATACTTCACCTATAATAAGATCCTTGGGATGATGTGGATTGAATCTCCATTCTTTTGGAAGTGGTTGAGTTGTCTCCACTTCAACTTCTTAAACTTCATTTTCTTCATCACCCTTTGGCATGTCTTCAAGAGTAGGTGAGTTCTTCAAGGTAATTTTCTCTATGTCTTCATTTAGAGAATCTATTTCTACAACATTCTCAACAAACACATTAGATTCCTCAAACTTTACATGTATAGATTCTTCAATAGTCAAGGATGACTTATTGAAAACTCTATAAGCTTTACTAGTGTTAGAGTAACCAACAAAAATTACTTCATATGATTGTGCATCGAATTTACCTAAATTATCTTTAGTATTCAAAACAAAACATTTACAACCAAAAACTTTAAAGTATGAAACATTTGGTTTTCTTGAAAAATAAATCTCAAAGGATGTTTTAGAAGTGTTTTTGCATAAGAAAACCCTATTTGATATGTAGCAAGATGTGTTAACGGTCTCGACCCATAGATAATGAGGGAGACCGTACTCATTTATCATTGTCCTAGCCATCTCTTGTAATGTACGATTTTTTCTCTCAACGACTCCATTTTGTTGTGGAGTTCTAGGACAAGATAGTTCATGCTTAATTCCATGTTTTTCGCAAAAAGTGGTAAAGCGTTGGTTATTGAATTCACCACCTCTATCACTTCTTATTCTTAAAATAGAAGAATCTTTTTCCTTTTCAACTCTTTTCTTAAAGGCTTAAAAATACGAAAAGGCTTGATTTTTGTGTTCTAAAAAGAAAACCCAAGTAAAGCGAGAGAAATCATCAACTAAAACGAAAGCAAAACGATTCTCACTTAGACTTTTGGTTTATGTAGGACCAAACAAATCCATATGGATCAACTCCAAAGGTCGTGATGTCATGATATCCTTGATTTATTTGAAAGAGGACTTATTTTGTTTCCCAAGTTGGCACGCATCGCAAATGCGGTCCTTTTCAAATTTCAAGTAAGGAATACCTTTCACCATTTCCTTGTTGTTTAATCTAGATAGATGGTCAAAAGAAATGTGGCCTAATCTCCTATGCCACAACCAAGAGTCATCATCGAGGGCTTTCAAACAAGTAGCATTGCATAGCATATTAGACATGTCAATCATGTATACATTGTTTTCACGAAATCCAGAAAATATACATGCATTGAATTGTCTATCAATAACACTACATGCTAGGTCATCAAAAATAACATTAAAACCTTTATCATAACACTCAAGAGATTATGCTTGAGGTCATCAACCAAAACAATATTTTCTATTAAAGGACCAAGTTTAACATTACCAATACCAATGATTTATCCTTTGGCGTCATCTCCGAAGGTGACGGTGCCACCTTCATGGTATCTTGATAGGGTTGCGAAGTTGTTGATATCCCAAGTCATGTGGTTGCAGCAACCACTATCAAGATACCACAACTCCTTACGTCGTTGGGCTTTGGAATGTACCTACATCATTTAACAAATTTGTTGACTTTGGTACCCAAACTTTCTTGGGTCCTTGAAAGTTAGTATTCTGAACCCGAACATGACTATGCGATGCATTAATCCTATCATAGCAAAATTTAACCAAATGACCTTTACGGCCACAATATGTGCAAGAAAAAACTTTATCATACATGAATACATGATGAGTGTGTGGAGTGTGGGCATGTTTAGGGTTCTTAGCATGATGTAAAGGTTGTGATTTATGAACATGAGCATGAATAGCATGTGAATGTTTCTTTGGGACATGTTTCTTAGGAAACATAGCCTCTAGTCTAGTTTTATCAAATTCACATTTCTTCAAAACTACTCCTAATGAATTAATTTTCTTCTTTAGAAAAGAAATCTCGTTTTCATCAATTTGTAGAAATTTACCTTTGCAAGAAATCTTATAGTCATCAAAATCCTTTTGAGTAGAAGAGAGAGTTGAAAACAATTCATCTTTTTCTTTTGTGAGAATGAAAACTTTGTGGTTGAGTGATTCATTTTCCTTTTTCATTTTCAAGTATTTCTTTTTGAGAAAATCATAGTTATGAGATAGTTCTTCAAAAGCTTCTCCTAATTCATTTATAGATAGTTCACAATCAATGGAAGTATCGGGAGTTACCTTGCTTGTGCTTTCATTTGCCATGAAGCACATGTTGGCGGTGTCGACTTCCTCATCAGATTCACTCTCCGAATCCCAAGTAGCCTTTAAAGCTTTCTTTTTGTATGGCTTCTTGGAGGTGGAGGGTTTGCCTTTGTTTTTCGGACATTCCGCAACAATGTGACCCGGCTTCCAGCAATTGAAGCAAATGATTTTCTTCTCTTCTTTACCTTACCATCTCCTTCTATTTTGAAACTTTGCCTTGTTGTACATTCTCCGAACGTTCTTTACAAGAAGAGAAAGATCTTCATCATCCTCTTCTTCATCATCCTCATCGGAGTAGGTGGAAGAACTCTTGAAGGCAATAGCTTTCTTCTTGGGAGGAGCCATCTCTTCTCTTGCTTTTCTTTCCATCTCATGAGTCTTGAGATTCCCAATGAGACCGATAAGCTCTATTTCTTCCTTATCATTGAGCTCCTTCAAAGTTGTGGCTTTGACTTCCCAAGATGGAGGGAGTGCACGGATGATCTTCCTCACTTTTTGGTCGTTGTCAATGTCGTCACCTAAAGAAGAAAGTCCATTAGTAATCTTTGTAAACTTAGTAACCATATCATCTATGGTTTCATTCTCTTGCATAGAAAAGTTTTCATATTGGGAACGAAGAAGGTCGATTTTTGCCCTCTTTACTTGTGATGTTCCCTCATGAGTGACAAGTAGGTGAGTCCAAATCTCATGAGCGGATTTGCAATGAATGACTCTAGAAATATCATCGTCATTAAGAGCTTGAAGTAAGGCATAGTGTGCCCTAGCATTAGCGTCAAACTCTTTCGTGGCAATATCGGACCAAGTGTCCTCATCACCAAGGGGTGCACTAAAAGATTTGGTCACCGCCTTTGCAACTCGGCTTCCTAAGGATTGCAAAAACACGGTCATCTTAACCTTCCATATGGGAAAGTTAAGGCCATCAAACTTGGGTGGGATCTTAATTCCTTCGGTCATTTTTACTAAGTGTATGAGGATGAAAAAATGAATAGAGTGATTAGCAATATAGGATCTCTCTAAGGTTGTTAAGCCAAGAGCCTAGAGACCAAAGCTCTGATACCAATTGAAAAACACCTAGAGGGGGGTGAAAAGGTGTTAATGCTAATCTAATGATCTTTTTAAACAAGTATGTATGTATGATGCAATCAGTCACTCAAACAAGAAATTGAAGCCGAATTCCCCGTGAAGGGCTCTAGAACTTCTCCTCTTTGATTCCTCTAGATTATGAGTTGAGGCGCGTAATTGCTTTCTTGTTGAGATGAGTAAAGACCAGAAAATGCAAGTAAATGAAATGGGTGCAATAATGAAGTGCAAACAAGAGATAGCACAAGATAGAAATATAAAGCAATGAAAAAGCAATAAGGAAACCAATCGCAAACACAAGGAATTTGTTTCGAGGTTCGATCCACTGCTCTACGTCCCCGCCTCCACCACCATGAAGGATTTCCACTAAATCCACAAAGGGAATTACAAGAGGTCTACACAAGACCGGAGTACCGAACTCCCACCAATCCAACCTCTACACAAGAGGGATCTCAACACAAAGAAGTACAAGTAACTAGGTGATCAAAAGACCACAAACTTCTCTCTTACAACTCCTTATAGAATGGGAATAATTTTTGGCTCAAGAAGTGAAGTGAGAAAAATTCAGTTGTAAAGAAAGTAAAGAAAAGAGCTTGAAAAATCACTGAAAAACTTTAACCAAGAATGCACTTTAGAAAAAGAGAGCTTTGAAAACTTTTCTTTCTTTTGAAACTCAAAACAATGGGAATTTTTTTCTTGAATTTAACAAGGGACCAATGCCATCTATTTATAGGGATTAGAAGAGATCTAATCATCATATAAACTAGGTTAATAGGTCAGGAAATAGCCTCAGAAAATTCAGAAATAGCTTAAAGATATATCAACATCAAATCCAGAAAACAGTTTTCAATAAACTAGCCATTGGGGGCTGCTGGAGGCTGTCGGTCGACCGGCCCGGTCGACCGGCAGTCTAACTGGCAAACTAGCCATTGGACTCGGTCGATCGGTCGGTCGACCGGAGGCTAAACAAAAAAAAAATATTTGTTCTGTCGGTCGACTGGCCCGGTCGACCGACAAAACCCGAGAGCAAGGGTCAGTCAGTCGGTCGACCGGTCCGGTCGACCGGCAGACGTGCACAAACGTGCACGCCAAAGCCACAAGGTCCGGTCGACCGGTGCGGTCGACCGGTCAGGCCTGAAATAGATCCGGTCACTGTTGGGCCTGAAACAGTATTATTATGAGAAAAATTTTGAAGTTTGAAGAATATTTAAAATATTTTTAAATGGCTAGATGATTAAGTATCATGCTATAAGGGATGGTATACATGATAAAAACTAAATGTAAAAATATAAAATATTTAGAGACATGTATATCAATCAAGACATGCACCTAATCCAACTAACCAAAACAAAAAAAACGTATTTTGAAAAATGAAAAGTTTGTGTGTGTTTTCTTGAGCCAACTTATCATAACCTCATTCTTTAACAAACTAGTTCTTACAAAGATTCTAGGTGACTACAAGATCTTCAAATTAGGGCTTCTCCATATGCAAGCTTGAATCTTTGATCCCGAATTGAGTCAACTTGAGTCAAAAATACCTTCCTTTAGGGAAGAAGAAATCTTGAATCCTTAGAACCTTGAAACACACTTAAACACTAAAATATGATTAGTACAAATAACTATATATGTTTTGTAATCATCAAAGCTCTACAACCGGGTGATTGTAACCTTGGGCCAACAGTTATCTAATGCACGATTAGACAAGTCGTTTTGGGCTAAGACGATTGTGTATGCTAGCCATCTCATAAATGGATTGTCATTGACTGCGATAGGAGGTAAAACTCCACTGAAATTTGGTCTCTACTCAAGGTCATGATTTGCTGCGGGAATTTGGAAGTCCAGACTACTTTAGTGTCAAAGATGACATGGTGAATCCGTGAGCAAAGAAGTTTGTGTTTTGGGTGTCAAAAGAAATATGAAAGGTTACAGGTTATGGGACCCCGAAAACAAGAAGATCGTGTTAAGTCAGCATGTCATATTTGATGAGATTTCAGGGTTGAAGTCTACCGTCTCTCAGCAGGTGGAGAGGACGAAGACCAAGAAAGTATCGCAGCGGGTGGAGGTTGATGCTACTCCACCATCTCCAGTTGGTTCAGTATCAGTGAGGACTTCACCAGAGGTGACACCGAGTGAAGATCATGTAGCCAGTTTTGATGCTGAACAAATTGAAGACATTGATGAGAATGTCAAATTATTTGCAACCATTGGAACCAAGATAAAATCATGAAAGTGGGTGAAGAAGCATGAATCTCAAGTTTGTGACCGCGGTAAACTCTAGTTGAAGGCCGTTGTTCTCCATGATGGTAGTGAGGAGGTTCATATGACTCAGCCTTGTCGGTTCGCTGCTGAAGATTCAGTTACAAGTGCTTGAACTTGATGGAGCTCATTTCAATGAACTGCGATTGGTTTGATCCCTTGGGCAAGGTAATGCATGTATGTAGGGGGAGCTAACTTAACGTCTCTCCTCTTCATGAATATATATCACATATACATCTATCTTGTTTATTTGTCTTCACCCCTTAGTTGATGAGTTGACAAAAAAGGGAGAAGAATTTAGAGAGTTTATATATGCATGCTTAATATTTATTGTTTATGCATGTATATGTATTTAGTTTGTATGCTTTATTGAATATCTTTATTATTTTTTTGCTATGCATGATTTAAGAGGGAGCTTCTATGAGGCTTAACTTTAATCCAAGCATATATAACTCCATGAGTTTTGTCATCATCAAAAAAGGAGATATTATTGGCCCAAAGGCCCATCAGTTTAGTTTTGATGATGATTAACTCATGTAGTTATAGTACTAATGATTTTGTGCTCATTTAGTTTCAGATATTTGATTAAGATCTTAGTCGGTGTTTAGCTTCAACAAAAGATTCAAAGTCAAGATTTGAAGCTAGCACGTGTTGATTCAAGAGCTCGTGCTTCAAGATCGCATCATGTACTCAAGAGGAGTCTAGCTCTTTGGATAAAGGTTTGGACCAAGTCAAGATGGACAAGAAGATTTTCAAGAGAAGATTTTCAAGATTTGAGTTTAGTTTTGTAAGTGTTAAGATTTGTGTTTTAAATAAAATGTAAAAGGATAGATTAGTTGTGGATTGCTTAAACTTACATACACACACACAAAATATATATGTGTTTTCATAAGAATAGCTTTGATTTTAGAAAATACCGTTTTGATTTTGAGTTTCAAAATAGATATCTTTATGTTTCATAAATAGAGTTCATCAAAACAAGTTTATATATTTTATATGTATATTGGATTTCATTTATATACATTGTTAGTTCAAATATTTAGAAAAACTTATTTGATGTTTCTATATCATGTGTTTAAGTTTTGTTTAAGTCAAAACTTATTTTGAGCCTAATTATCAAAAACATAGATATTTCATTTTATATGTGTATTGGATCAAATCCATACATACTGTGCTTCAAATGAGTTTTAAATATCTTGTTTTTATATTTATACAAGTTTGAGAGAAATTGGTTTTTCATTTCAAAGTTTGGTTTATGAAAAATACAGTTTCCAGTTTAAAGTTTAATTTCTATATCACAAAAATGGTTCAAAAAGTTTGTAATATGTGTTGATTTTTTGTCACCCATATTTGTACTTCAGCGTATTTCAATGAACTGATTTTTGTGAATTTTATGTGATTTTATGGGATTTTATAGGATGTTAAAAGACCAAGTTTTAATCCCTTTAATATCACATACCTAGGCTTCTAGCGGTCGACTGACCTGTCAACCGAGCCAAAACTTGGTCGACCGATGTGCACAGGAAACGTGCACAAGCCTGGCTTGAGGGCTGGTCGACCGGGCAGTCGACCGGTCATAGAGCAATGCTCTCTGGTTCTAGCCTTGGTTGATCGACCGGTCGACCGACAGGTCAAGATCTGGGTGTGATCGATCGCCCGATCAATCGTCCGGTCGACCGACAGGTCACCTGGCCTGGGGTTTTACCCCAACGGCTAGTTTTTGTAGCTCGATAAAAGGGGGCTGTTTTGGCCAGTTTTTTACAAGATTTTGGAGAAGTTTTTGAGCCAGTTTTTTCATCTCTTAGAATTTTTCTCCACTTATTTTTCGACTAAAACTTTCATATCAAAAAGAGAATTTCAAAGAGTGTTTATCTTGTGTTTTCAAAAGCAAATTCCTTAACTTTCTCACCATAAATTCTATCTAATTTTCTCACACAAGATTGAGCTTTCCATTGCTATATTCATCCTATAGGATATTTATTGTGAGAGTTGTTTTTGTGATCAAGAGAAGTGATCACAAGTGTTCCACCCCCTTTGATTGGGAATTTGTAGAGGTGCAGCCTCGGTAGGTTAGTGTGCTTGTGTGTGTTATTTTTGCGGAAACAAGTGAGGGACTTGTGAGTCCACAAGTTCTAATGTGAACTCGTTGTAGGTGTTGCGGCACCGGGTGATCTTGTGGGATCGTTTTAGTGAAAATCCTTCATAATGTTGAAGGCGGGAACGTAGAGCAAGTGGCTCGAACCTTGAAACAAATCTCTCGTGTTTGCGATTGCTTATCTCTCCCTCTCTCACTTGTGTTTATATATCTTGCATGCTTTTTTTACATTATGACATGCTTGATATACTTGTGCTTTATTGATATACATGCTTGGGTTGTATTAATATCTTGTATGCTCTTGTATTGATCATATTCTTACATGCTTGATATTATCAGTGTGCTTGTGTGCATACTTGTATCAAACTAAGAGAGCTAAAGTAGCACCTCAAGTCTTAATCTAGAGAAATCTTGAGGAAAAATATAGAGCCCTTCAGTGGGAATTTGGTTTCACTCTTTGAATACACAAAGTGGGTTTATTTAGTTTGCATAATTAGTTTTTAATTCCGCATTATTTGCATTAGATTAGCTAGTCACCTATTCACCCCCCTTAGGTGACCTACATAAACATCATTGGGACTCATAAAGAAATCCTAAAGTAATGATGTACTTAAAGAATGAATTTGAAATAAAAAACCTTGGAGAAACCAAATAATGTATTGGTTCACAGATTGAGCATTTTCAAAGTGGATACTTTTGCATCAATCAAATTATACTGAAAAAGTTTTGAAACACTTTAGCATGGATAAAACAAATCCTTTAAGTACTCCAATGGTTGCTAGATCATTGAATGTGAAAAATGATCTATTTCGCCCTCGCGAAGATAATAAAAAGGTTTTTGGTCCTGAAGAACCATACCTAGGTGCAATTGGACCTCTTATGTATCTGGCTAATTATACCCGATTAGATATAGCATTTGCTACTAATTTATTAGCACGATTTTTCTCATCTTCTACACGGAAATATTAGAATGGAATTAAGCATGTATTTCGTTATCTTCGAGAAACAACTAATTTTGATTTATTTTATTCCAGAGAATCAAAACAAGAAATGATTGATTTTGTTTTATTTATTCCAGAAAATCAAAACAAGAAATGATTGATTATGCAGATGCAGGTTACCTATCAGATCTACATAAAATCAGGTCTCAAACAGGATGTGTCACATGTGGAGGTACATCGATCTTAACATTCACAAAAGTAAACACTTATTGTCACTTCTTCTAATTATGCTGAAGTCATAACACCCCATGAAGCAAGTCGAGAATGTGTATGGTTAAGATCTGTAACTTAACACATCTAAGAAACTTGTTGATTACCAGTCAACAGAGATCATGTTTGAAAATAATGCTGCATGTGTCGCTCAAATAAACGAAGGATTCCTCAAAAGAGACCGCGTCAAGCATAAATCCCTGAAATTCTCCTCATTCAGGCAAGAGCTTTCGTAATATTAAGATGCGCAATCTGCGAGATTTTTGAAGAAAAAGTACTCATACCAACTTGAGGGGCATGATTTTTAACGAGGCAACATAAAAACATATACAAAAACGGTATACTCTTTTTCCCTTCGCTATGCTTTTATCCCACTGGGTTTTTCTAGTAAGATTTTTAATTAAACATGAATAGTGAACAACCAAGAGGGAGTATTATGAATATGATCATCCACCATCTTCCAACCACTAACAACTCATAATAAAAGTGGTTACTATTGACTGCAAAGTAATCTAAATTTTTTTATAAATAGACATTTCCTAATTCATTTTAATGTACACTTCAGAAATCATTCGAGTTTACAATAAATACAACATTTATTCATGAACGCAAAAATCATGACGAATCAATCTTCACAAGCTATTAATAGCCTCTATTCATACTAAATGAACGAGCCTAGTGATGATGTACTAATGCCGAGTCCTTCCATAAAAAGCTAAAAAATTTTAATGGAGTGATGTTCTTTTATTGTTTCATTCTTGTAGATCTTTTCACACGTGCACTCACACACAACTGGAATTCAAGCCATTCCGTCTGTAGCCAATGAGCCATGCCATTGAAAGAGAACCGTGTGTGATCACGGCAATGGGCCTCAGTGGTATTGTGCTGTCAAAGGACAAAAAAGAAGAAGAAAGCTTTCAATTTAGGAACTATTTTTCCTGCACTAATAGCTTGTTAAGTGGAAATATTGATGTCAATCTATAATTTCCAGCACTTTCATTGTAACAGCTAATTGTGTTTGCTGCTCTCTTTCTTTCCTATCACTTCATGGAATTTACATAGCCTAGAAGAGTAATAGAGAGAAATTCAATGACAATCTCACAAGAAAACACATGATAAGCCTTTTTTTACTACTTTGATTTTGTGAACCAAGAAAATCCCTTGCATCTTTTTTTCCAGCTCATGAAACAAAATCATAAAAGGAATACAGAGAAAGAAAAGCCAATTCTAAATATGGATGTATACATAAGACTCTAATTATATTGCATACATGAAACCAACCAAGATCTGCAACAATAAACAAATAACAGTAAAAGAAAAAATTAATACCAACAGATCAAGGTTCATTTCAAAACCCTGACAATAGAATGGATCAGATTGTAGAGCTTGACCTCTCATTCTTCATTAAAGGAAATCTCTCATCCAATCTAACTTGGCTCAGTTCATGGATTAGATATGCATCTAGAAGCCTTCTCAACTTATCCCAGCAAAGAACCTTGAAAAAAAAAAGAAGAAAGATCGATGCATGATCTAATCCACGAAGGGATCCAAATTAAAGACCAGATAGGAGAAATCTCATAATAACAGATGGAGAAGTCATTTTTTCCCACAAAAATAGAAGAAAGAAGAAGCTGCAGCTGAGAATGGGAAAGTGATTGAAGATGAGGGTGAATTTATAGAGAAACCCTAGCAAGCAGATGATGCCCTGGATGGCTGTGATTGATTTGATTTTGCATCAAGTGGTTAACGGGTAGACCACCCCGAACTAGTTTGGATCCGACTTAGGAGGTGTTTGGTTGCTCATGGTTCCAACTACGGTAGCTTAAGATGTAATAAAAAAATAAAAAAGGACTCCACATAATCTCTTTTAACAACTTTTATGTAAATACAAGTTCATGGTACATTAAATGAAATAACTATTTTTCATTTCTTATAATTAGAGCTACAATTACAAGTTGTCAAACTAAATACGTGACCCAGTGTTCTAATTAAAATAAGAACTATATTGTAGTTGAAACTATACTGTAGTTTCAACTACATCGAAACAAACAACCTTAACAGATCATTGCCTTTGCCAACTGACTCACTAAGCATAGCTCAAGCCACAATACCATTTTTCTTCTTGGTTTTGCATATACTCATCTGTACTAGGCTAGGGATTTTTCAAGCTAAAACTTGCAAGATAGGCTTAGAGATATATTACGCAACAATTTGATTTCACGACATATCTACTAGGCTCAATTAGCGATTCATGGAGACTCATTTATGGCATATTGAAATGGCCCGCTTGGACCCAGGCCCAGCCCAGGTCCGGCTCTCCCATGGGCCGGACCTGGGCTTGGGTAAAGCCACCCATGGCCCGAGCGGGTCGTGCCACGCTCGGGCCTGGCACGTGCCCGGCCCAGCGCCGGCCTGCCTACCCCAACGGCTCAACGAGTCGTTGGGGCACGTGATATGTGGTTCTGGCCCACATCTCCAGCAGCTCAAAGAGAGCCGTTGGAGGGGTTTGCAATTTTTTTTTTGGGCAAACTCCCCAACCGTTGGGGGCTATTTGCACTTTTGCAAATAACCCAACAACAGGTAGAATGGGCTTTGCGCAAATCTTTTACAAAAAAAAAAAAAAAACACTCCTCTTCCCCTCTATAAATACTCCATCTTCCCTACTCTATTTCATCGCAACAAAAATCTCAAAAAAATCTCTAAAATTCTCAACTACAAGGCTACAAGTTCTCAAGTTTTCAAGCTCTCTCTCTCTCTCAAGCTTTACAAGCTCTCAAGTTCTCAAGCTCTCTCTTTCTCTCCCCCCCCCCTTTCTCTCTCAAGCTCTCAAGCTCTCTCTCTCTCTCTCTCTCTCTCTCTCTCTCTCAAGCTCTACAAGATCTCTCTCCACAAGCTCTAAAGCTCTCAAGTTTTCAAACTTTACAAGCTCCCTTGGTAACTCTGTAATTATATTCTTGTAAAAACAAAAAATAACAAATAAAATGGATGCCTATTCTTCATCAGCAACTCTAGTCAAGATATCATGGTAATTTTAATATGAGTAATGAACATTGGGAAACTCTTAATTTTCCTTTGGCTGACACTCCACAAATTCTATTCATACATTACACATATTTTAATGCTTCTTCTGAACCTACCACTACTCTTTATATACCTATTAGCTCTCTCTAGGTATAAACTGTCTCTGTAAATTTTAAATCTAGAGTTTGAAAATATTTTGATTAAGCAACTGTTGATGGAGAGCTCAATGCAAGTTGTTATGTTTCATATGTTTTTTCCAAAAATATGGGTATATTAAGAGTAAACACCTAGAACACTAATGACGACAAACTCAAATTAGTAATTTAGGTGACACATTAGGCACTTTTACTTATAATCGTGCTAATGTAAAACTAATTTATCTAAATATCTTATTCAGTTTGAACAGCCTTTTAATATGGCCAGAGACAATATGTTTGTAGTTATATTAGAACCGCTCATAATTCGGATTATGAGCCGGTCAGTAGGATATTATATAATCAAAAATGTTTAGAGTAGCTGAAGAATAAAAATAAATGCTCATTGCATTTATATCTTCTTTACCACATAAAATTGCACTTACTTCTAATTGTTGGGAAGCTCTTAACAGCTATCATTATATTGTTATTACTGCACATTTTATTGATTCTGATTAGCTTTTAAAAAAATTATCAGTTTTAAAAAGTTTCCTCATCCTCACAATACTTAAAATCTAAGAAAGATTATAATGCATGTTTTTAGAGAATATAAAATTTATTTCAAAATTTCTACTATTTTATTTGATAATGCTAGCAAAAATACTGCTGCAATTGAGATTTTGAACATTTATTTAAAAACTGTTTTGAATGAAAAAATTTTCATACTCGATGCGTTTGTCATCTTATTAATTTGTTTGTACAAGATGGTTTGAAATTAATTAATGATTATATTCAAAAGTTAAGAGATACTATTATATTTATTAAAAGTAACGGCACAAGAAGTCAAACCTTCAAACATATTTGTTCGGGCCTACCTGCTAAAAAATTACCTCAAGATATAATAACTCATTGGAACTCAACATGTAATATGTTGAGTAAAACGATTCCTTATAAGCAGTTGTTGTACGGCGGGAGATTTTGAAAGTGTATATTGCAAATTTTTCTTGAACCAATGAAAAATTACAACTCAAAATTTCAACTACAAGAGAGAAAAGATGCTCAAGCTCATATCTTCTCATTGTTTAAGGCGGGGTTCTTTGCGCAACGGAGAAAAGTGATTCTTATTTTTCATTGACCGGATGAATGTTAAGCTTTTCTGAAACTCTTCTCCTTGAATCACAGATGGAGTAGCACAGCTCCTATCCAATGAAATCTCAAAGAAGCTTAGGTAATAACTTGAACTCAGCAAGTTGGTAGAAGGGTTGAACTCTTTATAAATCTTTCTCAGCTAAAGAATTTTCAGCCCCTCTTCAATAGTAAACTGAGCTATTTATAGGGGTTTTAGGAGAAAAACTGTCCCCTAAAAACCCTCCAAGATGAGGGTTAACTCCCCTCATTATGTGGGCAGTACTTGACTCAGTAATTGGGGTAGTTATAACTGAGACGCAGGGCTCATTTGCAGTTGAAACGCAGGTTTGAACTCTGCGTTTAACCATTGAGATGATGCTGGATGCGGACCTCAAGCTGTGCGTTTTGACATTGTTGTGGTATTGAGATGCGGACGTCGAGCTCTGCTGAGATTCGGGCTTCGAGCCCCGTGTCTTGATTTTGCAGTGATACTGAGATGCGAGCTTTTAGCCCTGCGTCTTGCCTTCGTAATGATGCTGAGGCATGGGTTTCGAGCCTCGCGTCTTGACATTGTATCAATGATTTTTATCAGCCTTGCGTCTAAAGTATGGGCTCTACATCTGACGACTTATCCTCAGTGATTTTTAGACAGTCAATAGAACCCCCTCCAAAGTTTTCAAAACTCTGCGGTTGGTTGGAATGGGTTTCGAAACACTTTGGACTTTCCTTTTAGCAGCAATCTCTCAAGACTGGACTGGCAACCTTCAGAGATTCTTTCGGTTCGACCTTGTTTGGATTTTAGTCCTTGTGAGTGTACTGTTAAACTCTTTGAAGGCACCAAAGATGATCGCTGTGAGTATTCAGATACGCAGTCTAGACCTCATCGGTACTCTGAGCTGGTTGTCGGTGTACTATTGAATCGAAGAAAATCGCTAACTAATTTTTTCAGTGTACTGTTTGAACTGATTGCAGAAGTAAAAACTGAACACAGGTCTTGTAGACGCGATGGTTGTGTGGCCTTGGAGACGCGGACCTTGTCTGAAGTAGAAATGCGATTCTCATTCAGTGGGGAGATGAGAACATCAAAGTGGAGACGCAGTTCTCACTTTGTTAAAGTGATGCAGATTTCGAGATGGGGACGCAGACTTCTCTTTGTTGAAGAAACGCTGCTCTGCTGTTTTAGTTGTGAGTTTCCTTCAAAGTGAAGACACACCTTTTGCTTGATATAGAAACGTGGCTTAGAGTGTTACAAGCGTGAACTTGCTTCAAAGTAGAGACGCAGCTCTCGCTGGGATAAAAGGTGCAGCTCTCTTGTTTTACCAAGACGCGAGCTGATCGAGGAAAAACTGTGCACAAAAAGTGTATGTTTTAAAATCAAGAGTTAAAATGTGAGTGCTTTGGCTTATTCGATACTTCTGTTATAGCATAGAGGCTAAAACGATTCGAATCCACATGGACGGGAGGTGATAGGAACTTACACGATATGTTCACGTGTGTGTTAAAGTTTTTTTAACGTTTTAAAGAATGAAAAGAAAAGAAAAGAGAAGTACGGTGAAACACAAAGAAGTGAGAAACATAGAAAAGAATGTATTTATGGTTTTTGAGATATATCTAAAATAAAGTAAAAGGAAAGAAAACCCATGATTTCTAACTACTAATGGCTCCACTAACCATGCCAACCTCTTAGTGATAGTTGCCTCACATGTATCATTGGCCATCACTAGTCCTTAGTTCAAGAGCGTTTCAAAGCATGACCCATACGGTAACTTTCACATCCAAACTCAACAAAACAAGTGCAAACTACAATTAAACCATCAGAACTAAACAAGAGTAAGCATGGAGTAAAGTAATGTTAGTTTGTTAGAGAGTTAGGATGTTAGAGTGTTAGATCCATCATCATGAGCCATCAATGGCTCTTGCAAGAGCAAGGCCAAGTAGAGACTATTAGATTCATGTAGATTATCAAGTAAGAAGTTAGCAAGTTAGTGGTTAGTAGTTAGTTGTCATGAGAGAAAATTAGCTAAACATGTAAAAGGAGTTAGAGAAGAAAATAAAGAGAGGTAAAGAGAGAACCTTTTGTAACTTGTCACTTTCTATTACAAGCACTCTTACTGTAACGCCCCGATCCTGGCGGATACGGAGACATTACTGCAACGTATATACGTAGGTCAGAACTACCCTCACGTATATACGCTAAGCATCAGTACAAGTAAGAATCAGAGTACGGAAGCAAGTGGTGCATTATACATTCCAACATATGAGTACAATTACAAAGTTATCACCAGAGGTGATCCAATATTACATGAATATTACATCACTGACATGCGCAATTGCGAGATTACAAGCAGATGTACATGGATGAATAGTACAAAAGGGCACTCACGAGTTTACTAAAGGAAAACTCGAGAGGCACACAGGGGGCCTGGAAGATTAGAGCTCTGAACGGTTAGCTGGAGATCCACGCCACCGCTGCGCCACTCTGATCAGCAACATGGAGAATCCACACGCTCCAAGCTCCATGACCTGGACATGAGGATCCAGGGGAGTCAGATGAAACTCCCCAGGCGAGTGGTGAAGCAAAAGCCAAGTGGCGAGCAAGGGTAAGCACATGTATAGTGATAAAACCAAATAAAGCCGAGGACGAGCAAATCTGATTGTATGGTTTCAGATCACGGCTCCATGAGACTAGTACGTCGAAGGAATAATCCAAACAAGGAAACCCTCATCTATATACCTTTATCTCATGTCACCATAATCCAAGCACATACAACCCGACTGTACTCAGGGCATGATAAGATAATGAACAGGAGGCAGGTGGATACAAGGGATAAAGCAGAGCATGAGCAATTAATACTATAATACTCATAAAGCCGGAAATCTGAAGTAAAATCCCGGACAAGCAAATATAGTAAGGCATATCACAGATTCATAGCCGTTTAAGCTGCAGGCTTCAGTATGCGTCCCATTCCACATACCTCTACTTACAACTTAAAGAGCCGGTTATTATCTTGACACTTATTATTACTCGTCTTACCCTGATATCTAGCTATGTGAACTAGCGTCCCAGCACACATAGATCCATATCCGAGTAAAGCAAGGTTGTTATTGGAAACCAGCGGGGGTATCAACGAACTATGTTTACAGTGGGTCCCGTACATACCCGGGACCACGGCCCAGGATTGTTCCGTTGCTTGGTGACGGAACCTGCCGCAAGGCTAACAGGAGGGACTTATGTATGCCCTTATCATGATGGTACCAGGAAGGAGGGAGCCAGCACTCCCCTCGGTCGCCTGGAGGCCCACAGGTCAGACCAGAAGTTTTAGTTGCACAACATGCCTAATGCCACTGTAAACACGAACACATATTGATAGCCGCAAGTTTCCCCCGACCCAATGCAAGTTGTCCATTTTATGGTTTATTGGATGATTATCAGATTCCGGGAATGAGCAAGAACAAGTCAGGAATACAGGTATATCAGGAGTACTGGTTCGTACTATAATGTATCACATGTGTATCAGGAGTACAGTTGTACTATCAAGATGTCAGGTCATCATTCCCGTTATCGTGATAATCATGAGAGTCAAGTATATCATGCCGGGTGTTATGTGATGGCATGACAGGAGGATGATATTAGACAGGCAACCAGTCATGTCAAGAGATTGATATTAGTCCGGTGGCAAGTCATGTCATAACAAGGGTCTTGCCAAATAGTAGCATGTCTGGTGTTAGGTGATAACAAATCAGTTGACAGGTGATATACATGTGTTAAATAGTAATATGCAAATGACAGGTATGAAGTAATGGCACGGTAAGTGTTAAGATATCAGGTAAATACATGGCATGTGATAGAATAGTAGCTGAGCACAATCAAGCGGAGCTGAGCAAGCTGGAAGTACAGACAGCAAACAGTATTTAACACTGGAGCGTCTGGCGAGGTTACCGGGACGACTCGACTGAAGTGCGAGCGGTAAATCCGGCAGCAACTCGCCTAGACGAATCTAGTGGTAAAGCGCTGAATGCTGATCATGATAACCAGGCGGAGCTGAACAAGCTGGAGGCACAAGCAGCGAACAGAGTTTAGACACTAATGCGCTCTGCGAGATTACCGGGATACTCGGATTAAGATACGAGTAGAAAATCCGGCAGCAACTCGCCTAAACGAATTTAGTGAATAAAGCACTGAGCGCTAAGCATGCTCACCAGGCGGAGCTGAGAAACCTGACGATCCCAATCACGCCTCTTTCGAGATAGTGAGGGACCGGAGGCTGAAGGGTCCAGAGAAACCTGACGGTCCCAATCACATCTCTTTCGAGATAGTGAGTGACCGGAGGTTGAAGGATCGACCACGCATGGTATGAAGCAGTAGGATACATCACGGGCATAGTATGTGTATAAGAATGAAACTACCCTAGTACAAGCATTCGTCACAGAGCAATACATGTCCAGATATTGGCACTCGGCCATACACAATACAGGGACTCAGCCCAATACAAAATACATGGAAACAGGGAATAAAATATATGTCGACCCGACGAAGCGGGGAAACCAAATGGAGGCGAGAGCGAGGACACTCGCCTAAATCACCAGAAAGTCGAAAAGTCTGGAATCCATGGAACTCGCGCACGCGCCATAAAATAATATATAAATGTGAGGAGAGAGAAAGTGAAGAGGAGAGAGAAAGAGTTAGAGAGAGAAACCTAGAGAGAGAAAGGGATACAGGGAGACGCGGGCTTATGAGAGTGAGACGCGGGGGTCGCAGACGCGGGAGTCGCGTCGCGGAAATAGCAGACGCAGCGATCACAGACGCGAGAGTCGCGTCACGGGAATAGCAGACGCGGGAATCACAGACGCGGGAGTCGCGTCGCAGGATCAGCAAACGCAGGAATCACAGACGCGGGGTTCGCGTTGCGTAGGAGCCCCAAACGCGAGGTTCGAGACCCGCGTTAGGAAACAAACAGAGAGGAGGAAAGGTGATTCCTTTGCTGCGCCCGACGAAGGGAAGTTCGGCCCCAATCCAAAAGGAGGGTATCGACCCTAAGTCTTGCCAACGGAGGAGAACGCGGCCCCAATCCAAAAGGAGGGGCCGGCCCTGAAAGAGTCATTTTCCAAATGGAGAAGACGAACAGGAAGAGGAACCAGGAAGAGAGAGAGAGAGAGAAAGGAAATAGGAGAGAGAGAGAAAGAAAGAGAGAGAGAGAGTCAACAAGAGAGAGAGAGAGTCAACAGGAGAGAGAGAGAGAGAGTCAACAGGAGAGAGAGAGAGAGAGAAAATCCAGGGGAGAGAAACAGAGAAGGGAAGGGGGGTTGCCCCCCCTTGGCTCCCGCACACAGCGCCCCCATTGGGGGCGCTCGGCCTGGCCGCCGGCCAGGCGGCGGCGCCGGGCGGCGCTGGCCGCCGGCGGAGGAAGAGGGGGCCGCTGCCCCCTCAACAGAGAAGGGAGGGGGGCTGTTGCCCCCCTCCAGCAGAGAGAAGAGAGAGGGGGCTGTTGCCCCTCCTCAGGCCACGCACAGGGGGCCCCTGGTGGCCCCCTGGTCGCCCGCGACCGCCGGAAGGCCGCCGGCGGCGCCAGACTGGGGTGGCGCCGGCCACCCTGAGGAAAAGGAGGAGGAGGGGGCCTTGCCCCCTCCACAGCAGCGCACAGGGGGCGCGAGGCCCCCCGGTCGCGCCCAGGCCGCCGGCCTCGCGCCGGCGGCGGTCTGCCCACGCCGGGGCGCCGGAGGAGGAGAGGAGGAGAGGTCCGGCGAAGGGGGGTCATGGCCGGATCCAAGGGAAGGGAGAGAAAGGAAATGAAAAGAAAGAAAAGGAAAAGAAAAGAAAAAGAAAGAAAGGAAAAGAAAAAGAGAAAGGAGGAGGAATTGGCCGGAGTTCGGAGGGTCCCTCGCCGGCGTCGTGGTGGCCGGAGGCGCCGGCGGGGTGGCTGGTCGATTGGGGTGTTGGTCACCAGGTGAAGAAGAAGAAGAAGAAGGGAAGAGAAAAGAAATGGAGGGGAAGAAAAGAAGTGAAAGAAAAGAAAAGGAAAGAAAAGAAAAAGAGAAAGAAAAAGGGAGATTTGATGGGGATGTGATGGAGAGGTGAGGTCGCCCACGTGGGGGGAATGGGCTGGATCAGTTGGAGGGAAAGAAAAGGAAAGAAAGAAAGAAAGAAAGAAAGAAAAGATAAAATAATAATATTATAATATGGCCGCGAAATATCGACTGTTCCAGAAAAATCCCCAAAAATACCCGGAGGTAGAAAACGTCATCCGGAGGAATAATACGAAATCGGTTTTTAGAAATAAAATCCCGTTTTCAAATTAAAAATCTGGAAATCAACCGCCGATACTGGTCTACACCGGGTCGGCCGGATTTTGATAAATTCTGAAAAATCCCAGAAAATGTATCAAAGAGTAAAACATGATTTTAAGAAGTATGGTGAAAGCGGAATTCAGAAATTCAATCCCGATTGTAAACTAAAAATCCTGGAATCAACCAGCGATACTGGCCGATACCGAATCCGGTGGAATTTTCATAAATTCATAATATTCTCAGAAAAAGTATTTAGATAGAAAATGTGATTTTAAGAAATAATGTCTAAAGGCCCTTCTAGTAATTCCAATCCGTTTGTAAGTTAAAAATTCGGGAATCGGTCAGCGGCACTGGTCGACACCGGTTTTGAAGATTTACAACTTAATTCAGGAAAATTCCAGAAAATCATAGAAAATCTAGAATATTGGAAAATGATGTTTAAAACTGAAATCGGTCAAATCGGAATACCAGAATGACCAAATCGAGTAATACTCTAGGATCGAGCCCTCGGTTCAGACTAGGGCTGACTCCGAGTCCACGAATCCAAATCCAAGACAAAACGTTCATATGAATAATTCATAATACAAAACAAATACAAGAAGTAAATCGAAAAATACGATCGAAAAATCTGAATACGCAACTAAGTACGTATTCCGGGAGCGGAGTGTTACATTCCATCCACCTTACAAAAAATTGCGTCCTCGCAATTTCGATAAGGGGTAAAATGAACACAAAGGGGACAAGGGTGGAATTTATACCAATTAAGATACGAGTCACTATAGGTAGGGCTCTCAAGTTGACTGATCAATAACCAGAATATAGAAATCTTCTGCACTCCCGGCTGTATAAATCTCCGAACGATGCCAAATAATACTGACTGATTACACAACTTTGCAATAGAATTCTCCGTTGTACTTGTTGGCCCAATGGCCTTCCACTCTAGTTTTGATGATGATCAACACTCATGTAGTTATGTTCACTAATATTCTTGTGTTTCTAAGTTTCAGATCATTAATAGGATATTAGTTGGTGATTAGCTTCAACAAGGAGTTTAGAAGCTTTCCATGTTGATTCCGGTGCCAAAGCTTAAAGATCATACCTTTGCACTTGGAGAATCACGGAGTTTTGGAGCAAGTCTACTTGAAGATGAAGATCGTCAAGAAGACTTAGGTATCCTAGTTTAGATAGAGTTTTAGATCTATTTGTAAAGCTTAGTTTAGTTGATATGCTCAAGTGCACAAATCACACACGTTTTATGATTGAGTTTGGTTTTCATGAATAGTTTATCAAAACAAGTTTACATGTTTTATATGTATAGTAGATGTATTCTAGTTATACATACATGGTTTAACTTGCTAAACAAACTTATTTTGATATCCCTATTCATGTTTTGGAAAAATCAAGTTTGATAAAAATACGGTTTTTGTTTTTGATAAAATTTGCAAGACACAAAAATGAATTGATATGTTGATATATTGTCTTGAAATTTTTATCACATGTTTATGTTTTAACATATAAATGATAAAACAAGTTTTATGGAATTTTCAGAAATGATAAAAGAATTTTGTAAAATATTTTTCCCTAAATTTCTGACCTGGTTTTTGGGCTGACAGGCTGGTCGGTCGACCGTGCCGGTCGACCGCACCAAAGGGCCGGTCGACCGATCCGGTCGACCGATGTGCACAGATGTGCACGTCTGTTAAGCACAGAAACGGTCGACCGGGTCGGTCGACCGAGGTGAGAGCTCTGCTCTCGGGATCTTTCGGTCGACCGGCCGGTCGACCGCTAGTGCCCAACGGTCACATTTTTGACCGTTGGCGGTCGACCGGACCGGTCGACCGGTGGCTGTCAGAACTGCCACATCAGCCTAACGGCTAGTTTGTATAGGGGCTATATAAACCCCCTCTCTTTGGGGATTTTGGCCAAGTTTTTTAAGAGAAAAAATACTGGTTTTCTGAGGTGTTTAAAAGAGTTTTAAAAAGAGTTTGTGGGCTTTAAAACTTCTCATCTTTATTTGTTTTGGGTTTTTGGAAAATCAAAGAAAACTAGGTTTTGAGATTTTGATTTGGTATTTCATTTTCTATCATATACAAGAGATTTTCCAAGTAGTTTTTCTTTGTTGCTTATTTCCAAAAACACTTTGATTCCACACTTGAGCTATATCATCTATCCTAAACTATTAGGGTCTTGTTTTTGTGAAAAAAGAAAAGAGAAAAAGAAAGAGAAGAGTTTGAGGTTGTTTGTTGTAAACCTCTTTGTTGTAAACACCCTTTTATTTGTGAATCCCTCTTCGGTAGAGGTGATCGGGTGATTGAGTTGTATCCCTCAAGTGTGAGGTGATAGTGTTTGGTTGTGAGCCTCTTCGGTAGAGGTGTGTGGATGGTTGTTGTATTGGCTACGGGCCTAACCCCTCGGTTGTGAGGAGGTTGTTGTTGAGAGAGGAGTTTGGTACTCCTAGAGTTGTAAGAAATCCTCTTTGGTAGAGGTTCCTCGGTGGGAGTTGAGATAGTGGAAATCCTACACGGTGGTGTAGGCGGGGATGTAGAGCAAGGTGCTCGAACCTCGAAACAAATCTTGGTGTTTGCGTATTGATCCATTGTCTCTCTAACTCTCTCTCTTATATTTGTGCAAAGCATCATATTCATATCATATCATATTTGCTTGTGTTGTGCATATTTCATATTGCCTTGCATTTATTCATATTGCTATTCATTCTTATATGCTTGGCTTGATTGTGTGTATTTTATATTGCTTGGATTGCTTGTGTGTGTGTGCCTAACTTATACTCATCCAACAAGAGCTTCACATAGCACCTCAACCCATTTCAAGGGGAATCAAGGGGAGTTAGTCCAGAGCCTCGCAAGGGGAATTCGGCTACACTTGTTGTATTGTATTAGTTTGTGCATAATTTGCATTAGCTTCCGCATTTAGCGCACTTAGTTTGCATTAAGTTTCTTAGATTAGCACTTACACCTATTCACCCCCCCTCTAGGTGTTTTTCAATTGGTATCAGAGCTAGTGCTCCTGATACTTAGGCTTAACATCCTAGGAGTGATCCATTTGCTTGCTAATCTCATTTGCATTTGTTTGTTTGCACATTCATATATAGTTTACCATGGACTTCATGACCCCTCCTAGCTTTGACCCTTCCAACATTGATGTTTGTAAGTATAGGATGTCCATGTACCTAAAAACCCTAGGTTTGCATGTTTTCCTTGCGGCCACCAAGAGATGTTATCTTGGTGATTGCAATCATATAGGGGCCAATGCACTAGCCCTAGAGGCTATTAGAAGCACATTACCTAAAGATTATCTTATGTGTGTTTCTAATCTTGATTCCGCTTTTGCAGTGTGGAACAAATTGACAACCACCAACACCTCCAAGCTTCAAGTCCAAATCCAACAAGAAGAGGAATCTAGTGGAGAATCCGAACCACAACAATGCTACATGGTCCAAGGGAATGACTCCCTTGAGGTACAATTGGAAACTCAACTAGATAGTAATGATTGTGCTAGTTCTTCAAATGATTTTGTTGATCCCCATGCTTTAAATGAAGAACTATCTATTGTGTGTGAAAAGTTAATAGAAAAGTATAAAGTTTTGAAAAAGAAAAGTCTAGAAATTGAAAAAGAAAATAAATGTTTGCATTCTAGACTTGACAATGTTTTGCAAGAGAAGGATGAGATTGCTAATGAAAGGGACTCATTAAAATCTCAACTTAATCTTGCTTTAAATGAAAATAAAATTTTAAAAAATAAAAATGATTGTGAAGATGTTTGAAGAAAAATGATTCTTTAACTTCAAAACTTGATTTTGTTTTAAAAAGTAACCATTCTTTGAAAAATGAAATTGAATTTATTTCAAAAGAATTAGAAATTTGTTTAAAGAAAAATATTGTTTTGAAAAATAATATGGATGCACATGTTTGCCATGCTAGGGTAGTTTCACCTAGAACACCTATTGCATGCCACACTTCTTCTTTGATTAACAATGATATATCCATGCTTAAGAAGAGTGTTGATTGTTTGGGCTCCACTTTGAGCCAATGTGTAGTGGGCCATACTCGCTTGGAATTTTTGTTTCGAAAGAAACAAGTTCCTTCTATTCATGCACACCCTACACGGCATACACATGCTCCTCACGGACACACTTCTCACATGTATGCTCATGTGTACACTTGTACACATTGTGGACGTAAGGGCCACCTTGCTAAATTTTGTTATGATAGATTACATACTCCTAATTTAGTAAAGAATTTTGTTTGGGCTAGAAATGAGACTAACCCCCATGGACCCAATAAGAGATGGGTACCAAAGACCACCACCCCTAAAGTTTTTGATGTAGGTGTGGGCTCTCACATGACGTGAGAGTGTTAGCACCTTGGAGTGGATGCGTTCCGGACTTCATGGAAATCAAAATGGATGCATCACTTTCAAGGGAAGATTTGGTGGAGAAGACCACCATGTTTTGGAGACAAGGAAATTTACTTCTTCGGTTTTGGTAACAATCCTTTACTCCCATTTATTGTTTACATGCTTCCCATGTTTATCTTTCATAGCATGCTTTTGGTGTTTGTTGATTAGTATGAACATGCCATGCTTATTAGATTAATGATATACATGTTTAGTTATTTTGAGACACCCATGTTAATATGGATAAATTCTTTTGTGTTCTCACTATATGGTTGTTATTGCGTATATCTTATTTCTAACAACATGCGGATGTTCATAATAATCATTCTTAGCATGTTTTAATGTTTATAGCATATTTTTTTGATGTCTATGGATTAGTATGTTCATTCCATGTTTATTAGATCCTTGACATACATGTATAGTATTTGAGACACACATGCTTATTTGAATCATACTTAGTGTTCTCACTTTTGTTTAAGCTATAGTGTACATCATGAATCTAATACATGTGAATTCACATAATAATCATGTTTTAGTTTTATCATGATGACTTTTAGATTTGTTTTGATGCTTCATGTTTTGAATATATGTTTAAGTGTTAGTTTTCATTAAGACTAGTTATATACTTGTACATAGAATGGACCACAAACAAATCTATATATGTTTGGGATTGAATACTTGTTTGTTCCCATTAGATGTGCTAGTATAGTCTAGTTTTGATGATTCATACATTTTAAACTTGTATTCCATTTTTGGTATTTGTTCTTATGAGTTTTCATTTCATGTATATGTGTATTTTGCCAAACTTGAAGATATACATGTATACCCTTGAGTCATTTGCCTTTCATGCAAATATCTATTATGGACTCAAAGTGTGTTTAAGGGATATGTATGTATACTTCTTGTGTTGACAAATCATACATATACCTTGAAAAGAATTGGTATCAAATTATTTTAATGAAAAGCTAAATTTTCATACTTTTCATGCTTTTCATGTTTTCATGATTGTCATGTTTATTGTGTCAATATTTAACTTCATGTATATGTCCATCTTATCCAAACTATTGACTATACATGAGTATCCTTTTTGAGCCACGTGCCTTAATGCATATATTTTGTGGACTCGTTATGTTTTGGATATGTATGTATACTATAGTTTGTATTAGACATACATATGCCTTGAAGATTAGATAGTTTTGATGATTTTCATGTTTTAAGGAATAATTGAGCTTAATGAAAATATTTTTATGATTATGATATTCACACTTTATTTGTACACTCACCTTTATTGCTTGCTAATGTTTTGTTTTCATGAGTCTTATTTGTGCCTAATTGAACTTGAGTGTTTGATATGATGTGAATTTCATGTTTATGGAAAACAATTTTGTTTTATTCCTTGCTTGAAGGATTTCGTACTAGTTAACAAGTTTTCCATTTAACTAGTTGCGATGTTCTTCACTTTGGTAGAGTTTTTCAAACTAAGCTATAATTTTCAAATCTATTTTTGAAAACCCCTACCTTCTAAGGGCGGTAGGATGGGAGATCATGTTCATGTATGCCCTGAATTGAAAATCTTTAAAACTTGAATTATGATTGGGTGGTAAATAATATGATGTATACTCTTGAACTTATTGTTATGTCAATTGGTATCATTGAACTCTTTCAATTGGTATCATTTTGATCTTCTTGTATACTCATATATGTTTTGTATGTATGTATGCTCTAAATTTCAAGTACATCAATTTCTATTGGTATCTATCTTTCATACATATATATGTTTTGTTTATGCTAGTGCTTGAGTTTCAATTTTGTTTAAATTGATTACTTTTAAATTGTTATCAAGACTATGCATGTCTTTAGTTTGTTTTTCATAAAGGGGGAGAAAATTTGATTTTGTATTTCAATTGGTATTTGTACTCCCACTCTTTATGATAAAAGTTGTTATTTTGAACATATGATATCAACATCAAATTTGTTTATATATTTTCAAAATGAAATATATTCTTACAATTGGTATCAAAATTTGTGTTTAGACATTCAAAATTTGTTATGTTGTTTTACAATTGGTAATTTGTTATGTTTAATTACAATTGGTATTTTCAAAATTTTGTTTAAAGAAAATATTCAAAGTTTTGATTTGTATTTCCTATATGCAAGGAGAGCTAACATCTCTCTTACATATAGATTCATGTTGAGTATATTATAAATTGAGGAGCTTGACAACTCTTCTTTATATGATATACGTGTGTAGGGGGAGCTTCACATCTCCTCTTATGCATTACATAATATGTGTTATGTGAATTGGGGCTTGTCATCCTTTCTTCATGTAATGCATATGTGTAGGGAAGCTAACTTAACGTCTTCCTCTTCATGAATGTATATAGCATATAACATATATTGATCCTTGTTTATTGGTATCAAGATGCTTCATTGACATATTTTAATTGATATCATGTTTGTAGTCACCCCTTATTGATTTTGTTTTTGTTTTAGACAAAAAGGGGGAGAACATTGTTTGTATTGTTTTGATTGACAAAAAGGGGGAGAAAGATTTTTACCCTCATTTTATCTATGGTTTTGATTGTTTACCCATTTGTTGATGATTGACAAAAAGGGGGAGAAAGATTTATGAAGTTTTATATGCATGCTTATGTTTTATATGCATATATTATGTTTTAATCTCAAGAATATTAAGTTTAATTGATATATAGAGTTTGCTTTGTAATTGGTATCTAGAGCTTATTTTGTTTTGAATATTCCATTTGATATCTAGAACCATTTATTGTTTATGCATATGCATGTTTCATGTTTAATATTCATTGCATATATTTATTGTTTATCCCTATGCATGAGTTAAGGGGGATCTTCCTTGAAGCTTATCTTTAATCCATGCATATATAACTCCATGAGTTTTGTCATCATCAAAAAGGGGGAGATTGTTGGCCCAATGGCCTTCCACTCTAGTTTTGATGATGATCAACACTCATGTAGTTATGTTCACTAATATTCTTGTGTTTCTAAGTTTCAGATCATTAATAGGATATTAGTTGGTGATTAGCTTCAACAAGGAGTTTAGAAGCTTTCCATGTTGATTCCGGTGCCAAAGCTTAAAGATCATACCTTTGCACTTGGAGAATCACGGAGTTTTGGAGCAAGTCTACTTGAAGATGAAGATCGTCAAGAAGACTTAGGTATCCTAGTTTAGATAGAGTTTTAGATCCATTTGTAAAGCTTAGTTTAGTTGATATGCTCAAGTGCACAAATCACACACGTTTTATGATTGAGTTTTGGTTTTCATGAATAGTTTATCAAAACAAGTTTACATGTTTTATATGTATAGTAGATGTATTCTAGTTATACATACATGATTTAACTTGCTAAACAAACTTATTTTGATATCCCTATTCATGTTTTGGAAAAATCAAGTTTGATAAAAATACCAGTTTTTGTTTTTGATAAAATTTGCAAGACACAAAAATGAATTGATATGTTGATATATTGTCTTGAAATTTTTATCACATGTTTATGTTTTAACATAAATGATAAAACAAGTTTTATGGAATTTTCAGAAATGATAAAAGAATTTTGTAAAATATTTTTCCCTAAATTTCTGACCTGGTTTTGGGCTGACAGGCTGGTCGGTCGACCGTGCCGGTCGACCGTGCCAAAGGGCCGGTCGACCGATCCGGTCGACCGATGTGCACAGATGTGCACGTCTGTTAAGCACAGAACCGGTCGACCGGGTCGGTCGACGAGGTGAGAGCTCTGCTCTCGGGATCTTTCGGTCGACCGGGCCGGTCGACCGCTAGTGCCCAACGGTCACATTTTTGACCGTTGGCGGTCGACCGGACCGGTCGACCGGTGGCTGTCAGAACTGCCACATCAGCCTAACGGCTAGTTTTGTATAGGGGCTATATAAACCCCCTCTCTTTGGGGATTTTGGCCAAGTTTTTTAAGAGAAAAAATACTGGTTTTCTGAGGTGTTTAAAAGAGTTTTAAAAAGAGTTTGTGGGCTTTAAAACTTCTCATCTTATTTGTTTTGGGTTTTGGAAAATCAAAGAAACTAGGTTTTGGGATTTTGATTTGGTATTTCATTTTCTATCATATACAAGAGATTTCCCAAGTAGTTTTTCTTTGTTGCTTGTTTCCAAAAAACACTTTGATTCCACACTTGAGCTATATCATCTATCCTAAACTATTAGGGTCTTGTTTTTGTGGAAAAAGAAAAGAGAAAAAGAAAGAGAAGAGTTTGAGGTTGTTTGTTGTAAACCTCTTTGTTGTAAACACCCTTTTATTTGTGAATCCCTCTACGGTAGAGGTGATCGGGTGATTGAGTTGTATCCCTCAAGTGTGAGGTGATAGTGTTTGGTTGTGAGCCTCTTCGGTAGAGGTGTGTGGATTGGTTGTTGTATTGGCTACGGGCCTAACCCCTCGGTTGTGAGGAGGTTGTTGTTGAGAGAGGAGTTGGTACTCCTAGAGTTGTAAGAAATCCTCTTTGGTAGAGGTTCCCTCGGTGGGAGTTGAGATAGTGGAAATCCTACACGGTGGTGTAGGCGGGGATGTAGAGCAAGGTGCTCGAACCTCGAAACAAATCTTGGTGTTTGCGTATTGATCCATTGTCTCTCTAACTCTCTCTCTTATATTTGTGCAAAGCATCATATTCATATCATATCATATTTGCTTGTGTTGTGCATATTTCATATTGCCTTGCATTTATTCATATTGCTATTCATTCTTATATGCTTGGCTTGATTGTGTGTATTTTATATTGCTTGGATTGCTTGTGTGTGTGCCTAACTTATACTCATCCAACAAGAGCTTCACATAGCACCTCAACCCATTTCAAGGGGAATCAAGGGGAGTTAGTCCAGAGCCTCGCAAGGGGAATTCGGCTACACTTGTTGTATTGTATTAGTTTGTGCATAATTTGCATTAGCTTCCGCATTTAGCGCACTTAGTTTGCATTAAGTTTCTTAGATTAGTACTTACACCTATTCACCCCCCCTCTAGGTGTTTTTCAGTACTGCATACTTAAGGTCGCTCTGAGAATAAGCCAGAATACTGAAGATAAGAAAACCTTGGTAGTCCTGAGCATAATAAAGAAGACCGATAATTAAGAATTCCGAATACCAGGCATCGGTCACTCTGAAAGATATAGCAGAGAATGTAGAATATCCGTAGAGAATCCCGACTATTGACTTCTGAAAGATAACCCGTTCGAGATCAATCCTGAGAATACCCAAGCTTCATAGAGTTGGCCGAAGAGATCATATCATAGCTTCATTTAGAACCAGCCACTACCTCTCTAGTATATCCATATCTTAAGTTGGTATAACGGCTTCGAAAAACCAAAACAGGGGAAAGATATAGGAAATGAGGAATCAAAGGAAGGATGATCAAGAAAACAGATAACTCTGTACTTGTAGTTGGATTGTATAACCAGGACTCATGCATTCCAGTTGCAAATTTCTTTACCATTAATTTGCCGTCTGGACGTACTGAGGAGGTGAGAGCCTAAGCTCTGATACCAACCTGTAACGCCCCGATCCTGGCGGATACGGAGACATTACTGCAACGTATATACGTAGGTCAGAACTACCCTCACGTATATACGCTAAGCATCAGTACAAGCAAGAATCAGAGTACGGAAGCAAGTGGTGCATTATACATTCAAACATATGAGTACAATTACAAAGTTATCACCAGAGGTGATCCAATATTACATGAATATTACATCACTGACATGCGCAATTGCGAGATTACAAGCAGATGTACATGGATGAATAGTACAAAAGGGCACTCACGAGTTTACTAAAGGAAAACTCGAGAGGCACACAGGGGGCCTGGAAGATTAGAGCTCTGAACGGTCAGCTGGAGATCCACGCCACCGCTGCGCCACTCTGATCAGCAACATGGAGAATCCACACGCTCCAAGCTCCATGACCTGGACATGAGGATCCAGGGGAGTCAGATGAAACTCCCCAGGCGAGTGGTGAAGCAAAAGCCAAGTGGCGAGCAAGGGTAAGCACATGTATAGTGATAAAACCAAATAAAGCCGAGGACGAGCAAATCTGATTGTATGGTTTCAGATCACGGCTCCATGAGACTAGTACGTCGAAGGAATAATCCAAACAAGGAAACCCTCATCTATATACCTTTATCTCATGTCACCATAATCCAAGCACATACAACCCGACTGTACTCAGGGCATGATAAGATAATGAACAGGAGGCAGGTGGATACAAGGGATAAAGCAGAGCATGAGCAATTAATACTATAATACTCATAAAGCCGGAAATCCGAAGTAAAATCCCGGACAAGCAAATATAGTAAGGCATATCACAGATTCATAGCCGTTTAAGCTGCAGGCTTCAGTATGCGTCCCATTCCACATACCTCTACTTACAACTTAAAGAGCCGGTTATTATCTTGACACTTATTATTACTCGTCTTACCCTGATATCTACCTATGTGAACTAGCGTCCCAGCACACATAAATCCATATCCGAGTAAAGCAAGGTTGTTATTGGAAACCAGCGGGGGTATCAACGAACTATGTTTACAGTGGGTCCCGCACATACCCGGGACCACGGCCCAGGATTGTTCCGTTGCTTGGTGACGGAACCTGCCGCAAGGCTAACAGGAGGGACTTATGTATGCCCTTATCATGATGGTACCAGGAAGGAGGGAGCCAGCACTCCCCTCGGTCGCCTGGAGGCCCACAGGTCAGACCGGAAGTTTTAGTTGCACAACATGCCTAATGCCACTGTAAACACGAACACATATTGATAGCCGCAAGTTTCCCCCGACCCAATGCAAGTTGTCCATTTTATGGTTTATTGGATGATTATCAGATTCCGGGAATGAGCAAGAACAAGTCAGGAATACAGGTATATCAGGAGTACTGGTTCGTACTATAATGTATCACATGTGTATCAGGAGTACAGTTGTACTATCAAGATGTCAGGTCATCATTCCCGTTATCGTGATAATCATGAGAGTCAAGTATATCATGCCGGGTGTTATGTGATGGCATGACAGGAGGATGATATTAGACAGGCAACCAGTCATGTCAAGAGATTGATATTAGTCCGGTGGCAAGTCATGTCATAACAAGGGTCTTGCCAAATAGTAGCATGTCTGGTGTTAGGTGATAACAAATCAGTTGACAGGTGATATACATGTGTTAAATAGTAATATGCAAATGACAGGTATGAAGTAATGGCACGATAAGTGTTAAGATATCAGGTAAATACATGGCATGTGATAGAATAGTACCTGAGCACAATCAAGCGGAGCTGAGCAAGCTGGAAGTACAGACAGCAAACAATATTTAACACTGGAGCGTCTGGAGAGGTTACCGGGACGACTCGACTGAAGTGCGAGCGGTAAATCCGGCAGCAACTCGCCTAGACGAATCTAGTGGTAAAGCGCTGAACGCTGATCATGATAACCAGGCGGAGCTGAACAAGCTGGAGGCACAAGCAGCGAACAGAGTTTAGACACTAATGCGCTCTGCGAGGTTACCGGGATACTCGGATTAAGATACGAGTAGAAAATCCGGCAGCAACTCGCCTAAACGAATTTAGTGAATAAAGCACTGAGCGCTAAGCATGCTCACCAGGCGGAGCGGAGCTGAGAAACCTGACGATCCCAATCACGCCTCTTTCGAGATAGTGAGGGACCGGAGGCTGAAGGGTCCAGAGAAACCTGACGGTCCCAATCACATCTCTTTCGAGATAGTGAGTGACCGGAGGTTGAAGGATCGACCACGCATGGTATGAAGCAGTAGGATACATCACGGGCATAGTATGTGTACAAGAATGAAACTACCCTAGTACAAGCATTCGTCACAGAGCAATACATGTTCAGATATTGGCACTCGGCCATACACAATACAGGGACTCAGCCCAATACAAAATACATGGAAACAGGGAATAAAATATATGTCGACCCGACGAAGCGGGGAAACCCAAATGGAGGCGAGAGCGAGGACACTCGCCTAAATCACCAGAAAGCTGAAAAGTCTGGAATCCATGGAACTCGCGCACGCGCCATAAAATAATATATAAATGTGAGGAGAGAGAAAGTGAAGAGGAGAGAGAAAGAGTTAGAGAGAGAAACCTAGAGAGAGAAAGGGATACAGGGAGACGCGGGCTTATGAGAGTGAGACGCGGGGGTCGCAGACGCGGGAATCACGTCGCGGAAATAGCAGACGCGGCGATCACAGACGCGAGAGTCGCGTCGCGGGAATAGCAGACGCGGGAATCACAGACGCGGGAGTCGCGTCGCGGGATCAGCAAACGCAGGAATCACAGACGCGGGGTTCGCGTTGCGTAGGAGCCCCAAACGCGAGGTTCGAGACCCGCGTTAGGAAACAAACAGAGAGGAGGAAAGGTGATTCCTTTGCTGCGCCCGACGAAGGGAAGTTCGGCCCCAATCCAAAAGGAGGGTACCGGCCCTAAGTCTTGCCAACGGAGGAGAACGCGGCCCCAATCCAAAAGGAGGGGCCGGCCCTGAAAGAGTCATTTCCAAATGGAGAAGACGAACAGGAAGAGGAACCAGGAAGAGGGAGAGAGAGAGAAAGGAAATAGGAGAGAGAGAGAGAGAAAGAAAGAGAGAGAGAGAGTCAACAAGAGAGAGAGAGAGAGAGTCAACAGAGAGAGAGAGAGAGAGAGAGAGTCAACAGGAGAGAGAGAGAGAGAGAAAATCCAGGGGAGAGAAACAGAGAAGGGAAGGGGGGTTGCCCCCCCTTGGCTCCCGCACACAGCGTCCCCCATTGGGGGCGCTCGGCCTGGCCGCCGGCGGAGGAAGAGGGGGCCGCTGCCCCCTCAAAAGAGAAGGGAGGGGGGCTGTTGCCCCCCTCCAGCAGAGAGAAGAGAGGAGGGGCTGTTGCCCCCTCCTCAGGCCGCGCGCACAGGGGGCCCCTGGTGGCCCCATGGTCGCCCGCGACCGGCCGGCAGGCCGCCGGCGGCGCCAGACTGGGGTGGCGCCGGCCACCCCGAGGAAAAGGAGGAGGAGGGGGCCTTGCCCCCTCCACAGCAGCGCACAGGGGGGCGCGAGGCCCCCCGGCCGCGCCCAGGCCGCCGGCCTCGCGCCGGCGGTGGTCTGCCCACGCCGGGGCGCCGGAGGAGGAGAGGAGGAGGTCCGGCGAAGGGGGGTCGTGGCCGGATCCAAGGGAAGGAGAGAAAGGAAATGAAAAGAAAGAAAAGGAAAAAGAAAAGAAAAAGAAAGAAAGGAAAAGAAAAAGAGAAAGGAGGAGGAATTGGCCGGAGTTCGGAGGGTCCCTCGCCGGCGTCGTGGTGGCCGGAGGCGCCGGCGGGGTGGCTGGTCGATTGGGGTGTTGGTCACCAGGTTAAGAAGAAGAAGAAGAAGGGAAGAGAAAAGAAATGGAGGGGAAGAAAAGAAGTGAAAGAAAAGAAAAGGAAAGAAAAGAAAAAGAGAAAGAAAAAGGGAGATTTGATGGGGATGTGATGGAGAGGTGAGGTCGCCCACGTGGGGGGAATGGGCTGGATCAGTTGGAGGGAAGAAAAGGAAAGAAAGAAAGAAAGGAAGAAAGAAAAGATAAAATAATAATATTATAATATGGCCGCGAAATATCGACTGTTCCAGAAAAATCCCCAAAAATACCCGGAGGTAGAAAACGTCATCCGGAGGAATAATACGAAATCGGTTTTCAGAAATAAAATCCGTTTTCAAATTAAAAATTCGGAAATCAACCGCCGATACCGATCTACACCGGGTCGGCCGGATTTGATAAATTCTGAAAAATCCCAGAAAATGTATCAAAGAGTAAAACATGATTTAAGAAGTATGGTGAAAGCGGAATTCAGAAATTCAATCCCGATTGTAAACTAAAAATCCTGGAATCAACCAGCGATACTGGCCGATACCGAATCCGGTGGAATTTTCATAAATTCATAATATTCTCAGAAAAAGTATTTAGATAGAAAATGTGATTTAAGAAATAATATCTAAAGGCCCTTCTAGTAATTCCAATCCGTTTGTAAGTTAAAAATCCGGGAATCGGTCAGCGGCACTGGTCGACACCGGTTTTGAAGATTTACAACTTAATTCAGGAAAATTCCAGAAAATCATAGAAAATCTAGAATATGGAAAATGATGTTTAAAACTGAAATCGGTCAAATCGGAATACCGAAATGACCAAATCGAGTAATACTCTAGGATCGGGCCTCGGTTTAGACTAGGGCTGACTCCGAGTCCACGAATCCAAATCCAAGACAAAACGTTCATATGAATAATTCATAATACAAAACAAATATAAGAAGTAAATCGAAAATATGATCGAAAAATCTGAATACGCAACTAAGTACGTATTCCGGGAGCGGGGTGTTACACTTACTTTCCAACCATGTATCACTCTCTCTCCTATTACATGATCTACAAAAAGGAGGAAGAAGAAGAAGAACTAAACTAAATTACCCTAAAGTACAACAAGGAAAAAAAACCTAAAAACTAACCAAAAAACACTTCAAAAACTCCTATCCTCTGGGCTCTGGAAAACCCTAGATATTTATAAATGAAGAGGGGTATCAGGGTACAGGTACGGAGCCGCGCGTCAAATTCTGGTTCGCGGCTCCACACCAGAGCCGCGGAAACGCGGCCACACGGCCTGGCCCAGGCCGCGTTTCCGCGGCTGCACCAGGGCCCTGCTGCGCTGGCCGCTTGTCCCATTATCGGCTGCATGTCCCGGTTTCTGATTTTGGGCCCTGGTTTTGACGAAACCACTCTCCAAGGTCAATGACTATCTTTATAGGCTTTTAATCACCAATTAAATGGTGATTTTTGGGTCTCTTATTCATTTCATGTCATGGACCTAGAAACATATAAGAGAGGTATTATTAGCAGAATTTAATATTAAATAAATGTGAAGATGTTGTATGAAATATGTAGTTTTAGAAACTAATCACACCCCACACTTATCTTTTGCTCGTCCTGAGCAAACCTAAAAATAACTAAGAAGATTATTATACCACTTTCGCAGGTGATGCGATTGCACTGAGCATGTGCAACAAGCCATTAAACCTCTAAGTTTTTCCTAGAGGAGAAGTTTTGTCTCCTGAGAATTTTTAGCGGATTACACCGACAAAATTCATAAAAAAGAAATCAAATGTTAGTGTTTTGAAAACGCATTTTGAAATAGAGAAAAGTGTTGAAGTATTTTGCGAAAGCGTGAGTGATCCAAGGTCATAGGTTAACCAAAAATTATTCTTCCTTAAACTAAGTCGAAATGCAAATTCTTGTTATGAATTAAATGTAAGAATTTAAATTGAATTGATTCTTTGATTTTCATAAAACTCATAGAAAAATATGAACTTTGTGAACTGTGAAGATTTTTGGGATATCGACTCTAACTTTCATGCCATTGATTGTGTATATATATATTTTATTTATTTTTTTTTCTTCCCTTAGTTTTCTTAGGCTTTCTTATTTATCCGGGTATGAGCCTTTAGCTGGTGACTCCAAAACCAAATGATCTTAGGGCACCAGATGAGAAAACATCTCTCGGGCTTAAGAACTCGAGTAAATAAGGCCACAAAACTAAAGGGAATTATTTTTATTTTATCCATCTTTTTATGTGTGAATAATCATGCTTCCTGAGGCATAATTACCTAGCTTCAATAAATGATTTTTGTTATCATTTTTTTAATATATTTTTTATAGCATTTTCAGTCTTCGTTTCAATCCCAAAAAATTGTGTAAGTGTGAAGTGTATAAATCTAAGGCAAAAAATTCAAGATCAAATTATCATTCCAACCTTACTTTCTTATCCTAAAATTTAAACAAGATCTATTATTTTGACTCAGTTTAAAATTTCATAATTTTAGGTCTTCCTAATTCCTAAGATAATCTTAATTTTCTTAAAAATAAATCAAAACTATTTATCTTGTTTCAAAATATTTTTATATAAAAGAAAATTTTAAAAAGTTCTTAAAAAGAAGTGTAAAAGAAAGAAAATGTAAAACTAACTATGTTAGTAAACCCTCCCCTACACTTATCTCATACATTGTCCTCAATGCATCGTGAATGTGTATATACATGAAACAAATGGAAAGGGAAGAAAAATTATCTCATGATGGTGGCTCCGGTGGTGCTCTAATTGGTCCACGAAATGTGACCCAATTTAAAAATTGTGGATCTTACAGAAATCAACCAGTGACCTCTCTAATATGACCCAGTAAAAGAATGATTGAGTGAATGGTCTTATTTAAAAATCTATCCCCATCTAATTTCTAATTTTCAAAAATAATTACTGAGTCATTTTCTTCAACATTCATGTCCAACAATGAAGTGTGATTTTGAGAGATGATTGATTTGGACTCAAATGGAATAAGAACAAAAATCGATACCCGACTCGAAAAATTGACTCAGATCAAGTCGAGATTCAAAAGGGGGAGTCAAAATTGGTTCAAAAATGGGGTCTAAACAAAAAAATTGATGTTCACACACTTTTTCCATCAATGAAGTGTGATCATAAGATATTGGTGATTCAATTTTATGGTGTACTGGTACAGGATTTAATGTTGACTCCGGAATAGAGAAAAAATCTGGTAAAGTTACCTGAGTCATTAGTGAATCAAAAGGTGAAATGGAATTACCAACTTGAGGTTTAGGATCACTTTCAAGCTCAAGTTCAATTTTGAAAAAATGATAACTTGCCAAAATGTCAAGGTGCTTCTCAAAATTATGAGCAAGTTCAAATGGATGTAATGAAATTGAATCTTGATTGTTGTCCATGGGTGAAATGATCGATTCAAGTTCAGAATTATGGGAATCAAAACTGGCTCAAGAATGTTACTTAGTTCAAGTAACACTACAGGAGTCGATATTGATTCAAGGATTGGACTCGAATCGCTAAATTGAAGCTCAGGTTCACATTCATCTTCAAATTCAACTTCAGGAAATGGATAACTTGTCAAAATATCAAGAGGTTGATGTTGGTCAAGTTCAAGTTGGTATGATGAAATTAAAACTGAATTTTCAAAATGACATGATTCGTGGGTCCAATCGGTAGAGTTAAGGATATAAGTATTGGTCAAAGGTTGACAAGAAAGACTTTCCTCGCTCTCATTGATCAATTTGCTCATTATTGAGACTAACCTACTGATAGGCCGGGTAACAGAATTTTGAGTCTGAATCATAATTTTCGTACTTTTTGCAATAGGTTCTTCTTGAAAAGGTGAGTATGGAAGTTGATTTTGAAAATTGTGGTGAAATTGTGAGTCCATCAGATTTTGTGATTGCTGCTCGGACTCACGCAAAGGTTCCATACTCAAGTCCAGTATTGATGGTTGTTCATTTTGGATCGATGAGATTGGAAAAGATGAGTAGGACTCTTAAAATTTTGGGTGAGATGATGAGTCCAACATATTTTGAAATCGTTGCACTGTTTCACAAAAGACTTCCAAACACTTTTCTAGCTCTGATTCTTCTTCAATTGGATGTTCTAGAAAAGAAGTATATAGAGTTTGATTTGGGAAGGATCGTGAATTGAGCAAATTTTGAATTTGTTGTTGGGACTCAAGCATGGCTTCCAGACTCCTTTCCGAATTGGATTTTTCTTCGGTTGGTGGAACAGGAAAAGGAGTATATGAATCAAAATCAGGGAATGAATATTGTGAAAATTGTGACAAGGTGGTTGAAAATTTGACTCGGGAGAGGTGAATCCCCATGACTCTGTGAAGAGTTGAAATTATTTTAAAAGTTATGGCCATAAGATTGGGGGTATGGGTCGTATTGAGTCGGATAATCCCAATCTGGCCTATATGATGGTTCATGTTATACATATCCGAGTTGAAATTATCCGAGTCAAATGAGGTTGGGGTGAAATATGGATTCATATTAGGATTGAAAAAATTATTGTTGTTGAAATCCATATCACAATTTACAAGAAAGAAAAACAAACAAACAAACAAATAAAGAAAAAGAAAAAGAAAACAAGCCTGTGCTAGGGTTGACTTAGACCTAGACGACTCCTAACTGGTTAGGCTGTCCACAGGCGGTACATTGTCGGAATCTGACCACGAGTTAACCGGCCAGGTAGGGGCAAGATCAGTGGGAGGTATCCGTGCCGGAGCAACGGGCCTAATTATGCCAAACCACTGTTCTTCGAGGTTTCGCCTCTTAATCCCTAACCTTAAACACCGATTTGACAAGAGTCAACTTCCAACAACTTTCCCCTTAGGTCAATCTCCTAAATGAGTCCGAGGCATCCCTAGGCGCCAACGTCTAGCAATTTTTATTAAGGTTTGGGTTGTGTAAGTGGGGAGGTGATTTTTGGGCTAAGGGAGGGTAATGACTTCCCCACCTTATGTTGTATTAAGTTTTTCCCTTAAGTTCAATTCGTGCAAGTGTGCAATATAGATAAGAATGAACACACAAAGAGAGTAAATCACCTACGTGTTTGTCCTAATTATATGCAATGTAATATGTACACCTCCGTCAAGATCACAAACATATAAGAACAAAATACAGTATATTGAAATTGAAATGGATACGTGCCTAGATGCAAATGTCTAAACCGTTTTAAAGTATCCAAATTTCGTATTTTAGTTCTTAAAATTATTACAGTGCACAGGTAATATAAACAGAAGCAAGCAGAAGAACATGACAATATACAAGAATTTACCCAACCACACCAAAGCAAGTGTAGACTTCTGCAATGCTAAAATTTTAACCTGCACACCATAAAACAAAGAAGAAAAGTTAACAAAAACGTAAAATCAAACCGTTCTCATCTCCGGCAACGACGCCAAAATTTGATCGAGGAAAAACTGTGAACGAAAAGTGTATGTTTTGAAATCAAAAGTTAAAATCTGCGTGCTTTGGCTTTCTCGATACTTCCGTTATAGCATAGAGGCTAAAACAAGTCGAATCCACAAGGACAGGAGGCGATAGAAGCTTACACGGTATGTTTACGTGTGTGTTAAAGTTTCTTCAACGTTTAAAGAATGGAAAGAAAAGAAAACAAAGAATGAAAAGAGAAGTACGGTGAAACACGAAGAAGTGGGAAACATAGAAAAGAATGTATTTTTTATTTTTAAAATATATCTAAATAAAGTAAAAGGAAAAGAAAACCCATGGCTACTAACTACTAATGGCTCCACTAACCATGCTAATCTCTTAGTGATAGTTGTCTCACATATATCATTGGCCATCACTAGTCATCGGTTCAAGAGCTTTTCAAAGCATTACCCATACGATAACTTTTACATCCAAACTCAATAAAATAAGTGCAAGCTACACTTAAACCATCAAAAGTAAACAAGAGTAAATATGAAGTAAAGTAATATTAGCTTGTTAGAGAGTTTGAATGCTAGAGTGTTAGATCCATCATCATGAGCCATCAATGGCTCTTACTTAGATTCATGTGGATTATCAAGTAAGAAGTTAGTAAGTTAGTGGTTAGTAGTTAGTTGCCATGAGAGAAAATTAGCTAAACATGTAAAAGGAGTTAGAGAAGAAAACAAAGAGAGGTAAAGAGAGAACCTTTCATAGCTTGTCACCTTTTATTACAAGCACTCTTACTTTCCAACCATGTATCACTCTCTCTCCTATTATAAGATCTACAAAAAATAGAAAATCTAAAGGACGAAGAAGAAGAAGAACTAAACTAATTACCCTAAACTACAACAAGGAAAAAAAACCTAAAAACTAACCAAAAAACACTTCAAAAACTCCTCTCCTCTGGGCTCTGGAAAACCCCAGGTATTTATAGATGAAGAGGGATATCAAGGTACAGGTATGGAGCCGCGCATAAAATTCTGGTGCGCGGCTCCACACCAGAGCTGCGTTTTCGCGGCCTGGCCCAGGCCGCGTTTTCGCGGCTGTCCCAGGGCTCTGCTGCGTGCTGCCCGCTTGTCCCCCTGTCGGCTGCATGTCCCGGTTTCTGATTTTGGGCACCTGATTTTGATGAAACCACTCTGCAAGGTCAATGGCTATCTTTATAGGCTTTTAATCACCAATTAAATGGTGATTTTGGGTCTTTTTCTTCATTTCATGCCATGGACCTAGAAACATACAAGAGAGGTATTATTAGCAGAATTTAATATTAAATAAATGTGAAGATGTGGTATGAAATATGCAGTTTTAGAGACTAATCATGAGCTAGAGAATACTGAAGAGACGCGGTTTTCAAAATGGAGACGCATCTCTCACTTTGTTAAAGTGACGCAGACTTCGAGGTGGGGACGCGGGCTTCACTTTGCTGAAGAAACGCAGCTTTGTTAAACGCGAGACCCACGTTCTGGGTGCGTTGCCACGTGTCTAGCAGAGCTTGAAGAGATACTGTTCTCTTAAAATGCGAGGTCCGCGTTCTGGGCGCGTTGCCACGTATCTGGCGACAATCGGTCTCGAGATACGGGCCGCGTATCTTGACTGATTACTATGTCTATAAAAAGACAGCAGTCTTTCAAGAGTCATCATTAGACTCTTTTCTTCTCCGTTGAACTCTGCGTCCAGAGTTTTAAGAACTTAGAAAAGCTTCGAGCTTTTTCCTCTATGTCTCCATCTTTTCCAAAGAATTCACCATTAAAAATGGCTCCAAAGACCAAGCCTGTGGCTTCTTCCTCGAGCGTTGTCACTCCAGAGGTTCAAATAAGATATTCCTCTACGCAGGAGGCCACCATTTTAGGTAATAAGACCATCTGAATCTGTTTTCGCCATTAAAGAACTTGAAGAGTTATCTTAACTCTTAAGTTTCTTCTAAGTTGAACCGCCAACGCGAGGCTCACGCTCATGTTTGATTTTTCAGATGCAACTTTTGGACTGGTAGATAAGAGGTAGGTTTGATGACCTTCGCGTCTTCGCTTCATCAGCTTGGGTCTGTGTCTGTTTGTTGAACGGGGGCTTCATTGAACCTTGCGTTTGATCCAAACACTTAGAGAATTTTTCTAAGTGGGGGAGTTCAGACGCGGACTTATGTGAGCCTCGCTTCTCTGAGTTTATACGCGGGTCTTACTGAGCTTCGCGTCTCAGTTATTAGACGTGGTTCTGTCATTGAGCCTTGCGTTTGATCCCAGTACTTACAGAATATTTCTAAGTGGAGGAGTTCAGACGTGGACTTCATGTGAGCCTCGTATCTCTGAGTTTAGACGCGGGTCTCACTGAACTCCGCATCTCAGTCATTAGACACGGTTCTAAAGTAAACCTTGCGTCTGAGCTTCAACACTTTGATAATTTTCATGTTGCTAACTATTATGTTGTCCTTTTTGCAGCGCGGTACTCTTTGAACCCACTATCCAGAAAATGTCATTTTAGACATATAGGTGGTGCTGACCTGAACATGATCTTCGTTTTTCAGAGACTGCTCTGTTGGCCCAAAGGCCTATCACTCTAGTTTTGATGATGATCAACTCATGTAGTTATAGTACTAATGATCTTGTGTTTATTTAGTCTCAGATTTGTGATCAAGATCTTAGTAGGTGTATAGCTTCAACAAAGGATTTAAAGTCAAGTTTTGGAGCTAGCACGGTTTGATTCAAGAGCCTATGCATCAAGACTACATCAAGTACTCAATAGGAGTCTAGCTCTTTGGATCAAGATTTGGACCAAGTCAAGAAGAGAAGAAGACTTCAAGTGAAGACCTTCATGATCAAGACTTGTGTCTAGGTTTGTTTTATAAGATTTTATTTTAGATAAAATGTAAAGGATAGAATAGTTGGTGGATTGCTCAAGCATTCTATACACACACACACAGTCTTGATTAGATGAGTTTTCTTAAAAGAATTTTCATTTTGGAAAATACTTTTCATTTTGACAAAATATCGGTTTGGTTTTTGAAATTTCTTATATACATGTCTTTAACCAAAACCATGTTTAATGCTTATTGTCAAAAACATAGATATTTAATCATGTATTTGTAGTGGATCATATCCATACACTCTATGCTTTAAAAGTGTTTAAAATATCTTGTTGTTTGCATTTGATCCATTGACTCTTAACTCTCTCTCTTTACTTTTGTGCCTTGCATCATTTCATATTGCTCATTCATTTTATATGCTTGGCTTGTTTGTGTGTGTCTCACTTGTGCTTAACCACGAGAGCTTCATATAGCACCTCAACTCTTATTCAGAGGAATCAAGAGGAGTTAGTCCAGAGCCCTTCACCGAGAATTTGGCTACACTCGTTGGTTGCATTAAGTGTTGTTACAATTAGTTTTTAATTTTCGCATTTAGTTCATTAGATTAGCCGTACACCTATTCACCCCCCCTCTAGGTGTACTTTCAATTGGTATCAGAGCCTACGCTCCTGATATTTGGTTTAACCACCTAGGAGTGTGATCTTGGTTAGCTAATCTATCATTTGCATTTACACATATATTGTTTACACACACTCGTGGATTGCTTATCACCTCCCATGTTTGATGTCTCCAACATTGACATGTGAAAATTTAGTATGTCCATGTATTTGAAAACTCTAGGCTTGCATGTTTTCCTTGCTGCTACCAAGAAATCCTATCTTGGTAATAGCAAGCATATAGAGGCCAATGCACAAGCCCTTGAGGCACTTAGAAGCACGCTTAACAAAGAATATATATGCTTAATTTCTAACTATGATTCCGCCTTTGCAGTGTGGAACACGTTGACCTCCTCCAAGCTTCAATTGTCAATCCAAACGGAGGATGAATCTAGTGGAGAATCCGAGCAACAATGCTACATGGTCAAAGGGAATGACTCCCTTGAGGTATACTCGGAAACTCAATTAGATAGTGATGATGCTAGTTCTTCTTGTGATGACTATGTTGATCCAAATGCTTTGAATGAAGAACTTTCTATTATGTGTGAAAAAATATTAGAAAAATATAGTCTTTTGAAAAAGAAGACTTTTGCATTAAATAAAGAAAATGAAAATTTATCTTCTAGACTTGACTTGGTTTTGCAAGATAAAGTGGAGATTTCTAATGAAAGGGATTCATTGAAATCTAAACTAGATCTTGCCCTAAAAGAAAATGAATTTTTTAAAAATAAAAATGATTGTAATGAAATTTTGAAGAAAAATGAAAACTTATCTTCAAAACTTGATTTTGTTATACAAGAGAATGATTCTTTGAAAATAAAAATTGATTCAATTTCAAAGGATTTAGAAGTTTGTTCAAAGAAAAATGAATCTTTGAAAATTGATATTAATTCACATGTTTGCCATGCTAGTGTAGCTTCACTTTCTAGCTCACCCATTGCATACTCTACTTCTTCTATAATTGAAAATGATATAAATTTGTTAAAGAAGAATATGGATTGTTTGGGCTCCACTTTGAGCCATTGTGCCATGAACCATACACGTTTGGAATCTATGTTTCGAAAGAAACAAATTCCATCTTTGCATGCACACAAACCACGGCATACACATGCTCCTCACGTTCACTCCCATAACGCGATGTATGCTCATGTGTACACTTGTACACATTGTGGACGTAAGGGCCACCTTGCTAAATTTTGCTATGATAGGATGCATGATGTAAATTTAGCAACTAAATTTGTTTGGGTTAGGAAAGGTGCTAACCCCCATGGACCCAAAAGAGTATGGGTGCCAAAGACCACCCCTATTGTATTTGATGTAGGTGTGGGCTCTCGCATGACGTGAGAGCGATGGTGCCTTGAGGTGGATGCGTTCTGAGCTTAAAGAGAATTATTTGGATGCATCACTTTCAAGGGGAGTTTGGTGGGAGGACCACCTTATTTTGGAGACATAGAGAGTTGCCTTCATGGTTTTGGTAATGGTCTCTTACTCCTCATTTATTGTTTGCATGCTTTTAGATCATTCATTTATAGCATGTCTTATTTTAATGTTCATTATGCATATGCCATGTTTATTAGATTAGTGATATACATGATTAGTATTTGAGACACCCATGTTTATATGGATTTATATTTAGTGTTCTCACTTTATTTTAACTAATGTGTATGTCCTAAATCTAATGCATGTGCATGTACATAATGATCATATGTATGTTTATGAGTTTTGTTTTGATTTCTATACTTCATGTTTTGATTACTCGTTTAGATGTTTGTTCTCATTAAAACTAGGATATATACTTGTACAACTAGTGAGGTACAAATAGACCATTATATGTTTATGCTTGAACGCTCGTTTGTACTCATTAGATGTACTAGTATAGTCTAATTTTGATGATTCATACATTTGACTTGTATTCCCATTTTGTACATGTTTTCCATGTTTATATGTTTAACTTCTTGCATATGTCTATCTTGTCCAAATTAATAGCTATACATATACATCGTTGAGTCTCTTGCCTTCATACAAATTATATAATGGACTCTTTTTATGTTTGGGATGTATGCATATTGTTTGATTTGAATAAATCATACATATACCTAAAAGTTTGTTTTAAGATGAAAAATGAATTTTTATGATTTTCATCTTTATACGAAAAATGAATTTTCATGATTTGTTTGATAAAATAATATTCATGTTTGTTTGAGCATAATTGACTATTTTCATGAAAAATGCTAATTACATGATTTTTGTACACTCATATTTAATTTGTTTTCTCATGACTATGTTTTCATGAGTCGTTATGAGTCTTATGGATTTCGAGTGTCACTTCTTGTGTATTTGGTATGATTCATGAAAAATATATGATTTGATTTCATGTTTTGAAGGATCTTTAACTAGTTTTTCAAAAATTAATCTAACTAGTTATTTATTCTTCATTTGGTAGTATTTTCACTATAAAAATTTTTTCAAACACCTATTTTGAAAACCCCTACCTACCCCTTCATGGGTGGACGGATGGGGGAGTATGCCTTGTAAGCTTTATTGAAAAATCTTTTATCTTGAGCATATAAAGGGTGGATTTTTATGAGTTATATACTATTTTTAATTCATAATCTCAATTGGTACCATAATTTCTTTTGGTATCACAATTGATATATTTTGTATACTCATAATCTTGTTTCTATATATGTATGCATTCAATTTCAACTTATATCAATTTCTATTGGTATTATCATTTCTCATACATATATATGATTTTCTCGTGCTTGATTTACAATTGGTTTACATATTTATAGCACAAAGTTTATGCTAAGCTTGATTTAAAACTTTATTTTCAATTGGTATCTCAATTGACATTTTAATAAAGCTTAAGCATTATTGGTATCAATATGTTTCAATTTCATATTTATTATAAATTTCAAATTGGTATCAATATGTTTTACCTATTTATTGATTTAAGAAAAATTCAAATTTGTAATGTTTATTTACAATTAGTATCTTAAAATTTGATTTACTAAGATATCTCAAAATTTGTTTTATTGAGAAAATTCAAAATTTTGTTCTAATAAGAAATATTAAAAATATTTTGATGTGTATTGCCTATATGCAAGAGGAGCTTAACATCTCTTCTATATATAGATTCATGTTGAGTGTATCTTATATTGAGGAGCTTGACAACTCTTCTTTATGTGGTACACGTGTGTAAGGGGAGCTTCACATCTCCTCTTATGCACTGCATATTATGCGTTATGTGAATTAGGGTTTGTCATCCCTTCTTCATGTAATGCATGTATGTAGGGAAGTTAACTTAGCGTCTTCCTCTTCATGAATGTATATCGCATATATCTATTTATTGATTTGTTTGATTTCACCTCTTTGTTGATTTTTGTTTCTAACAAAGAGGGGGAGAACATTGTTTTGTTTTTTAGTTTTACCCCTTTGTTGATGATTGACAAAAGGGGAAAAAGTTTTTTAGTATATATGCATGTTTTGAAAAAAGAATTTATGTTCATGCATATTGTTTTTGTTTTGCAAATAGGAGAAAAAGTATTTGATGTGTTTCATGCTTGTTTATGCATGTTTATCTCCTTGTAATTGCATACATGTTTATGAGCTTTCATTGCATATTTATTTGTTTATTGTTATGCATGAGGGGAGCTTCGTTGAAGCTTTACTTTAATCCATGCATATATAACTCCATGAGTTTTGTCATCATCAAAAGGGGGAGACTGTTGGCCCAAAGGCCTATCACTCTAGTTTTGATGATGATCAACTCATGTAGTTATAGTACTAATGATCTTGTGTTTATTTAGTCTCAGATTTGTGATCAAGATCTTAGTAGGTGTGTAGCTTCAACAAAGGATTTAAAGTCAAGTTTTGGAGCTAGCATGGTTTGATTCAAGAGCCTATGCATCAAGACCACATCAAGTACTCAAGAGGAGTCTAACTCTTTGGATCAAGGTTTGGACCAAGTCAAGAAGAGAAGAAGACTTCAAGTGAAGACCTTCATGATCAAGACTTGTGTCTAGGTTATTTTTATAAGATATTATTTTTAGATAAAATGTAAAGGATAGAATAGTTGGTGGATTGCTCAAGCATTCTATACACACACACTCTTGATTAGATGAGTTTTCTTAAAAGAATTTTCATTTTGAAAAATACTTTTCATTTTGACAAAATACCGGTTTGGTTTTTGGAATTTCTTATATACATGTCTTTAACCAAAACATGTTTAATGCTTATTGTCAAAAATATAGATATTTAATCATGTATTTGTAGTGGATCATATCCATACACTCTATGCTTTAAAAGTGTTTAAAATATCTTGTTGTTTGCGTTTGATCCATTGACTCTTAACTCTCTCTCTTTACTTTTGTGCCTTGCATCATTTCATATTGCTCATTAATTTTATATGCTTGGCTTGTTTGTGTGTGCCTCACTTGTGCTTAACCACGAGACCTTCATATAGCGCCTCAACTCTTATTCAGAGGAATCAAGAGGAGTTAGTCCAGAGCCCTTCACCGGGAATTCGTCTACACTCGTTGGTTGCATTAAGTGTTGTTGCAATTAGTTTTTAATTTCTGCATTTAGTTCATTAGATTAGCCGTACACCTATTCACCCCCCTCTAGGTGTACTTTCATGCTCCTGTGATCACTGGTAAATCAAAGGAACGACGGAGTCAGATCAGCAATGTCATTATGCTGACTCTCTGGAAAATCATTTCTGATAGTCAGTTCGAATCGGATTCCCGTAAACTACTAACGAAGCCTGACTTCTTCTTTGATGACTCAATCGAGGAGGATGAGGCTGCTCTTTATGATGGGGATTACAAATGGCTTTGCCAGATTGACAATAGGAGGTTTTTCCTCCTGAACATGGAGCGGATGTATCCCCTAACCTACCTGCAGCATATGTCCATATGTCGGACAATGCACTGGGAGTTGGTCAAGCCAATCTTCGGAGTTTCCCTGGGCAAGATAGGTGCCCGTGAAGCATTCACCGTCGGTCATGGGAGGAATGTGCTGGGATTGCAGCATAACTTGGTCAGCGCTGAAACCCAACAGGAGAGACCGCACAACTTGCTGCCAACTTCATCAGACAATTCCTGGATATGAGGGGTGACTTTCCTCTAGAATATCATGTCATCGAATGGATCCACTCTACCGACAAAACATGGTGGAGGCAGAGTGGTAGGGTTTGCTCTGGCAGAATTTGAAGACCTTTTTGTTGGCCCAGAGGCCTTCCACTCTAGTTTTGATGATGATTAACTCATGTAGTTATGTTTACTAATAATCTTGTGATGTTCAGTTTCAGATCATTAATCAAGATATTAGTTGGTGATTAGCTTCAACAAAGGAGTTTTGAAGCCTTTCACATGGTGATTCAAGAGCCCGAGCATAAAGATCATACATAGCACTCGTTGGAGTCTAGCTCGGTAGATCACAGAGTTTTGGAGTTTTGGATCGAGTCGACTTGAAGATGGAGATCGTCAAGAAGACTTAGGTATCCTCGTTTAGTTTGTGTTTTAGATCCATGTGTAAAGATTAGATAGTGTGATATGCACAAGTTCACAATACACACACGTTTTATGTTTTGGATTCGGTATTTCGGTTTTGGTTTAACCGATATTGGTTTTCGTGAATAGTTAGATCAAAACAAGTTTAAATAGTTTATGTATAGTAGATTCATTCTATATACATGCATGCTTGACTTTCTAGACAAACTTATTTTGACTTACCTATTCATGTGGTTTGGTGTTTTGTATTTTTAACAAAACATTATTTTGGTATTAAAGACAAAAACTATGATATGTATATGTTTCATGTATATTGGACCTATGTCCATATGCAACATGCCTAAAAGTGTTTAAGTATCATGTTTTTGTATTTGAATGAGTTTTAGGAAAAATCAGATTTCCTATTGAAAAATACAAGTTTGAAAAAATACAAGTTTTGGTTTTCAGAAATATTTGTAAGACACAAAAATGGTTCAAAATGTTTGATATTTGTGTTGAAATTTTTATCACATGTTTATATATCATACATTATGTTAGAAACTATTTTTTTGGATTTTTAGAAGATTTATGGGATTTATTAGAATATTTTTTAACAAGTTTTTCTGACCCAGATTTCTGCCTGACAGGCTCTGGCAGTCGACCGACCGGTCGACCGGACCCCAGAGTCGGTCGACCGGGCGGTCGACCGACGTGCACAAGCTGTGCACGTTGGATAGGCACTTGGGCCGGTCGACCGGGCGGTCGACCGGACAAGAGAGCTTTGCTCTCTGTTTTTTGACGGTCGACCGACCGGTCGACTGCTGGCTTCCAACGGTTATTTTTTTGACCGTTGGCGGTCGATCGGGCAATCGACCGCCAGCCGCCAGGACTGACAAACAGTCCCAACAGCTAGTTTTTGTTGGTGGCTATTTAAGCCCCATTCCTTTGGGTTTTTGCCAAGGTTTTTACAAGAGAAAATTTTCAGTTTTCCCTAGTGTTTTATACAAGATTCAAAAGAGTTTTAAAGCTTAAAGATTTCATCTTTATATTGTTTTTCAAGGGTTTGGAAAATTCAAAGAAAAATAGGTTTTTGGATATTGCTTTAGATCTTCATTTCTATCATATTGCAAGTGTTTTCCCAAGGATTTTTCTTTGTTATTTGATTTTCAAAACACCTTGATTTCCACACTTGAGCTATCATTCTATCCTCTCTATAGGATCACTTGTTTTGTGGAAAAAGGATTTGGTTTGTGGTTGAAATACACCACTTGTTGTACCCTCCTTGATTTGTTGTATCCCTCTTTGGTAGAGGTTGATTGGAGTGGTGATTTGCTCCCTCTTTGGTAGAGGTTGAGATTGTGGTTTACTCCCTCTTGGTGAGGTGGAGTTGGTTTGGATTTGTATCCCTCTTCGGTAGAGGTGGATTGTGTTTGTAGCCTCGATGGAGGTTGTGTTGGTTGTATTGGTGGAATTCGGTACTCCGGTCTTCGGTAGACCATTTATAATTGCCTCGGTGGAGGTTCCCTCGGTGGGAGTCCTAGGTGGAGTTAGTGGATTAGAAATCCTTCTCGGTGAAGGCGGGGACGTAGAGCTCGGTACTCGAACCTCGAAACACATCTTATTGTTTGCGTTTGATCTATTGACTCTCAACCCTCTCTCTCTCTTTATTTGTGTTGTGCATCATTCATATCATCCATATCATATTTATATGCTTGTGTTGTGCCTTGCATTAATTCATATTGCTTATCCTTATATGCTTGGTTGTGTTTGCTTGTGTGCCTCACTTGTGCCTAACCACGAGAGCTTCATATAGCACCTCAACTCTTATTCAAAGGAATCAATAGGAGTTAGTCCAGAGCCCTTCACCAGAAATTCGGCTACACTCGTTGGTTGCACTAAGTGTTGTTGCAAATTAGTTTTAATTTCCGCATTTAGTTTCTAGATTAGCCATATCACCTATTCACCCCCCCCCTCTAGGTGATTATAATTGGTATCAGAGCCTATGCTCCTGATATTTAGGTTTAACCACCTAGGAGTGTGATCTTGGTTAGCTAATCTTTTATTTGCATTTGCACATATATCTTATTTGCACACACTCATGGATTGCTTGTCACCTCCCATGTTCGATGTCTCCAACATTGACATGTGAAAATTTAGGATGTCCATGTACCTAAAAACCCTAAGTTTGCATGTTTTCCTTGCCGCTACCAAGAAATGTTATCTTGGTAACCGCAATCATATAGGGGCCAATACACAAGCCCTTGAGGCTATTAGAAGCACGCTAAACAAAGAATATCTTATGCTTGTTTCTAACTTTAATTCCGCCTTTGCAGTGTGGAACAAATTGACCACCTCTAAGCTTCAATTGCCAATCCAACCGGAGGATGAATCTAGTGGAGACGAATCCGAATAACGATGCTATATGGTCCAAGGGAATGACTCCCTTGAGGTACATTCGGATACTCAACTAGATAGTGCTAGCTCTTCATTTGATGATCATGATAGTATGGATGCCAATGCTTTAAATGAATAGTTATCTATTGTTTGTGGGAACCTCCTTGAAAAATATAAAGTTTTGAAAAAGAAAACTTGTAAGTTAAATAAAGAAAAAGAGGATTTGTTTTCAAAACTTGAGTTGGTTTTGCAAGAGAAGGTTGAGATTTCTAATGAAAGGGATTCATTGAAATCTAGACTTGAACTTGCCCTAAAAGAAAATGAAGTTTTAAAATCTAAAAATGATTGTGAAATAATTTTGAAGAAAAATGAAAACTTGTCTTCAAAAGTTATTTTTGTTTTAAAAGAAAATGATTTTTTGAAAATAAAAATTGCTTCTATTTCAAAGGATTTAGAAAGTTGTTTAAAGAAAATGAATCTTTGCAAAATGATTTGTCTACACATGTTTGCCATGCTAGTGTAGCTTTACCATCTAGCTCACCTATTGCATGCTCCACTTCTTCTTTAATTGAAAATGATATATCTATGCTAAAGAAGAATATGGATTGTTTGGGCTCCACTTTGAGCCATTGTGTTTCTAGTCATTCACGTTTGGAATCTTTGTTTCGAAAGAAACAAGTTCCATCTATACATGCACACCCTCCACGGCATACACATGCTACTCACGATCACCACCATCACACCATGTATGCTCATGTGTACACTTGTACACATTGTGGACGTAAGGGCCACCTTGCTAGATTTTGCTATGATCGTATATATGATGAAAATTTAGCAACAAAATTTGTTTGGGTTAGAAGAGGTACTAACCCCCATGGACCCAAAAAGATATGGGTACCAAAGACTACCCCTATTGTATTTGATGTAGGTGTGGGCTCTCGCATGACGTGAGAGTATCAGTAACTTAGAGTGGATGCGTTCTGAGCTTCATGGAGACTATTTGGATGCATCACTTTCAAGGAAAGTTTGGTGGGAGGACCACCTTGGTTTGGAGAACTAGAGCGGTGCCCTCATCGGTTTTGGTATCGATCTCTAACTCCCGTTTATATTTACATGCTTTCATATCATCATTTATAGCATGTTTTGATGTTTATAGATTATTATGATTATGCCATGTGAATTAGATTAGTGATATACATGTTAGTTATTTGAGACACCCATGTTTAATATGGATCTATATTTATGTGTTCTCACCTTGTTTTTAACTAATATGTATGTCCTAGATCTAATGCACATGCATATACATAATGATCATATGGATGTTTATAACCTGTGTTTTGATGCTTCATGATTTGATTACATGTTTAAATGTTAGTTTTCATTAAAACTAGGATATATACTTGTGCATATAGTGGGCCACAAATAGATCATTATATGTTTGTCCTTGAACGCTCATTTGTACCCATTAGATGTGCTAGTATAGTCTAGTTTTGATGATTCATGCATTTGACTTGTATTCCCATTTTATCCATGTTTTTATGATCCTGTGTTTTCACTTCATGTATATGTCCATCTTGTCTAAACTATTGATTATACATATACATCCTTTGAGCCACGTGCCTTAATGCATATACATTTGTGGACTCGTTATGTTTTGGATATGTATGCATACTTTAGTTTATACTTGACATACATATGCCTTGAAGAAATCGAGTTTTAATGATTTTCATGTTTTGAGGAATATTGAGCTTGAATGTCTATTTTTATGATTATTTGTGTCACATAACACTGTTGGCCCGAAGGCCCATCACTCTAGTTTTGATGATGATCAACTCATGTAGTTATAGTACTAATGATCTTGTGTTTAATTAGTGACAGATTCATGATCAAGATCTTAGTAGGTGCATAGCTTCAACAAAGGATTTAAAGCCATATTTTGGAGCTAGCACGGTGTTTGGACCAAGTCAAGAAGGCTTCAAGTGAAGACTTCAAGAAGATGAAGACTTGAGTCTAGGTTTGTTTTTAGAAGATTTTATTTTTAGATAAAATATAAAGGATAGAATAGTTGGTGGATTGCTCAAGTATATCATATACACACACACTCTTGATTTAGTTTGTTTTAGAATAGAATTTTCATTTTGGAAAAATACTATTTTGGTTTTTGGTTTCAAGTTTACATGTTTTATCCAAAACCATGTTTAGAGCTTAATGTCAAAAACATAGATATTTCACCATGTTTGTGTAGTGGATCATATCCATACACTCTATGCTTTAAAAGTTGTTTAAATATCTTGTTTTTGTACTTGGTGAAGTTTTTGGAAAATAAGTTTTAGAAAAATTAAGTTTTGGAAAATACTGTTTTCTTTTGAGCCAATATTTCCAAGTTACAAAAATAGTCCAAATCATTTGTAACATGCCTTGATTTTGTGCAAGCATGTTTGTTTATCAAAGTATATTGGTAAACTATTTTTGTAGATTTTTTAGTATTTTATGGGATTTTATTTCAATCAAAAAGACCAAGTTTTAAATCCCCTTACAGTTCTGACCTGGCTTCAGCCGGTCGACCGAGCCCGGTCGACCGACGTGCACAGACGGGCACGCCAGTTCTGGCAGGAGGCGGTCAACTGAGACGGTCGACCGTCCAGAGAGCTCTGCTCTCTGGAAAGGCCCCGGGCGGCCGGGCGGCCGACCGGACAGAGAGACTTGCTCTCTGTATCCTGGCCTCGGTCGGCCGACCGGTCGACCGATGGCACAACGGTCTGAAATATGACCGTTGGCCGGACGACCGGGCGGTCGTCCGACAGCTCTGTCAGACCCCAACGGCTAGTTTCCAGACTCTATAAAATGGGGCATTTGGGGGTTTTGATTAAGATTTTTGGAGATTTTTAGAGCCAGTTTTTCCTACACTTTTCAGAGGTTTTTCTCCACAAAATTGAGAGCTAATACTTCCAATCAAAAGGGGAGTTTTATCAAGAGTGTTTTAAAGAGATTTCTTGAGTTTTCCTCCACCATTCTCATCCTTGTTTTCTCACACAACACTTGAGCAACCCATTGAGCTATTCATTCTATAGGAGTGTTTTTGTGAGAGTGTTTATTGGTGATCAAAGTGTTTAGATCACCAAGAGATCATTTCTTTGTACTTTGAGGAGGAGACGTGTGTGTCCGCGGTGTTTTCGAGTTCGGGTGCGAACTTGTTGTTTGAGGTGCGGCCTCGGCGAGCTTGTGGGGCTTTGCGGTGTGTACGGACTAGAGAGAGTCCAAGGAGTTCTAGTGGGAACTCGTTGTAGGTGTTGCGGCACCGAGTGATCCGGTGGGATCGATTATAGTGGAAATCCTTCGTGTGTCGAAGGCGGGGATGTAGAGCAAGTGTGCTCGAACCTCGAAACAAATCCCTTGTGTTTGCGATTGCTCATTCTCTCTCTCTCTCTTACTTGTTATATCTTGCATGCTATTATTGTGTTTATCTTTACATGCTTGATATTCATATTGTGCTAATTGATATATGCTTGGGAATTGTTTGCTAACACTTGTATTCAACCAAGAGAGCCACGCGGCACCTCAACCCTTATCTAGGGGAATCTATAGGAGTTTGTCCAGAGCCTTCACGGGGAATTCGGCAACACTCTTGTGTTATACGTGGTGTTTAGTGTAAGAGTTTAGTTTAGGTCATAATAGTTTTTACTTCCGCATTATTTGCATTAAGTGACCATTAGATTAGCCATCACCTATTCACCCCCCCTCTAGGTGATTTACAAACACTTGTACACTCACTTAATTTAAATGTTTCTCATGATTATGTTTTTCATGAGTATGTATGGGCTTTATGAACTTCGAGTGTTTAGTGCCATGTGATTTACATGTATTCATGAAAAATAATTTTGTTTTATTCCTTGCTTGAAGGATTTCGTACTAGTTTAGAAGTTTTTCTATTTAATTAGTTCGGATTCTTCGTTATGGTAGAGTTTTCAAACATACTATATTTTTCAAACCTATTTTTGAAAAACCCCTACCTTCCAAGGGCGGTTGGATGGGAGACCATGTCTTGTATGCTTTATATTGAATATCATTTTAAACATGAGCATGAATGGGTGGTAGGAAATATGAGATATACTCTTGATATTATTGTTGTTTCAATTGGTATCATTGGATTCTTTCAATTGGTATCAATATTGACATTTCTTTATACTCATATATTTGTATGTATGTATGCTTTCATTTCATATAGTATCAATGTCGATTGGTATCTAATTTTTTATACATATATAAATTTTGTTTATGGATGAGCATGAAATTTTAATGACTATCATGTTTTCAATTGATTAGTTTTTCAATTGATATTTTAATAACGATGCATAAGCTTATAACAAATAAAAATTTGATCAACTTTTTAGTTGGTATTTCATAAAGGGGGAGAAAATTTGTATTTTTATCTTTCAACTGGTATTTTGTTTACCGTTGATTTCTACTCCCACACTTTATGTTGAAAATTGATCTTATTTTGATATCATATGCTCTAAATGACAAATACTTACAATTGGTATCTTTTTGTATTAAGATGTTTATTTGAATACTTTAAATTGGTATCAAGATTTTATTTGTTTTCTCAAAATTGGTATCAATGCCTTATTTACTTTCAAGTCATATATGTTTACTTTCATTGGTATCTATTTATCTATCTCTTTCAATTGGTATCCATGAAAATTTATTTTGGTATCTTAAAAATTGATTTACTAAGATTTCTCAAAATTTGTTTTATTGAGAAAATTCAAAATTTTGTTTTAAGAATTGTTAAAAATGTTTTGATATGATTGCATATATGCAAGGGGAGCTTAACATCTCTTCTACATATAGATTCATGTTGAGTGTATCTTATATTGAGGAGCTTGACAACTCTTCTTTATGCGGTACACGTGTGTAGGGGGAGTTTCACATCTCCTCTTATGCATTGCATATTATGCGTTATGTGAGTTAGGGCTGTCATCCCTTCTTCATGTAATGCATATATGTAGGGAAGTTAACTTAGCGTCTTCCTCTTCATGAATGTATATCGCATATATCGTTTATTGATTGATTTGTGTTCACCCTTTATTGATTCTTTGTTTCGGACAAAAAGGGGGAGAACATTGTTTTGTTTTTACTTTAACCCTTTGTTGATGATTGACAAAAAGGGGGAGAAGTATTTTAGATATATGCATGTTTTAAGGAATTATGTTTATGCATATATGTTTTGTGTTTTGCAAATAGGAGAAAAAGAATTTGATGTGTTTCATGTTTATCTCCATGCACTTGCATCCGTGTTCATGAGCCTTCATTGCATACTTATTATGTTTCTTCCTATGCATGAGTTAAGGGGGAGCTTCCTTGAAGCTTAACTTTAATCCATGCATATATACTCTATGAGTTTTGTCATCATCAAAAAGGGGGAGATTGTTGGCCCAGAGGCCTTCCACTCTAGTTTTGATGATGATTAACTCATGTAGTTATGTTTACTAATAATCTTATGATGTTTAGTTTCAGATCATTAATCAAGATATTAGTTGGTGATTAGCTTCAACAAAGGAGTTTTGAAGCCTTTCACATGGTGATTTAAGAGCCCGAGTATAAAGATCATACATAGCACTCGTTGGAGTCTAGCTCGGTGGATCACGGAGTTTTGGAGTTTTGGATTGAGTCGACTTGAAGATGGAGATCGTCAAGAAGACTTAGGTATCCTATTTTAGTTTCTGTTTTAGATCCATGTGTAAAGATTAGATAGTGTGATATGCTCAAGTTCACACTACACACATGTTTTATGTTTTGGATTCGGTATTTCGGTTTTTGGTTTAAACCGATATTGGTTTTTCGTGAATAGTTAGATCAAAACAAGTTTAAATGGTTTATGTATAGTAGATTCATTCTATATACATGCATGCTTGACTTCCTAGACAAACTTATTTTGACTTACCTATTCATGTGGTTTGGGTTTTGTATTTTTAACAAAACATTATTTTGGTATTAAAGACAAAAACTATGATATGTATATGTTTCATGTATATTGGACCTAGGTCCATATGCAACATGCCTAAAAGTGTTTAAGTATCATGTTTTTGTATTTGAATGAGTTTTAGGAAAAATCAGATTTCCTATTGAAAAATACAAGTTTGGAAAAATACAGGTTTTGGTTTTCGAAAATATTTGTAAGAAACAAAAATGGTTCAAAATGTTTGATATTTGTGTTGAAATTTTTATCACATATTTACATATCATACATTATATTAGAAACTATTTTTGTGGATTTTTAGAAGATTTATGGGATTTATTAGAATATTTTTTAACAAATTTTCTGACCCAGATTTCTGCCTGACAGGCTCTGGCGGTCGACGGGCGGTCGACCGGACCCCAGAGTCGGTCGACCGGGCGGTCGACCGACGTGCACAAGCTGTGCACGTTGGACAAGCACTTGGGCCGGTCGACGGGCGGTCGACCGGACAAGAGAGCTTTGCTCTCTGTTTTTTGACGGTTGACCGACCGGTCGACCGCTGGCTTCCAACGATCATTTTTTTGACCGTTGGCGGTCGACCGGGCGGTCGACCGTCAGCCGCCAGGACTGACAAACAGTCCCAACGGCTAGTTTTATTGGTGGGCTATTTAAGCCCCATTCCTTTGGGTTTTTGCCAAGGTTTTTACAAGAGAAAATTTTCAGTTTTCTCTAGTGCTTTATACAAGATTCAAAAGAGTTTTAAAGCTTAAAGATTTCATCTTTATATTGTTTTTCAAGGGTTTGGAAAATTCAAAGAAAAATAGGTTTTTGAGATATTGCTTTAGATCTTCATTTCTATCATATTGCAAGTGTTTTCTCAAGGATTTTTCTTTATTATTTGATTTCCAAAACACCTTGATTTCCACACTTGAGCTATCATTCTATCCTCTCTATAGGATCACTTGTTTTGTGGAAAAAGGATTTGTTTTGTGGTTGAAATACACCACTTGTTGTACCCTCCTTGATTTGTTGTATCCCTCTTTGGTAGAGGTTGATTGGAGTGGTGATTTGCTCCCTCTTTGGTAGAGGTTGAGATTGTGGTTTACTCCCTCTTGGTGAGGTGGAGTTGGTTTGGATTTGTATCCCTCTTCGGTAGAGGTGGATTGTGTTTGTAGCCTCGGTGGAGGTTGTGTTGGTTGTATTGGTGGAGTTCGGTACTCCGGTCTTCGGTAGACCATTTGTAATTGCCTCGGTGGAGGTTCCCTCGGTGGGAGTCCTAGGTGGACAAGTTAGTGGATTAGAAATCCTTCTCGGTGAAGGCGGGGACGTAGAGCTCGGTGCTCGAACCTCGAAACACATCTTGTTGTTTGCGCTTAATCCATTGACTCTCAACCCTCTCTCTCTTTATTTGTGTTGTGCATCATTCATATCATCCATATCATATTTATATGCTTGTGTTGTGCCTTGCATTAATTCATATTGCTTATCCTTATATGCTTGGTTGTGTTTGCTTGTGTGCCTCGCTTGTGCCTAACCACGAGAGCTTCATATAGCACCTCAACTCTTATTTAGAGGAATCAAGAGGAGTTAGTTCAGAGCCCTTCACCGGGAATTCGGCGGCACTCGTTGGTTGCACTAAGTGTTGTTGCAAATTAGTTTTAATTTCCGCATTTAGTTTCTAGATTAGCCATATCACCTATTCACCCCCCCCTCTAGGTGATTACACTTTTGCTGCAGGCCGGACTCCACCGGGCCATGAGGACTGTCCAGTACGGTATTCCACAGAGCACCCAACATTTCTACGCTATCCTGAAGTGGTATAATCCAGAGTCCTGCACGTTCTTCACTCCCATCAGGAAAATAGGGCTTGCCCTCCATGAGATATACGAAGTCTCAGGGCTGGTGATTGGAGATGCCCTTACGAGGAATATGTCCCGTCGACAGAGGAGCTATATCTGCCGAAGAAGAGCGATACTCTGGTGTACGAGACTTATTGGGAGATGCTGTGCTACTTTCACATCTGAGGCCAGGTGACAAGATGGAGAAGTGGGGGAGTTAAGCAGATGTCGTGGGCAAATTATATGTTCCTCGAGGTGAATAAAACTGACCCGATGACCCGGTTAGCTCCCAGCACTGATGAAGAAATAATTGAAAGGATCAGTACATCCACTAGCTCATACACCACAGAGTCTAATGAGGATACTTTCAAACCAGACACGGTTTTTGAGAGCTTCCACCCCCAAGCCAAAGTCCTGATCCGGGCTCTATTGGCAGGGTTTCTCATGTTGTTGCTGAAGCGATGTGTGATGCCAACACTACCGCATAGGTGATCATCGCTGACGTGGTGTACCCGGCTATTTTGCTTGCTCATAGGAAGTCCATTGTTCTCCTTCCAGCAACGGTAGCAGGGATCCAGAGTGGGTTACAGGTGCTAACGAAAAGCTTCTGTCAGGTGGAAGCAATCGTGGACCCAAAGGGCAACCCAGTCAAGGATTCTAATGGCTATTCCCTGTTTAAGACTCCCAGTCCCAGGGTTGACCTTCCATACACATATCTGATGGCTTGGTATGTGATGCATTGTCCATCACTAATGACCGTTGTCTCTGCCTCAGACGGTTTTATACTTTTCGTGCAGCGGTTGGAGAGTTCGAGCTAGCTACAGTATTACATGTTCTACATCTAGAAGACGATTCTAAATAGGGGCAACTATCAATTGGACAGGTGCTTCCCCGAGATTTATGATGCATCTGTTCGAAAGGGAGGAGTGTACTATATTCAGAGAGAGAGGGTTTAGAATCAACCTTCGGTACTCTTTATGTTATGCTCAAAAACTCCAAGAATGTATTCACAATGTTACTTTACTCCTTCCGAATCACCGTAGTAGTATGAGCTATTACGGGTCGATCCTCAGGGAGAGCTCGCGATGGAAGCTTTACGGTTAAGTTGTGAAGAAAGAAAACGAGAGTTCTTCTATGTTCAAAAGAAACAAAATGACATGAAAAAGTAGCGGGAAAATTCGTTGTGGATTTGTTGCATGAAAAGAAAAACAATGGAAAGAAAAGTGAAAAGAACTTGAAAACTTGACTAGCTTTGAAAGAAAACTTGAGAAGGAAAACTTTGAAAGACTTTTAAATAGAAGAAACCATGACTAGCTAACCTTTTTAATTTACTAACTTACTAATCTCATTAGGGTGATGCATGCCTCATGTTTATTCATCGGCAAAGGGTTTGTCTTGCTTGTTGGTCAAATTACTTTCCCACTTGGAGGATGAGTGATCTTCTCGTCTTGTCTTGTAGCCTCATTGATTCATCGGCTCCCGAGATAGATTTTCAATGGTGAAATCAAGGAGTGTCACTCAAGGGAATGCTAAGTAAGAAGATACAAGATTCATTAGTCATTCAAGGCCATACTAGAGCTAGCATTGAAGTAAGAAAATTGTACAACAAATAGCATAGGTAGGTGCTCCATCTCCATGTTCCATCAAGGCACTTGTTCTAAAGACAAGGCTCTAAATGAGGCTCACATGAATCATATGGAATTACAACAAGCATTTACCAAGAATCAAAGTAACCCATCTTCATTGGGGATGAAAGAGACTCAAAATTACAAGATTAAAAGTTAGCAATCACCCAAGAGTTAGAAGTTAGCAAAGTTAGTGGTTAGCTAGTCATGTTAGAGAGTTAGCTAGACATTGCAAAGAAAAGAATACAACAATTCATGGTAGAAGAAAAATGCAATGGAAATTAAAGCTTGAAGAAAGTAAAGCAAGTAAAGTAAAGCACTAGAATTAGCAGAGATGAGAAGATAGATGGATAAATCCTTACTTCAAGTTGTCACCACTTTGATTACAAGCTCTCACACTCTCTCTTTCTCTCTTTTGCAGAATTCTAGAAGGAGGAAGAAGATTACAAGAGCACTAAAAGAAACTAGAGAAAATCCCTACAACTCTCTCAAAAATTACAAGCTCTTCTCTCCAATTCTCTCCTCCCTTTTTCGCAGAGACCCTAGGGTCTATTTATAGGCTCCAGAGGATGAGGCTCTCAAATCTCGACCGTGGGATCAAATCGCTGGCTCAACGGCCAGATTCCTGCCGCGGATCCGCGGCCATAGCCGCGTTTCTGCGGCAGAATCTTGGCTGTTGCGCCAACGATTTCTGTTGCCATTCTGTTACAGTTTGTTAGCCACGCTGGATCTTCTAGAAGGCTGGGATATGCGTGGACGACTCCAGATCTAGGCTTGACTTTTGGGCTTTTCCTTTTGGATTTTAATTAATCCCATTAATTCTTTGATAATTCCATTGATTATGGGCCTTCCTCTCCATTAATGGTGGACCTGCAAATTTTGAGAGAAAAGAAATAAAAAGCTTATTTTTATTTACATAAAGCATGATATGGAAGTGGAAAATGATGCAAAAATGAATAACAATCACACCCCCATACCTAGCTTTTGCTCGTCCTCGAGCAAAAAGAAAAAGAGAAAAAATCCTAACTATATTATTGAACCACTTTCGTAGGTGACACGATTGCACTGAGCACGTGCAACAAGCCGTTAAACCTCTAGGTTACCCTAGAGGAGAAGTGTTGTCTCCTGAGGGTTTTCATTGCACCCACAAAATCCAAAAAGGAATAAGAGAAATGTTAGTGAGAAATTTTTGATCCATATTTTTCAAGAACTTTACTTGATCTATAGGTTTCGGGTTACCCTAAACTCGTCATTCTTTTTTATAAGTGTCTATTTAGAGTTTTGTCTTCAACTTAGGTTAAGTTTCTAAGGAATAGAGCGAAGACCGGATTTTGCATCAAACCTAGTATATATACATCTATAAATATGAGGGATTTTTCTTAGACTAAAGTTCATTTATTTACCAATATATACAATATATATTTTATTTTTATTTATTTATTTATTTATTTATTTATTTTTTTACACCTCCTTAGCTTCCTTAGGCTTTCTAATTTACCCATGTAACGAGCCTCTTACCGATGACTCCCAACCAGTTGGTCTTAGGGCACCAGATGAAGATACATCCCTAAGATTCAAGGACTCGGGTAAACTAGGCCACGAATACTAAGGACTTAACCACCTTTAGGCGTGACTGGCCATGCTTCTTAAGGCACAGCTAACCAGCTTAATTAGTAGCTAAGTAATTATTTTATACTTATTTTTTTCTTTTTCTTTATTATTATTATTATTATTTTTATTATTATATATATGTGTAAATAGAATCAATAAGTCTTTGATTAATCCCTCAATATGTTTAATGTATATATGCTAAAGAAAGAATTAAAATCTAGCTATCTTTCTTATCCTTTTTTACTTAACCTAAAAATCCAACAAAACTCCTCTTTTCGACTTACATTAAGAAATCTTAGTTAAGTGTTTCCTTAATCCCTAAAATCAAGTTTGATTCGTAAAAAATGGATCAAAATTTTCTCTTTTTTTTATTTTTTTTTTTTTCTAAAAAGAAAATGTAAAATCTAAAGAAAATAAAATCTAAAGAAAATGAGCTAAAAAGAAAGACAAAATCTAAAAAGAAAATAAAATCCTAAAAAAGAAAATAAAAATCCTAAGTTAGTATCTACCCCCCATACCTATCTCATGCATTGTCCTCAATGTATGCAAGATAAAATATGCATGAAATAGGTAAAGGAACAGAATCACCCCCGACGTCATTTTGGACCAGCGGTGGTGCTGGGTCCAGCCGACTGTGAACGCTGAAGGCCGGCCTCAATACGATCTAGTCTAGAGGATTGCTCCTCCACTTGTTTCCTCAGCCGCACTTGTCCCCTAAAAATCTTCTTCATACCCCGCCAAATGGTGGACATGAATGCACGTGAGTCCGTGGGGGGTCCTGGTGCCAGAATGCGGGCTCATCTTCCTCTTCTAGACTCTCCTCAGAAGAGGACTCCACCGGCACATCCTCGGGCTAGACACTAGGGGTCCAAACCGCATGTAAGCAACTGTTATAGGCACTAGCGGCCCTCTCATGTGTAACAAACACCCGTCATATGCATTAAATACAGCGTCTGGTAGGAAGGTACTACATAGACGCGTAATCAAAATGGCATGTGAATGTTTAGCACCCCGGGTGCGTGAGGAGTTGGTAAGTATGGAATGGAAGATGGTCTTGTTGAGGCAGACCGTGTGCTGCCTAGTCATAAGGTCGTGAATAATCTGCAACACAGGGTGGTTAAAAGAAGTGATATGGTCCAGACCTAGAATATTGCGTTAGATCCATCATCCAACGCAATGCACATTGCGGAAGGTGGTACTGGCCTTAAGCCCTCGGTCTTGTTCGGTGCAGCGGGCCCCCATAATGGTCATGTAGTCAATGAGTGGAAGGGGGTCGCTATGTTGTGGGTAGCAAGGGACGTGAGTGATTTCCTCAAGGAGAGGAAGTGTGATGAATATGTCACCTAGGGGTATGTGGACCGTGAATTGATATGTGTCGAAATTAACCGATGCATGATCAATGAAATTATAGAATGATGTCACTAATTCGGGGCAATAAAATGCATCATTATCGGTATTATCATACACAAGTGAGTACCAATCCATGCACGGATCCTATCAATGAAAATGTGCCCGTACCCATTGTGATCACAGAAAATTTTAGAAAAATCCTTCTCAACAAACAAATTTGGTGCCATGCTAACAATGTAGATCAAAACAATAGATTGGGAGATTGAAAATCAAACCACCCCCGGAATACGTGGGGGGAAAATCAAATCGGACTTGCAGAGGGCACTGGATCAGGAATTCGGATGATCAGTCACCAGATCGGCCAAGAGTAGAGCAGACCGACTCCAAAGAACCTTGGCGGCGCACCAGCAGAGTAAGGACAGCCACGGAATCGCGGCCCTGGTCGCGGAATCGCGGCACGCAGGCTGAGACAGTGGAGGGAAAAATTTTGAGGGTCGGCGCTTGAAGAGGCTATTTTAGATCGAGGAAGCGTTTGATGTTTGAGGGGAAGAGAGTAAGGGTAGATGAAATTTATAGGGGCCTGAAAAGGTGAAGTCCCAAATTTACCCTTAGGTGAAGTTGGATATTTACAACCCTAGGTTTATTTGAAAAGGGAGTTATGAAGAGGTGGAACTCTTGGTGCTATTTAGCACCAAAGTCCAAATTTTTTTTTGTTTTTGTGAAGTATTTATTTTTTTATTTTTTTATTTTTTTGCTTTTTATTATTTTTTAGTTTTATTTTATTTACAAAAAGGGTCCCCAAAACAATTTACAGGGAAAACAAGGAAAATGTACATGAAGTATTTCCACCACCTAGGACTTCTTTCGGTCGTATTCCTCTAGCCCGTTTTCCATCATTCCAATGGGTCCGTTTAATCGGGCTCAATTGGGATGCCAATTGAATTGTCATTTGAACCTTCGGCATCCCCAGTTTCACCTTTTTTAGTTGTTTCGTCCTCATATCTCTACAATCCTCACTAAAAAAATTTTCATCACCACTTTTCTCATTTTGAATTTCTTCATTCCAAATGTCGAGAAATTCCAACTCATCTCCATATATCTCCTCAAAGCTGAGGTCAACACTTTCCCCTAGAGATGTGCAATTAATCAACAGATCCGAGTTGGTTCATCCAGACACATGAGTTCTTCTTTGAAGAGGTCTTCAAAAAGTATGTCAATCGGAGGTTCTTGAATTATATCCTCATGGGATACAGTCTTGGTTGGCTCTTTGAAAGTGAAGATATCCAAATCAATCTTCCCCTTTTGAAAGGGTACTCGAACATTAGGATCTTCCACATCAAGATGATTGCATTCATTTTGAAATAATTCATCAAGAAACAGCGACTCATCTTCTGAGTCTTCACTCTCTTCCTCACAATTGTTTCCAACAAAGTTTACCTCATATGTTTGATCTCTTGTCTTACGAGGTTGTTTGTCTATGTTGAAGACATTCACTTCTCGAGTCATGTCGCCAAAAGTTAACCTCATGGAGCCATTCCTGCAATTGATGATGGCATTTGCAGTAGCAAGGAATGGTCGCCCCAGGATAACATGAGTTTGAGCCCGATGATTGGAGTTAGACACAGGTTGTGTCTCAAGAACAATGAAATCAACAGGGTAAATGAACTCCCCAACTCTGACAAGAACATCGTTAATCTCCCCTTTGGGAATCTTCACAGAGCGATCTGCCAATTGTATTGTAACTTTGGTCGGACGAAGGTCGCCTAACCCTAGTTGTTGATACACGGAAAAGGGAAGGAGATTGATACTGGCTCTCAAATCAAGTAATGCCCTATTGATAGTAGTCTGTCCTATGGTACAAGAGATGGTTGGGCTCCCTGGGTCCTTGTATTTCACAGGAATTGGCCCAGTGAACAACTCGCTAATGTTCGAAGCTAGGAAGACTTTCTTAGGGACATTTGATTTCCTCTTCTTGGTGCACATTTCTTTTAAAAATTTGGCATATGATGGAACTTGTTGTATGGCATCAAGAAGAGGTACATTGATTTGGACTTGATTGAACATTTCTCTGATCTTCTCCATATGAGCATTCAGCTTTTGGTTTGCTAGCCTATTTGGAAATGGTACAATAGGCTTGTATGGTTGCTCATCAATCTTTTCTTTCCCTTTGGCTTTGGAAGTTGATGGTTCAGAACTGGAAGATGGATTGTCTTGAGTTGGTTGCATTGGAATAGGAGGTGTTGAATTTGACACTGTTTTGGTGGTTGATTAGAAACCTTGTTATCTACCCGCTTCCCGGATCTCAGAATATGAATAGTGTTGCATTGACTGGGGTCCATGTCTTCAACTTCATGCAGAGGGAAGTGATTTTTGGGATTGGGCACTGGCTGGCTTGGTAACATTCCTTTTTGTCTCTCATTTAAAGAATTAGCCAATTGCTCTATTTGGACCTGTAACTGTTTCATATCCTGATGCTGGTTGGTCATCATTGAAGCCTGGGTTTTGGATAGGATTTCTATCATTTTTTCCAACTCTGATATTCTTTTATCTGAATGACTCTGGGATTGATGTTGCTGATATGTGGGCTGGAAATTGGTTTGGAAATGTGGTGGATTCTGATAAGATTGGAATTGAGGTGGACTCTGATATGAGTGAAAATTTGGTGGATTCTGGTTGAAACTGGTTTGAGGAGACTGAGCATGATATTGATGTGAAAATGGTTGCCTAGGTTGCTCAGGACCAGACTGACTCCAGGAAAAATTTGGATGGTTTCGCCATCCCGGATTATACGTTTTGGAGAATGGATTGTGGTTGGGTCTGGTGTAAGCAGCATTCGTGTTCTCCTGATACATTTGAAACTAGTAAACAGGACACTCCTCAAACAGATGGTTGATATCATGGCAATAGGTACAACCCGGGTTGACCACAGGTGATGGGTTGACCTGGTTGACAGCAGAAGGTTCCCTTGATTCAAGCAGTTCTATCCTCTTCATTAATTGTGTTATCTTAGCCTCAGCAGCTATAGAGGATTCTATTGAATGCATACCAGTTCTGGAAGTGGTGGAAGTGAGTTTCTCTGGACATGACTCCCATTGAATTGTATTTTCGGCTAAGGCTTCAAAGAGATCCCACCCCTGATTCTCATCTTTCTTTAAAAAGTCCCCTTGGCACATGGTTTCAAGGAGTGTCTTTGTTTGGTAATCAAGTCCGTCATAGAGAATTTGGCACTGCCGCCACTTCTCTATGCCGTGATGAGGACATAGGGCTAGTAAGTCTTTGAAGCGTTCGAAATATTTCCAGAATGGTTCATTGGATTCCTGCTTGAATTGCATAATGTTCTTTCTCATGAGGGCTGTTTTGTGAATGGGGTAAAACTTCTTAAGAAAGACTTTTACAAAATCATCCCATGAAGAAATCGAACTGGCAGGAAGATTATAAAGCCATTTCTTAGCTATATCTTTCAGCGCGAAGGGTATGAACCATAGTCTAACAGCGTCCTCAGTTAATTGGGAAATTCTCATCATCACACATACTTCTTCAAACTCACGAATGAAGAAATATGCATCCTCGGATTCTAGGCCATGAAATCGTGGGAGTGTGTTTATAAATTGTGGCTTCAACTCAAAGTTATTTCCATTGGTCACTGGGAGAAGAATGCATGATGGAAGTGAAGTGCGGATCGGGTAGAACTTGTCTTGAAGCGCAGTGTTGTTTGCCATAATTGGGATTGTGTTAGGTGGTGGTGTTTGTGCAAGTGTAGAAATCCTAACAAGTCTTGTAGAATTTGGATCCCGGTACCACTCTTGCATACACAATCACAGACAACGTTTACTGATCACACAAGCGAAAGAAAATGAAAATAACAAACAAGAAAAGAAAAATCAATCACAAGCTATCTAGGAAACCTGGACCTAGACGACTCCTAACTGTTCGATGAACCAAAGAAGGTTATTGCTTGAGTCAGACCACAGCTAATCAGCCAGGTAGGGGCAAATACGGTGGGAGGTATCCGTGCGTAAGCAACGGGCCTTAATTACGCCAAACCACGGTATCTTCGAGGCGTAACCTCTTAATCCCCAACCTTAGACACTGATTTAACTGGAGTATGAATCAAAAACAATTTCCAACTTCAGCCGATCTCCTACTGAGTCCGGATGTCCCTAAGGCCAACGTCTATCAGATTTTATTAAAAAGCTTGGGATTGTGAGTGCTTGGATGATGATTTTTAGGCCAAGGAAAGGGTGATAAAATCCCCACCTTATCTTGTTTATTGGGTGATGCCCTTAAAATCAATTTTGTGCAAGTGTACAATATATGCAAACAAGGTTCACTCAAAGCGATGTAAATCAACCAAGAAGTGAGTCTTATTCAAAATGCAATGCGAACGTACCTTGCTCCAGCACTCTTCAACAGTAAAGTAAATGAATTGAAAAGACACGTGCCTAAAAATGCAAACGTCTAATCAATTTTTAAACTTTTCAACAAATTTTTTACTGTTGATTATTAGCAGGATCTTAGTGAAAGCATACAAGAAATAAGATTTGCAGCAGCTGTATTTTTGCAAAGCAAGCAACCCTGCACAAAATCAGTTAGTAGTCAACTCTTCTTTGCCGCGGATCCGCGGCTTTGACCGAGAAAACGCGGCAAATCAGAGGGCACTTGGTCTCTGCTTTCTAGAGCAGAGGCCCAGGCCACTTATATGTTACTGCAGTGCTTTGTTTCCTGTTTCTTCAACCTGTAACCTGCAACAGAGAAGAAAATTCGTTTAGTTCTTCACTCAAATGAAAACCGTTGCTCTCCCCAGCAACGGAGCCAAAATTTTGTTCGAAAGGGAGGTGTGTACTATATTCAGAGAGAGAGGGTTTAGAATCAACCTTCGGTACTCTTTATGTTATGCTCAAAAACTCCAAGAATGTATTCACAATGTTACTTTACTCTTTCCGAATCACCGTAGTAGTATGAGCTATTACGGGTCGATCCTCAGGGAGAGCTCGCGATGGAAGCTTTACGGTTAAGTTGTGAAGAAAGAAAACGAGAGTTCTTCGATGTTCAAAAGAAACAAAATGACATGAAAAAGTAGCGGGAAAATTCGTTGTGGATTTGTTGCATGAAAAGAAAAACAATGGAAAGAAAAGTGAAAAGAACTTGAAAACTTGACTAGCTTTGAAAGAAAACTTGAGAAGGAAAACTTTGAAAGACTTTTAGATAGAAGAAACCATGACTAGCTAACCTTTCTAATTTACTAACTTACTAATCTCATTAGGGTGATGCATGCCTCATGTTGATTCATCGGCAAAGGGTTTGTCTTGCTTGTTGGTCAAATTACTTTCCCACTTGGAGGATGAGTGATCTTCTCGGTCTTATCTTGTAGCCTCATTGATTCATCGGCTCCCGAGATAGATTTTCAATGGTGAAATCAAGGAGTGTCACTCAAGGGAATGCTAAGTAAGAGATACAAGATTCATTAGTCATTCAAGGCCATACTCGAGCTAGCATTGAAGTAAGAAAATTGTACAACAAATAGCATAGGTAGGTGCTCCATCTCCATGTTCCATCAAGGCACTTGTTCTAAAGACAAGGCTCTAAATGAGGCTCACATGAATCATATGGAATTACAACAAGCATTTGCTAATAATCAAAGTAACCCATCTTCATTGGGGATGAAAGAGACTCAAAATTGCAAAATTAAAAGTTAGCAATCACCAAAGAGTTAGAAGTTAGCAAAGTTAGTGGTTAGCTAGTCATGTTAGAGAGTTAGCTAGACATTGCAAAGAAAAGAACACAACAATTCATGGTAGAAGAAAAATGCAATGGAAATTAAAGCTTGAAGAAAGTAAAGCAAGTAAAGTAAAGCACTAGAATTAGTAGAGATGAGAAGATAGATGGATAAATCCTTGCTTCAAGTTGTCACCACTTTGATTACAAGCTCCACACTCTCTCTTTCTCTCTTTTGCAGAATTCTATAAGGAGGAAGAAGATTACAAGAGCACTAAAAGAAACTAGAGAAAATCCCTACAACTCTCTCAAAAATTACAATCTCTTCTCTCCAATTCTCTCCTCCCTTTTTCGCAGAGACCCTAGGGGTCTATTTATAGGCTCCAGAGGATGAGGCTCTCAAATCTCGACCGTGGGATCAAATCGCTAGCTCAACGGCCAGATTCCTGCCGCGGATCCGCGGCCATAGCCGCGTTTCTGCGGCAGAATCTTGGCCGTTGCGCTAACGATTTTTGTTGCCGTTCTGTTACAGTTTGTTAGCCACGTTGGATCTTCTAGAAGGCTGGGGATATGCGTGGACGACTCTAGATCTGGGCTTGACTTTTGGGCTTTTCCTTTTGGCTTTTAATTAATCCCATTAATTCTTTGATAATTCCATTGATTATGGGCCTTCCTCTCCATTAATAGTGGACCTGCAAATTTAGAGAGAAAAGAAATAAAAAGCTTATTTTTATTTACATAAAGCATGATATGGAAGTGGAAAATGATGCAAAAATGAATAACAATCACATCCTACGGGGACAAGTTTGCAGATCTCGTTGGCCCGGATGAAGGAATGGTTGTAGTGGTGGTGGAAGTTAATGTTAAAGTTGGTGGTGGAGTTGTCGCCAGAGTAGTTGCCAGAATGCTCGCCGGAAGGGTTGCCATCGATTAAGAACCCGGCCCCTATCCAAGCATGATGGCCGACCTAGGATTACATTGTGGGATGGTGGTTTTGTGGTAGGATTAAGTGGTGGTGGTAGTTTTAGAGAAGGTAAAGGAGATGGTGTTTTATATGGTGGAGTTTTGGAGTTGTGGTGGAATAAATGGAGATGGAAGCGGAAGAAGATGATGGTAGGGAGTTAGAGAAGTTACAGTTGTTGTGGTTGTGGCAGAGATGAAGGAGGAGTTGGTGATGATTAGGGTTTTGATGAAGAAATGAAAAGGGAAGAAGAAGGAAAGGGGTTGTATTTGGAGTTGGTGTTAAAGGAGAAAAGAAAGGGAATAGGGTTAGGATTTTTTGATGTAAAGGTGATGGGAGAGGGAGTTATGACTGGCCATGGGTGATGGGAAGGATGTGATGAGTGAGTTGGGATATTTTGAAGGAGATATTTTGGTGGAAGATTGTAGAATGTAGTAAAAGAATGGAGAAGGTTTTAGAATATGGTGGAAGGAAATAAAGGAAGAAAAAAGGAAAAAAAAAGAAAGAAGAAAAAAAGAAAAAATGTGATTGGTGGAAAAATTAAAAATAATTAAATTAGTGGATTCCCTAGACTCGATCGCGGATGCGGAAAATTTCGGAAAAAAAACCAGAATCGCTTGAAAATCGAGTATCTCGGAAAGCTCCCCAAAAATTCTAAAAAATCAAGAATAATATATAAAAATCATGGTGAAATCCGTTTCATAAAATTATTTATGATTTTCAAATTAAAAATTTTGGAATCGATCGCCAATACTAGTTGACACCAAATTTGATCAAAATTTGTTAAATTTTGAAATCCCATAAAAATGTATTAAAATAGTAATTATTATTTTAAGAAAATATGTGAAAATAGTTTCTTGAAATTCAGCTCTATTTATAAATTAAAAATTCAGGAATAAACTAGCAGTACCGATTAATCCCGATTTTAAGGTTTTTATAAAAATAATACTGAAAAATCATGAAAATTCTAAAACATTGGAAAACAGTGTTTAAAACTGAAATCAATCAAATCTGACTACCAGAAATGTCCAATCGATCAGTATACAAGGATCAGGTCCTTGGTTTAGATTAGGACTAATTCCGAGTCTACGAATTCAGATCCAAAGTAAAACAATCACATAAATAATCATAAAATAAACAAATACAGAAACTAAATTGAAAAATACGATTGAAAAATCAGAATACATATCTAAGTACGTATTCTGGGAATGAGGTGTTACAAAATAGCAAATCAAATACCAAATGCGTTTAGTGATATAAAAAGAGTGACTAAATCATATATACAGCTATAAATGCTCCTGCTCAAATTAAAATTTTAAAAAGATAATCCGAAGTTGAAATCACTAATGAGTCTAAGACACGTCTGAAGCGGTGTAGGCCAATCGGTTCTAAAGATAAAAGTCCTCGAAAAAATGAGCAGATAAGCATGATGACCCTAATATGGAGAAATGTGTTCCAGAAGAAACACAAAATATGATAATTAAGAGAGAAAATCCTGAAGGTATAAAAAAAAATCATGAGATCTCTATTGATTATGTCAATACAAGCGGATTATGGATCGAAATGAGATGAAATATATGAATGAAATATTTTTTTTTTATTCCGTAGCATGTGATATTGTTAACGAAAGTGGGGATCCTGAGCCAAGATCCGTCACTAAATGTCAAAATAGACATAATTGGATTAAATGGAAAGACCTGTATATTGAATTTGTTTAATAAGCATAAAGTATTTGGACCTATTGTCCTCATGCCTGAAGCGTGAGACCAGTAGGATACAAATGATTTTTTTTGCGAAAGCGCAATGAGAAAAATGAGATTGTGAAGTACAAAGCTCGACTTATTGCACAAGATTTCTCATAAAGACCTGAAATTGATTATGAAGAAACGCATTCTCCAGTAATGAATTCAACTACGTTTAGATATTTAATTAGCCTAGCAATTTTTAAAATTTAGAAATGCATTTTATGGATATTGTAACAACTTATTTATATGAATCGCTTGATAGCGATATTTATATGAAAATCCCTAAAGGATTTAAGATACCTTAAGTATCAAGTTCAAAATCTAAAGAATCATATTCGATCAAATTACAAAGATCGTTATATGGGTTAAAATAATCAGGGCGCATGTGGTATAATCGTTTAAGCGAGTATTTTTTAAAGAAGGATATATAAATAATCCTATATACCTATGTGCTTTTATAAAGAAAATAACATTCAGATTCATTATCATTCCTGATGATTTAAACATCATTGGACTCATAAAGAAATCGTAAAAGCAATGATGTATTTAAAAAATAAATTTGAAATGAAAATATCTTGAAAAAAATCAAATATTGTATTGGTTTACAGATTGAACATATTCAAAGTGGAATACTTTTTAATCAATCAACTTATACTGAAAAGTTCTTGAAACACTTTAGCATGGATAAAGTAAATCATTTAAGCACTCTAATGGTTGTTAGATCATTTAATGTGAAAAATGATCTGATAATGAAAAGGCTCTGAGTCCTGAAGTACCATACCTAAGTGAAATTGGAACTCTTATGTATCTGGCTAAGTCAGATATAGCATTTGCTACTAATTTTTTAGCAAGATTTTGTTCATCTCCTACACGGAGATATTGGAATGGAATTAAGTATGTATTTCGTTATCTTCGAGTAACAACCAATTTTTGTTTATTTTATTTCAAAGAATCAAAAACAAGAAATGATTGATTATCCAGATGCAGGTTACATATCAGATTCACATAAATCAGCTCTCAAACAGTATGTGTTCACATATGGAGGTATAGCGGTCTCTTATCATTCACAAGAGTAGACACTTATTGTCACTTCTTCTAATTAAGCTGAAGTTCAATGAAGCAAGTCGAGAATGTGTATGACTAAGATCTGTAACTTAACACATTCAAGCAACTTGTAGAGTACCAGTCAACAAAGATCCTGTTTGAAGACAATGATGCATGTGTCGCTCAAATGAAAGAAGAATTCATCAAAAGTGACCGAGTCAAGCACAAACCCCTGAAGTTCTTCTCATTCAGCCAATAACTTGAAAAAGATAAAGAAATTAATATTTAATATATTCGATTAAGTAATAATGTGACAGATCTTTTCACAAAGACACTTTCTACTACAACTCTCAGAAAGTTTATTCGTGATATTGAGATGCGTCATCTGCGAGACTTATAAAGAAAAATTACTCATGCAAACTTGAGGGGTATGATTTTTAACGAGTCAACAAAAAACATATACAAAATGGTGTACTTTTTTTTTTGCCTTCACTATGATTTTATCCAACTGAGTTTTCTTAGAAAGGTTTTTAATTAGACATAAATGGTGGATAGCCAAGGAGGAGTGTTGTGAATAAGGTCATCCACCATCTTCCGACCACTTATCACTCATAATAAAAATAGTTACTATTGACTGCATAATAATCTAAAGTTTTTTTATACATAGGCACTTTCTGATTCATTTCAATGTACACTTCAGAAATCACTCGAGTTTACAATAAATACAACATTTATCCATGAACGCAAAAATCATGACGAATCAATCTTCACAAGCTATTAATAGCCTCTATGCATACTAAATGAACGAGCCTAGTGATGATGTACTAATGCCGAGTCCTTCCATAAAAAGCTGAAAATTTTTAATGGAGTGATGTTCTTTTATTGTTTCATTCTTGTAGATCTTTACACACAAGTACTCACACATAACTGGAATTCAAGCCATTCCGTCTGTAGCCAATGAATCATGCCATTGGAAGAGAACCGTGTGTGATCACGACAATGGGCCTCAATGGTATTGTGCTGTCAAAAGACAAAAGAAGAAGAAAGATTTCAATTTAGGAACTATTTTTCCTGCACTAATAGCTTGTTAAGTGGAAATATTGATGTCAATCTATAATTTCCAGCACTTTCATTGTAAGAGCTAATTGTGTTTGCTGCTCTCTTTCTTTCCTATCACTTCATGGAATTTACATAGCCTAGAAGAGTAATAGAGATAAATTCAGTGACAGTCTCACAAGAAAACACATGATATGCCTATTTTTTTACTACTTTGATTTTGTGAACCAAGAAAATCCCTTGCATCTTTTTTTCCAGCTCATGAAACAAAATTATAAAAGGAATACAGAGAGAGAAAAGCCAATTCTAAATATGGATGTACACATAAGACTAACTATATTGCATACATGAAACCAACCAGGAACTGCAACAATAAATAAATAACAGTTAAAAAAAATTAATACCTACAGATCAAGGTTCATTTTAAAACCTTGACAATAGAATCGATCAGAGTGTAGAGCTTGACCTCTCATTCATCATTAAAAGAAATCTCTCATCCAATCCAACTTGGCTCAGTTCATGGATTAGGTATGCATCTAGAAGATTAAATAGAGGAAAGATCCAAGATGCATGATCTAATCCATGAAGGGATCCAAATTAAAGACTAGATAGGAGAAATCTCATAATAACAGATGGAGAAGTCATTTTTTTTCCCACAAAAATAGAAGAAAGAAGAAGCTGCAGCTGAGGATGGGAAGATGATTGAAGATGAGGGCGAATTTATAGAGAAACCCTAGCAAGCAGATGATGCCCTGGATGGCTGAATGGCTGTGATTGATTTGATTTTGCATCAATCGGTTAACGGGTAGACCACCTGAACTAGTTTGGATCTGACTTAGGAGCTGTTTGGTTGCTCCTGTTCCAACTACAGTAGCTAAGATGTAATAAAAAATAAATGAGTACTTCACGTCATCTTTTTTTAACAGCTCTTATGTAAATACAAATTCATGGTACATTAAATCAAATACCTGTTTTTATTTCTTATAATTAGAACTACAATTACAAGTTGTCAAAATCAAATACGTGACCCAATGTTCTAACTACTGGAATAAAAACTATATTGTAGTTGAAACTATATTGTAGTTGAAACTACATCGAAACAAACAACCCTAACAGATCATTGCCTATGCCAACTGACTCACTAAGCATAGCTCAAGCCACAATACCATTTTTCTTCTTGATTTTGAATCTACTCATCTGTACAGGGCTACGGATTTTTCAAGCTAAAAGTTGCAAGATGGGCTTAGAGATATATTATGCAACAATTTGATTTCACGACGTATCTACTAGGCTTAATTATCGATTCATGGAGACTCATTTATGGCATATTGAAATGGCCCGCTTGGACCCAGGCCCGACTCGGGTCTGGCTCCCCCATAGGCCAGACTTTGGCTTGGGTAAAGCGGCCCATGGCCCTGGCGGGTCTTACTAAGCCCCGGCCCCCGCCTGCCCGCCCCGGCACCGGCCTTCCTGCCCCGGCCTGCCTACCCCAACGGCTCAAAGAGTCATTGGGGCACGTGATATGTGGTTCTGGCCCACATCTCCAGCGGCTCAGAGAGAGCCATTGGAGGAGTTTGCAATTTTTTTTTTAAAACTCCCCAACCGTTGGGGCTATTTGCACTTTTGCAAATAACCCCACAACAGGTAGAATGGGCTTCGCGTGAAATTTTTACAAAAAAATAAAAAAAACACTCCTCTTCCCCTCTATAAATATTCCATCTTCCATACTCTATTTCATCACAACAAAAATCTCAAAAAAATTTTAAAATTCTCAACTACAAGGTTACAAGCTCTCAAGTCCCCAAGCTCTCTCTCTCTCTCAAGCTCTATAAGCTCTCAAGTTCTCAATCTCTCTCTCTCACTCACTTTCTCTCTCAAGCTCTCTCTCAAGCTCTACAAGCTTTTTCTCCGCAAGCTCTAAAGCTCTCAAGTTCTCAAGCTTTACAAGCTCCCTTGGTAACCCTGTAATTATAAAATAAAAAATAGCAAATAAAATGGATGCCTATTCATCATCAATAGCCTTAGTCAAGTTATCATGGTAATTTTAGTATGTGTAATGAATATTGGGAAACTCTTAATTTTCCTTTGACCGACACTCTACAAATTCTATTCATACATTACACATATTTTAACGCTTCTTCTAAACCTACCGCTACTCCTTATATACTTATTAGTTCTCTCAGATAAATAAGAAGAAGAAGACTTATTTGTGTAAAGACAAGATACCATTAGCTATGGTTCTTAGTTGTATATATATACACATATTGGTCACATGTTTACATTGATTTAGGAGGTACAATAGGAAAATATTGACTGAGAGAAATAATAGAAAAATATTGACTGAGAGAAAAAATGAGAAACACATGGTGCATGAATCCCATGAGTCCCATGTGTTCCTATAATCATGAAGAGATTTTAGGATCTGATTGATTTCATGAGGGGTGTCTTTCACATGGATCACGTGTTGTCATTGATATCTCTAACACCCCCTGCAAGCGAAGCGGGTTCGAAAGAACCGAGAGCTTGTTCTTCAGTATAGAAAATCTTAAAGAGCTCAAAGGCTTAGTAAGGATGTCTGCTAGTTGGTCTTTAGTACTGACAAACCGAACATCCAGGACTCCATTGGCGACATAGTGTCTCACAAAATGAATGTCGATCTCAACATGTTTGGAGCGGCAATGACGAATAGGATTGATCGAGAGATACGTTGCACTGAGGTTGTCATAGAGAACTATTGGGGGAGATTGCGGAACTCCAAGCTCACGAAGTAATAACTGCAACCAAACGACCTCTGCTGCAGCATTGGCCACGCCCCTATACTCTGTCTCAGTGCTAGATCGTGCCACAGTACACTGCTTCTTCGAGCTCCAAGAAATGAGATTTGTACCAAGAAAGACACAATAGCCACTGGTAGATTTTCGATCATCGATCGACCCTGCCCAATCTGCATCGGTGTAAGCAATAAGCTGTACAGAAGAATGACGAGAGAGAAAAAGGCCATGTTGAATGGTAGATTTGAGGTAACGGAGGATCCGTTTTACAGCGGTCCAGTGCTCATCGGTTGGAGCTTGCATGAACTGAGCGACCTTGTTCACCGAGAAGGCAATATCGAGTCTGGTAAAGTTTAAGTATTGTAGAGCCCCAATAGTACTTCGATAGACAAAGGGGTCAGAGAGAGACTTGCCAACAATCTTGGATAGCTTACAGGAAGTGGCCATAGGCGAGCTAACAGGCTTGACACCATCCATCTTGAGTCGGAGAAGCAAGTCACGGATGTACTTCTGTTGAGAGAGAAATAGACCTGAGGGTGTACGATGACACTCCACGCCCAAGAAATAGTGCAGTGGGCCGAGGTCTTTTAATGAGAACTCCCGGCCTAGTTCTTGAATAAGACGAGTGACAGCCCGTGAGTCATTACCTGTGATGATGATGTCGTCCACATTGATAAGAACCAGAAGAAGATCTGTCCCGACCCGTCGGAGGAAGAGAGACGTGTCGGACTTGGAGCCCACAAAGCCCAATGTGACTAGATAACTGCTGAGGCGAGAAAACCAGGCCCGTGGAGCCTGTTTGAGGCCATAGATACTGCGGTGAAGCTTGCATACATGATTGGGAAGAGCGGGATTGATGAACCCTGAAGGTTGTTCCACGTAGACCGTCTCAGTAAGAAAGCCCTGCAAAAATGCATTATTCACATCCAACTGTCGAATAGACCATCCCTTGGAGACGGCCAGACTGCACACGGTACGGACAGTGGTCGGTTTGATGACCGGAATGAATGTCTCACCATAGTCTAATTCTTGTTGTTGATGAAAACCCTTGTCCACCAGGCGGGCCTTATACCTGTCAACAGAACCATCAGATTTATGTTTTAACTTGAAAACCCATTTACAACTAACCAGATTCATGGTAGGGTAGTATGGCACAAGGGACCAGGTTTTATTCTTAAGCAAGGCATTCATCTCAGTGTCCATTGCCTGGCGCCACTTGGGATCTTTAGAAGCTTGCGTGAAACATGTGGATTCGACAGGAGTGGTGGCCAAGTCAACCATGAGACAGGTAGGCATGGGATACCGGGTGGCTAGCCAGACTTTTGTGTTATGGTGTTATCCTGTGTTCTGGTGACCATATGGTGGGTCCTGGTAGGAGGGGGACTGGGAGAGTCTGAGGATGAGGACGAGGAGAAGGACTCATCGGTGGGTGCTGTTGGAGGTGGTGGAGAAAGAGTATGTGATGGAGGTGGTAGTGGAGGAGGAGAAGAGTCAATGGTGGGGCCCACATAAGAAGAGGGGACTGGAACAATGGAAGATAACAGAGGCATGGAGATGGGGATCGGTGGTGAAGGCGTGGGAGTAGGGGAAGAGAGGGAGGGCAGAGGAGAATGGAAAGGAAAGGAAGATTCGTCGAACACAACATCCCGAGAGATGTAAATACGACCAGAGGGGACATGCAAACATTGATAACCTTTATGCGAAGCCGAGTAACCTAAGAAGACACATTGAGTGGACCGGACACTAAACTTATGAGTTTGGTATGTGTAATCACCTAGAGGGGGGTGAATAGGTGACTAGCTAATCTAATGGTCAATTGATGCGGAATTAAAACTATTTATGCAAACTAAAGCTTCTTAAACTAAACACCAAGTATAACACAAGAGTGTAGCCGGATTTCCCGTGAAGGGCTCTGGACTAACTCCTCAAGATTTCTCTAGATAAGAGTTGAGGTGCCGCGTTGGCTCTCTTGGTTGAATACAAGTGTTAGCAAATAATCCCCAAGCATATAACAATTAAGCACACAATATATCAAGTATATAAAGATGAAAGCAATATAAGCATGCAAGATATAAACAAGTAGAGATAGAGAGAGCAATCGCAAACACGGGATATTTGTTTCGAGGTTCGAGCACACTTGCTCTACATCCCCGCCTTCAACACTTGAAGGATTTCCACTATAAACCGATCCTACCGGATCACTCGGTGCCGCAACACCTACAAGGAGTTCCCACTAGAACTCTTGGACTCTCTAATTCCTTCACTCGTTCTCGCAAGAACAAACACACCGCAAGCTCACTAGCTCGTCGAGGCCGCACCTCTACAAAGAGCTCTCACTAGAACTCGAAACAATCGCGAACACACAAGTCCGCCTCCTCAAAGCAAAGATGAAAACTTTAGTGACCTAAACACTTTGATCACCTCAAATACTCTCACAACAAAGATCCCTATAGGATGATATAGCAATGGATAGCTCAAGTATGTGTGTGAGAAAACTAGGATAGATTTGGTGGAGGAAAACTCAGAAATCACTTTTAAAACACTCTTGATAAACTTCCTTTTTAATTGAAAATATTTGCTCTCAAACTAGTAGAGAAAACCTCTGAAATAGATGGGAAAAACTTGCTTTGAAACTCTCCAAAAATCTTATCTAAAACAGCCCAAGAAAGTCCCCTTTTATAGGCCTCTCAAAAACTAGCCGTTACAGCCCAGTCAGCAGCTCTGACTGCTATCGGTCGACCGGCCCGGTCGATCGCCAACGGTCAGAAATCTGACCGTTGGGCCAGCGGTCGACCGACCCGGTCGACCGTGGCCTGGAACAGAGAGCAGAACTCTCTGCCGGTCGACCGGCCCGCTCGACCGAGGCTTTCCAGAGAGCAGAGCTCTCTGGACGGTCGACCGGGTCGGTCGATCGGCCCTCCAGCCAGAACTGGCATGCACGTCTGTGCACGTCGGTCGACCGACTCGGTCGACCGACTCCTAGCTCGTCGACCGGCCCGGTCGACCGGCAGAAGCCAGACCAGAACATTTTAGGGATTTAAAACTTGACTTTTGACTAAAATAAAATCCCATAAAATCTCTAAAAATCTACAAAAGTAGTTTCAGTATAATACTTTGATATACAAACATGTTTGAGTAAAATCAAGACATGTTACAAACATTTTGAACTATTTTTGTAACTTAGAAATTTTGGCTAAAAACAAAATCTGTATTTTTCCAAAATAGATTTTTTCAAAACTTTTCCAAATACGAAAACAAGATATTTTAAACACTTTTAAAGCATAGAGTGTATGGATATGATCCACTACACATACATGATGAAATATCTATGTTTTTGACATTAAGATCTAAAATAGTTTTGGTTAAACATATGTATATAAGAAATTCCAAAATCCAAAACGGTATTTTTCTAAAATAAAAATTCTTTTTCAAAATGAAAACTCTTTTATGAAAACAGAACTAAATCTTGTGTGTGAGTGTATATGGTATACTTGAGCAATCCACCAACTATTCTATCCTTTGAATTTTATCTAAAAACAAATCTTAATAAAAATAAACCTAGACACAATTCTTCTCTTGAAGTCTTCACTTGAAGTCTTCTTCTCCTTCTTGACTTGGTCCAAACTTGATCCAAAAAGGTATACTCCTCTTGAGTACTTGATATGATCTTGATGCATAGGCTCTTGAATCAAACCGTGCTAGCTCCAAAACTTGACTTTAAATCCTTTGTTGAAGCTAAACACCAACTAAGATCTTGATCACAAATCTGAGACAAATTAAACACAAGATCATTAGTACTATAACTACATGAGTTGATCATTATCAAAACTAGAGTGATGGGCCTTTGGGCCAACAGTATGGACGTAGATGAGGGTAGCAAGCACAACCAAAAATTCGTAAGGAAAGGTAGTCAGGTACTTTATGAAATAATTTCTGGTAGGGAGAGAGATTATGGAGGATGGGGGTGGGCATTCTATTGATGAGAAATGAGGCAGTTTGAAAGCATAGGGCCAGTAATGAAATGGAACATTTGACTGAGCCAGAAAAGTAAGGCCGGTCTCGACAAGGTGGCGGTGCTTTCTTTCTGCGGTGCTGTTTTGGGCACTAGTGTGTGGACAGGATAAGCGATGAGTGATACCCTGAGAAGACAAGTAAGGTTTAAATTTAATGAACTCGCCACCACCATCAGTTTGGAGTGCTTTAATGGAACGCCCAAAAAAATTTTCTACATGAATTTTGAACTCAAGAAAAATAGAGAAAGCATCACTTTTATTTATCAAAGGATAAAGTCAAACATACTTACTGTAGTGATCTACAAAGCAAATATAATAGCGATGACCACTTACAGCGGACACAGGAGACGGACCCCATAGATCAGAGTGAATAAGCTCTAAAGGAACAGTAGCAATCGTGAAAGATGACGAAAAAGAAAAATGGTGACTTTTTCCTTACTGACAGGGGATGCAGAGAGGGGTACCAGCACGGTCAGGGAGGAAAGGAAGCTGATGCTGAGATAAAACACTGGAGACAACTTTGGTGGAGGGATGACCTAGGCGCTCATGCCAGACGGAGGAAGATGCACGCTCACCGAGAAGAGCCTGGGAGAGGCGGTGAAGTTATGATTCCCCAGGGAGAAGATATACAGACCATCCTTAAGTTGTCCCCACAGTAGAGTTTTTCAAGTAGAGAGATCCTTGATAAAATAAGAGTCAGGGTGAAATTCAAGGAGGACTTTAATATCAGCTGTAAATTGACTAACAGACAGAAGATTTTTGGTGATATCAGGAATATGTAAAGGTTTTTCAAGATAAAAGAAGAAACAGAGAACACAATAAAGAAGCACCAGTAGCTCAGATAGGCAAACTTGTCCCGTTACCCATGCGAACTCTGTAGGGTCCTTGATATTCGGAGTGAGCCGCCAGATTCGCAATGTCAGCCGTTAGGTGATGAGTGGCTCTGGAGTCAACATACCAATTGGGATCGGCTGGACTATTCCCATAAGAGTGGAGAAGAGCAGTTGGGCTAGCCGAATCATCATAACGATTGTAGCATTGGTTAGCATAATGGACAAAACGATTACAGATCTGGCATTGAGGTCGACCACCGGTGGACTGATGTGACGGTAAGAAGGAACGTCCACAACCACGACCGCGCTCCCTGCCTCGGCCACGTCCATGACCATGGAAAAAAGATGGAGCTGAATGGTGGCTTGGAGTGCGGGAAACAGTATGAACCGCAGGAGAAGGGGAGATGAGGGTTGTGGAGTCTAGTGAAGTAATAGCACGCCCACGATAAATCTCCTGGCTAAGCATGAGGCCGATGAGTTCTTCTGACAGTACAGGTCGACTCGTGTGTTGACGGAGGTGACGAACGAGTCATATTCGGGAGACAGACCACTGAGCAAGGTAGAGACGAAGTCGGAGTCTGTTGACTGATTTGTCCTGCACACAAAAATTAGAATATTAGATTAAGAATAGATCGTGCGAGGAATCAGTTCTAATCCGCGGTAGCAGGGCTATGCGGGTCGTGATCCTCAAGGAGGGACTGCGATAGAAGCGTTAAGCAAGTTATACTCTAAAAATTTATCTTTTTTAGTTATTTTGTTAGTCACGATGGTATTTACAATGAGTTGTGGTATTTACAATGGATCGAAGAAAAGAATATGGAGAGAGATGGATTTAATCTACAAAAAAGAAATAAAAAAGAAGAAGAAAACTTACTTGAGTTGGAGAAAATAAGTGAAAACCTAATACTTTCTACCGTTTTTCGGAGGCGTTGAACGTATGAACCTTGGGATCGAACTCAGTCCGTTGTCGCATTAGGTCATCAGCCTTGGGGGCAAGCATGAGTTGATACGCCTCGAGGAGGAGAACATCGCCATGGAAATCGTTGGAACCCCGATCTTCGGTATACTTATGGTTCGGTAATCGCTTGCATGCTCATCACCAATCACAGAGATGAAAAGAGAAAAAGAAATAGAAAACAAGAATAAGTAAAACATAGAAATAAGAAACAAAACAAAATAATACCTTTATTGCTTTAATCCATGGCAGAGAAGAGAAGATACATCAGTGTCACCCTCAATATAATCATCTCTCTCTCTCTTTAAAATAAAAAGAAAAGAAAATCTAACTACAAAGGAAGAACCCTAGAAAAACCTAACTTTGGCCCTTGGCTCGCCTCTGGACACCCTGTATGTTGCAATGCAGGTGCTATTTATAGATGCAGAATGCCACAGAGTCCCGGACGAATCTGGCCACAAAATTTGGAATCCGGATAAGGTCAAATTGCCGCGGATCCGCGGCTTTTGCCGCGGTTCCGCGGCAATCTATGGCTTCTGGCCACGCGCTTTGGCGCGTGGCCTCTCCTGGTCCGTCCATGGGGGCGCCTGCTTCTAGAATTGTAATCCTGGCCTTTTAAATCTGGATTTTTGAGGTAACTTGGTATCAAGTTACCCTTAATCCAGATTTCTTCAAATCTTCTCTCCGCGAATTTCTTCTTTATCTTGCCTTTTAATCTGATCCTGCAGGTGTTTAGGGTTGGATAGAAGTCTACCCTTCCCTAATCTCTGATAATTGCAACTCTCTAGCCCTTGTATATTTGCACTTTGACACTTGATATTTGCATTTTGACTCTTGGGCTTCAAATATGGGCTTTTGGGCTTCATTGGGCTTTATTTATTATTAAATTGATAATTCGAGGCCTGCACACAATAAATTACAAATTATTAATAATGTGCAGAATAATATGAATAAATGTGCGAATGCGATGGTATATATGATGATAATTATGCACTTTTGACTACCATCACACCCCCACACTTATCTTTTTGCTCGTCCTCGAGTAAAACAAAGAAAAAGAAAAAGTTAATCTAACCTAACTCACTTTCGTAGGAATCACGATTGCACTTAGCACGTGCAACAAGCCGTTAAACCTCTAGGTTACCCTAGAGGACGAGTGTTGTCTCGTGAGGGTTTTCAGCGGATTGCACCCACAAAATCCATAAAAGGAAAATATTTGAATTATATTTGAAGAGACTAAGTAGTCTATAAGTTTTTAGGATCCTCAATTTTATTCATTCTTCAAACCTAGTCTTTATAAGTCAATTGTTATTCATTTTAGGTAAGGATTAAAATTGAATTTCTAATATAGTCTTTTTCGTTACCAAAAGTCATACGCACCCTTGTGAATCTAGGTATTCCTTAACTTGGACTCTCATGCCTCTTTAGTATTTTATAACATCATCTAATTTTCTTTCGTGTAAGTATCAAGGCTTCTTGAGGCCCTCATACCTAACTAATTGACTATTAGATGTATTAATATAATTTTTTTTTTTTTTTTTTTTTGGCATGTATAACTCATCTAATTTTCTTTCGTATAAGTATCAAGGCTTCTTGAGGCCCTAATACCTAACTAATTGATTATTAGATGTGTTAGTACATATAAGTAATTTTCCTTAGTTCCCTCGGACTTTCTAATCCACCCATGTAGCGAACTTAAATCGGTGGCTCCCAAACCAGTCGGCTTTAGGGCATCAAGTGAGAAAACACCCCGCGGACTCAAATTCGAGTGAATTAGGCCCCAAAACTAAGGACTTTATTTTATTTACTCACCTTTAGGCATGAATACTTATGCTTCTTGAGGCACATGTATCAGCTTAATTGGTGAATTATTTTTTTTTTTTTCCTTCTTTTTTTTTTTTTATTATTATTTTTTTTATATGAGGCACAAGGTCTTTGTCTTAGAATCCTAGATATGCATTTGGTATGCACATTTCATTAAGGTAAAAATCAAGACTAATTATTTATTCAATTTCTCTCCTATACCTAAAAATTAAACAATTTATTTATTTTGACCAAGTTTTTAGAAATCCTAATCATGATTTTCCTAATCCTTAAAACTAACTTAGATTTCTTTCAAAAATAAGTCAAAATATTTCCTTTTTATAACATTTTTTTTTTTTTTTTAAATTTTTTTTTTTTTGTATTAGCAAATTTTGTTAGTGTCTACCTATGTTAGTATGTTAGTAAGCCCACCCCCACACTTATCTCATGCATTGTCCTCAATGTATGAATGAATGCATATATGCATGAAACAGAACAAGGGAAGGAGGAGTTACCTTAGGTGGTGGTTCCGGAGGTGGTCTAATTGGTCCATGAAATGCGGCCCAATCAAGATAACAGATAATTTGGTGGAACCCACCAGAAACTTTCCTTAAATAACCCACTAAAATATATGTATAATCATTTTTTAGAATTTCCACCCCATCAAATTTCCAATTTCATAATAATTTCAGAGTTAATTGTCTCAACCTCCTTGTCCCAAAATGGAGTATGAAAAGATGGAATGATTGACTTGGACATGGGAAGTACGGGAACGAATACTGACTCAGGGAAGAAGCTCAAATCAAGTAAGGGCTTAGGAGTCGGGCTAAGTTCGAGAAGTGGGTCCAAGTCAAAAATTGAAACTCAGTCCACAATCATCTTCCCACAATGGAATGTGACTCAATGGTGGTGATTCAAGTTCAGGAATGATATGTGGGAATCAAAACTGACTCTAAAATATTATCTAAGTCGGGTAACAAAACAGGAGTCAATAATGATTCAGGAATTTGAACTTGATCATAGATTTGAGAATCTAGGTCACATTCGAGTTCTAATTCGGGAAAGGAAAACTTGCCAAATTATCAGAATTTGAAGTTTCGGCAAGTTCACAAGATGGTACTGAATTAGAAACTTGTTGTTCCAAGCAACTTGGTTCGTCGGCTCTAATCAGTGGTCATCGATATCAGAATCAGCCGCGCCGGTGTAAGCATTCCACCATCAAATCTATGTCATGATCACGGCTAATTTAGCCTCAGTCATGGCAGCTAGCATCCCTTCATAGTCGATAGGTGGATCATATTCTGATTGGACTTGAAAATAGGACGGTAATCGTGATAAATTTGTGAGTCGTTGGACTCACGTATCATCATGTCTAAAATTGATGGTGATTTTTGCTTGGACTCATTCCTACTCATCATTTCCAAGATAGATGGATTTCTATTCTGAATGGGTGGATCTGAGTATGAATTTTGGGAAGAATGTGGACTAGATGGATATGAAGGACAATTAGGTTGAGAATTAGACTCGGGGGACTCGAAACCCCATGAACTCTTGTGACGAGTTGAAATTATTATGAAAATTATAGTCATAAGATGGGGGTGTGGGTTATATTCATTCGGATAAGACCATTCCGGCACACTAGATTGGTCAAAGTTAGGGTATGCCGGGTTGGTAATATCCGAATAATAGTTAGGGGTGTAATATGGATTAAAATTGGAATTATTCTTATATGCCATATCACACCAACACAACAAACAAAAGAAAAAATTCTAACCTAAGTTAGGGTAGACCTAGACCTAGACGACTCCTAACTGGTTAGACTGTCCACGGGGGTAGGTGTAGACTTTGACCACAAGTTAATCAGCCAGGTCGTGGCAAGAGTGGTGGGAGGTTTTCCGTCAAAGACGTTCCTTAATTAAATAACCACCACACTTCGGGCTTTCGGCCCTCATCCCCTTCCTAGACACTGATTTGGCAGGAGTCAACTTCCACACCGTTCCCCCTTAGGATAATCTCCTATTGAGTCCGAGATGTCCCTAGGGCCAACGTCTACTAATTTTTAGTTAGGCTTGGGTTAGTGAGTGCTTGGGATATGATTTTTGGGCTAAGGAAGGGTGATGAATCCCCACCTTATCTTGTTAATGGGTTATGCCCTTAAGATGAATTAGTGCAGTGTACAAGATAAATAGATAAGAATCACTCAAAGCAGAAAATCAACCAAGAGATGAATCCTATTCTACATGCAATGCGTACGTACCTTGCCTCCAGCACTCTTCAACAGTAAAGTAAAGAATTGAAAGACACGTGCCTAGAATGCAATTGTCTAAACAATTTTTAATTACAACCAATTTTTTACTGTTGATTAAATTAGCAGGTATATGGTGAATAATACAGGAATATAAGTATTGCAGAAGCTGTATTTTGCAGAGCTGAAGACCCTGCAGAAAATTGTCAGGAGTGAACTCCTCCTTGCCGCAGATCCGCGGCTTTGGCCGCGTTTCTGCGGCAATTTGGAGGGATCCTGGGCTCTGCTTTCTGGAGCAGAGGCCCAGGTCCACTTGTATGTTACTGCAGTTGCAAAAATCCTGTTTCTTCACCTGTAACCTGCAACAGAAAAGAATAAAGAATAAGTTAATAAAAAATATTTTTTTATTAGAGAATAACTTACCGTCCCTCCCCGGCAACGGCGCCAATTTGTTGACTGATTTGTCCTGCACACAAAAATTAGAATATTAGATTAAGAATAGATCGTGCGAGGAATCAGTTCTAATCCGCGGTAGCAGGGCTATGCGGGTCGTGATCCTCAAGGAGGGACTGCGATAGAAGCGTTAAGCAAGTTTACTCTAAAAATTTATCTTTTTTAGTTATTTTGTTAGTCACGATGGTATTTACAATGAGTTGTGGTATTTACAATGGATCGAAGAAAAGAATATGGAGAGAGATGGATTTAATCTACAAAAAAGAAATAAAAAGAAGAAAAGAAAACTTACTTGAGTTGGAGAAAATAAGTGAAAACCTAATACTTTCTACCGTTTTTCGGAGGCGTTGAACGTATGAACTTGGGATCGAACTCAGTCCGTTGTCGCATTAGGTCATCAAGCCTTGGGCAAGCATGAGTTGATACGCCTCGAGGAGGAGAACATCGCCATGGAATATCGTTGGAACCCCGATCTTCAGTATACTTATGGTTCGTAATCGCTTGCATGCTCATCACCAATCACAGAGATGAAAGAGAAAAAGAAATAGAAAACAAGAATAAAAGTAAAACATAGAAATAAGAAACAAAACAAATAATACCTTTATTGCTTTAATCCATGGCAGAGAAGAGAAGATACATCAGTGTCACCCTCAATATAATCATCTCTCTCTCTCTTTAAATAAAAAGAAAAGAAATCTAACTACAAGGAAGAACCCTAGAAAAACCTAACTTTGGCCCTTGGCTCTCGCCTCTGGACACCCTGTATTTGCAATGCAGGTGCTATTTATCGATGCAGAATGCCACAGAGTCCCGACGAATCTGGCCCAAATTTGGAATCCGGATAAGGTCAAATTGCCGCGGATCCGCGCAATCTAGTGGCTTCTGGCCACGCGCTTTGGCGCGTGGCCTCTCCTGGTCCGTCCATGGGGGCCTGCTTCTAGAATTGTAATCCTGGCCTTTTAAATCTGGATTTTCGAGGTAACTTGGTAATCAAGTTACCCTTAATCCAGATTTCTTCAAATCTTCTCTCCGCGAATTTCTTCTTTATCTTGGCCTTTTAATCTGATCCTGCAGGTGTTTAGGGTTGGATAGAAGTCTCTACCCTTCCCTAATCTCTGATAATTGCAACTCTAGCCCTTGTATATTTGCACTTTGACACTTGATATTTGCATTTTGACTCTTGGGCTTCAAATATGGGCTTTTGGGCTTCATTGGGCTTTATTTATTATTTAATTGATAATTCGAGGCCTGCACACAATAAATTACAAATTATTAATAAATGTGCAGAATAATATGAATAAATGTGCGAATGCGATGGTATATATGATGATATTATGCACTTTTGACTACCATCAGAGTCGGCAACTGGATTAGCCACAGCTGCCAGGTTTCCACGATGGACTTGACAGACTGGATTACTCTGACATAGAAGAGGTGCCCATCTTGACGGTGTGCAGCTGATATTTGAGTTGCTACACTCTAGCTCTGGAGGGTGACGCAAAGATTCGCTCCAGAGAGCACCACACATCACGAGATGTGGTAAGGCTGACGACATGAGCAAGAACAGCCTCAGTGAGCGAGGAGATAAGCCAACATAAAAGCATCTGATCAAGCTTGATCCAGCGAGTGTATTCTGAATTGATAGTGGGCTGAGCATCCTTCTCGGTAGAAGGAAGGAACCGGACCGGACATGGTCCGTTCCGTCGACGAGGCCTTCGAGATCGTGGAGCTTGAGAGAGGAAGGAATTGGGAACGCCACAGCAGATAGTTTCCCTTGTCGAGTTTGACATTTAGAAAGTGAGTGATGTTGGGATTGGAGTAACCATGGATGCAAGTGTTTGGATGGAGGTGAGGGAGGATGGAGAGGAAATACTCGACATGGTACAGGAGTTGCTCTGATACCAAGATAAATAATAAGAAGACTTATTTGTGTAAATACAAGATACCATTAGCTATGGTTCTTGGTTGCATATATATACACATATTGGTCACATGTTTACATTGATTTAGGAGGTACAATAGGAAAACATTGACTGAGAGAAATAATAGGAAAATATTGACTGAGAGAAAGAATGAAACACATGGTGCATGAATCCATGAGTCCCATGTGTTCCTATAATCATGGAGAGATTTTAGGATCTGATTGATTTCATGAGGGTGTCTTTCACATGGATCACGTGTTGTCATTGAAATCTCTAACACTCTCGAGGTATCAACTGTCTCTGTAAATCTTAAATCTAGAGTTTGAAAATATTTTGATAAAACAACTATTGATGGAGTTAGGAGGGCTAATGCAAGTTGTTATGTTTCATATATTTTTTTCCAAAATATGGGAACCGCCTCATTATGTAGATATATTAAGAGTAAATACCCCGAACACTAATGACAATAAATCCAAATTAGCACTTTAGGTGGCACACTAGGCACTTTTACTTTGAATCGCGCTAATGTAAATTAATTTAGCTAAATATCTTATTCTGTCTGACAGCCTTTTAATATGGCTGGAGGCGATGCATTTGTAGATTATATTAGAACCACTCATAATCCAGATTATGAGCCGGTCAGTAGGATACTATAAGATCAGAAATGTTTAGAGTAGTTGAAAAATAAAAACAAATGTTAATTGTAGTTATATCTTCTTTGCCACATAAAATTGTACTTACTTCTGATTGTTGGGAAGCTCTTAACGGTTATCATTATATTGTTATTATTGCACATTTTATTGATTCTTATTGGCTTTTAAAAAAAATTATTGGTTTTAAAAAGTTTCCTCATCCTCACAATACTTCAAATTTAAGAAAGATTATAATGTATGTTTTTAGAAAATATAGAATTTATTTCAAAATTTTTACTATTTCATTTGATAATGCTAGCGAAAATATTGCCTCAATTGAGATTTTGAACATTTATTTAAAATTGTTTTGAATGAAATTTTTTTCATACTCGATACGTTTGTCAAATTTATTAACTTGTTTGTACAAGATGGTTTGAAATTAGTTAATGATTACATTCAAAAGTTAAGAGGTACTATTATATTTATTAAAAGTAATGGCACAAGAAGACAAACCTTCAAACATATTTGGTCGGGCTTAGGCCTACTTGCTAAAAAAATTACCTCAAGATGTAATAACTCGTTGGAACTCACATATAATATGTTGAGTAAAATGATTCCTTATAAGCAGGCAATAAATACGTTCATTTCTATACAATTGTCTAACTATTTTTTTCCGCTGTGGAATGTGAAATTTGAAAATGTATTTGTGAATTTTTGAAAAGATTTAAAAGAGTAACAAAATTAATATCTGGTATTTATTATCTCACGATTAGTTTAGTATTTTATGAGTCAACTGAGATAATCGATATATTTTCTTAATGCAGATATAATGATTTTCTTCGAGATATTATTGCTCCCATGAAAAAAATAATAAATATTTTAAATATTTTTTTTATATTTTTCATTTTTCTACTATTATGGATCCTATAATTAAATATCATGGATGTAAATTTTTTTACTTGAATTTTTTTTACGAAAAATGGAATATGATGATAATCCTGCCCTAATATGGGCATATATTGATGCTTTTATAAATCGGTTGTATGATTATTATGAAACTACCTATGGAAATAAACAATTTTCTTCTTCATCTCAAACTTTTTCAACATCTAGAAATAGAAGTTCATGACTTTCAGGTCATTTATCAGCATCTAAAAGATCTAGAGCCTCTGACACTTTAAATGAGTTCCATTGTTATATCCAACATGTCGCAGCTCCTGAGATCGATCCAAACTTGAGATTTGATAATTTTGATATTTTGGCATGGTAGAAATCACAGATATCAACTTATCTTGTGCTTTCCATCATGACACATGATTTACTAACCCTCAGGCATCTACAATAACATCAGAGTATGCTTTTAGTACAGGTGGTTGGGTGCTGACTGATACGATGAAACCGTCTGTCGTCGAATGCAATCGAGATAATCATATGCGGGAATGATTGGCTGTATGTGGAAAATAGAAGTCAAAATGAAACAATTGACGATCTCATCGAAGACTCTCCATAAGAGTTTCCAGAAGATGACTGAAGACTTTGTAATTTTTCTATTTATGAGTGATAAAATATTTGAAGACTTATAATTTTTATTTATGAATGATAAAAATTTTAAAATTTTTTAATTTACACTTCAATTGTGTTTTTATCCATTTATCTATTTTAATGGATCTCTAATAAAAAAATTTACATTTTCATTTCACAACTTGTAATTTTCTTTGTCAATTGTTTCACTTAAGATTTTTTGAATTTTTTTAGAATTTTTATTTATTTTTTGAGATAATTTAGAAATTTTTAAATTTTTTGAATTTTTTAAGAAAATTTTTATAATTTTTATAGCATGAATTTTGAAATTTTTAGATTTTTATTTTTTTAATAAATAACTGGCCCAGCCTAGCCCTGCCTGGGTCCAGGCTGGCCGGGTTACGGGTCGTACCCTGGTTCCCTAAAAGGAACCCGGGCCCGAGTTAGATCGGGCCAATAATGTTTGGCAGGCGGGGGCACGGTCCGCCCCTTTGGCCCGTTGCACCTAGACTGAACTGTGCCAGGCCTAACCTGCTTGACATCCTTAATTAAAACTCACCGAAAAGATATTTTCTCCCGTAACTTATATAAAAATTTTGTCCATCTATCCGTTAGTCTTCATCTACGAGAGAAAGAGAGAGAGTGATCCGTTCATTTTTCTTCTTCTTTCATCGCACCTTCCTTCTTCCTCTTCTTCCTCCTCCTGACCGATCGGATAATTGCCCACAGATATTGGCGGTATACTAAGGGGTTGTTTGTTTCACCGTAAAAGTCGTAAAAGTCTGTAATTCGTAAATAACTTACAACCTAATTACAAGTATGGCGTTTTTTTGGATCGTAATTCGTAAAGACTTACACAACTCAACTACCACTCACTTGCAACCCAATTACTACTCACTTATAGCCTAGTTACAGTTAATTTTATTGTCATGCAAATTTGTATTATTTTTTTTATGTTAATATTAAATTTTTTTAATATTTAACATTTTTTATATTTATTTGCAATATTAAAACTTTTTAATTCACCAAATAATTAATTTTGTGGTGAATGTTTTCACTTACGACTTACACATTACGACAACTAAATACCGTAAAAAATAATACACTTTTCCACTTATAACTTTATATTACCAACCAAACACCGTAAACTTACATGCATGTAACTCATTTACAATTATAAAAGACTTTATCAATTACGACTTACAAATTACGGCTATTTACGACAACCAAACAGGCCGGTCAATTCTCCCAGATGAGGCCAGGAAGAAAATCTTGGAGGCCGGCAACTCAACTTACCACTTGAGCTCCCGCGATCTCTGCCCCCGTTTCCATCGCCTGCCGCCCCGTCTTTCCTGCTTCGGGTGAGGATGTTGATGTTGATGTTGATGGTTTGGATTTGATTGTGGGTCACGTTCGAGGGACAAGGTGCGGCGGCACGCTGCGTGGGGAGGGAGTCCTGATCGTGGAGAGCGACGTGGCGGTCTGCAGGAAGAGTTTGGGGAGCTGGAGGGTTTGATCTTGAAGGAGAGCTCAGTGGCCGAACTGAACAATTTGGAAAGAGTCAGGTGATCTCTCTACTGCCCATCTATTTCTTTTTAGTCTGTTGGTAGACAGGAAACAGCTATCTTACTGGTTATGTAGATTGAGATCATGCGATCAGGGTGCAACCTTGAAGAAATTTGCTTGATTTAGAAGAGTATAGGAGAAGAGAGAATATGATAAGTTTCTATAGGATGTTTATTACTGCAATATTATAATAGCCCCTGAATCCTTAGGAGCAACACATGTAATCGATCAAGGCCAGGGCACAAGACCCTCACCAAAGCGCCCAAAAAAAAAAAAAAGTGAAAACTGAGGTTAGCTACTTGCAAATAATACCATATTGCCGGAGACATGTTTACAAGTAACTCATACACTGAGGTTCCTGAAAATGGTGGCATGACACCATGACATAAAACAAGGAGGTATAGTTTCAGGTACCTCAGTGAATGAGTTACTTGTAAACATGTCTCTAAATAAATAGAACTTAAACAGCAAGCAGTGTTGAATACACTCCAGAAATAACCCTTTCTTTTTTCAACTATGAGTAAAGGAAAACTCGCTGATTGTTAATACTCATTGTATATTGCCGTAATAGTTAAATTGCACTTATCAGCTATTTGATAGATTTACTTGTTTCTTATTCAAAATGGATGTTATATATTTTGAAATTATTTTAACAATGTGGGTTTCTCTATTAGGGCAAAGATTTTGCTCTACTTCTGGGCATGAGGATACAGGACAATTTGAGAGAGGACTCTGATGATGAAAGAAAAACAATAAAAGTCATAATATTTTAAAAAGCTAAATGACAGACATAATACAAAAATACAATGTTCTCTCCTCTACTAATACAAATCTATTTACTCCTTAATGAGCTCCCTCAACTTTTCTGAACTATAACACTTTCATGACCTCTTAGCTCTATCTACAATATTGGACAAACATGCTCATGTATACCTCCATTCTTTTGAGAATGGTGTTATAGCTCCTAAGTGAAATCAAGCTAGGCTGATTATGCATTGGATGTGGAAGCATTTTTGTAGTCATAGTTAAGGCTGTAAAGATGGCTGTATTTGGACACTTGCCAACATGAAACTTGGAAAGAATCATTCTTTTCTTATCCAAATGAGCCATCTTTACAAGCCATGAAAAGTGGATTATGCCTAGGTTGCACAGACACGACATGATAACATGGCATCTTGAAAAATACCATCACTTTCTGAAGAGTCTCCTGCTTGTGATAACTTGGCACCTAGGTTGCACAGACACGACATGATAACATGACAATCTTGAAAAATTAGGGCACGACACGATAGGAGATAAAACAATTTTTAATATGTTTAATATTAAATGCTAATAATAGCTACCAATTTAGCTAAAACAATTCAAAAATAATTAAAAGTACACATAAATAGGCCATAAAACCTATTGAGATTTTTTGGGCGTAATAATAATTAAGCCTTGATATATAATATGCACACAACCAGGGTTTCAATGGGTCGGGTTAGGCGGGTTAGTGCTCCTGTTGATACCCAATCCATAATTCCGTGTGGGTTTAAACTTGTTAAAATCCACCTCTTGAGTTTTTGGGCGGGATTTGCGTCGAGTTTTTGGGTGGGCCATCTGGGAGGTTAAGCGGGTTTTGCTTCAAAAATTGGGTACCAAATATTTTTTGTAAGTAGTGAAATTTTATAATTTAAAAGGATTATCTCCTTATCTTGTGATAAAGACTGTTGTGCTTGTATTAAAAAAATAGTTAGTTCATATGATATTAGAGTTGCATTCATTTTAAAGTTTTTACACAATATATTTTTCACTTTTATAGCATGTAGTTAACTTGAGATACTTTAGAGGTGGTATTTGTTATCCCGAGTTGTTCATTTAAGTAGATATCATGAGTAACAAAGACTGTTAAGTGCATCACTATCAAATCTCAATCTATTTCGATAGATTAGTCTTTTTAGCATACATGTATACACTCATTTTGTAATATCCTTGATCTCAAATACTGTATTTTTATTTTTCTAAAGTATTTATTTTATTTTACTGGTTATTTTATCATTATTTTGTTATTCTTAGTAATGGTAAAACAGGTGAGAGTTTGGTTAGATATTGATGATTGATTAATTTGGAGATTCTTTATTAAAAGAACGAGATATTGGACTTGAATTTGTTAGTAGATTCGATTGAGTTAGATTTGATCTAGGGTTAAGGAGTAGACGTAAATTAGTTTGACCTGACCTGGTGGCATGTATATGCATGATTGACTAGTTACTTGGATTTCTGGATCTTGTGTTTTGAACTTAATGGAAGTGAGAGTGTATGATGGTCTTAATTAAGATTGGATAGTGATGATTGGTTGGATATAAATGAGTATATATTTTATATATTAGGACTTGGATATATCGATGACTTTGAGATCTGAGTTGATTAAATATTTTCTCAGATTATTCTATTCATGCCAGCAGGTCATTACTTATTCTGAATACCATGATTTACCTAAAGAACTTGACTGATTATACATGACATTTACCTGATAACTATATTGTCCATGTTACTATAATTACTGGCAAAATATTGTATACGGTAACAACACCCTCATGTTATACTTGTTACATGTCCTGTTATGCCGTATCCTATTCACTGACATTATATATCCTGTTATACTGGTATCCTGATTACACATGTTGATGTTATTACCCACTGAGTTATCCCAGTGGTCTTGGTAACTGTACATTAAATAATCTTGATAATCTAAATAACTGATATCAAACAACTTATACTGGGATTGGAGAGATTGATTGTAACGCCCCGATCCCAAGGATACGGAGACGTTATGGCGACGTACATACGCAAGGCGGAAAACCCCACGTACGTACGCTAAGCTCAGTACAGTAAATAATCTCCATATATACCTGAGTTCCAGCATGAAATAAGTACAAGAATACCTGCAGAAAGAGGTTAGTTATCATAACAGATATGAAAATAAGGATAAATAAGATAACAGAAATAAAGCACTAAAATACCTATGAATAGTCCTGATGAGGAATCTCCCATGTGACTCCAAGGCACTCTCTGAAGCTATGGTAACTCGGATCTCCAATCTGGGCATGCAAATCCAGGGTCGTCAGAAAGCGACCTAGTGAGTGGTAAAATGAAGAAGGCAGGAATATACTATAATAATACAAGCACGATAAAAAGATATATGATATGATGTGGTAATAGTAATAAGCAGTAGACAAATATAAATATGTAATCATCGGGTCATGTCTCTAATCGTGTCCAGGTTATATCATAAATAATATTGTCTAGTGGTGACGTAATAGATATGAATTTGCTAGTGGTGACGTGACCGAAGTAACATACAAGTGGGCATATGCAATATGAACATGCAAGTGGCATATACAATATAACCTCACTACTGTGTTATACATATACAGTAAGGATGTCTACAAGGTATACAGACAACAGATAGATGCAATGCAGAACATGTGTAATATGCCACCAAAAGAAAGTAACATGTACCAAGCAAAGTAACAATATACATGTAACATAATATCGGGTAAATGATCAGGTACAATAATAAGTACAACAATACAATAGTAACATGTATCAGGAAAAGAACAGTAACAAGTAGTAAATATGTATCAGACAAGTCATGTTATTTATACAATAGTAGCAATCAGTACCACCTGGTATTTTAATCGCTCTCTTCCAGTGTCCCATACCACTGGCAGTTCATACTAGAGCCCGCACTCCAGTCGAACCCATCCGGACATGGCCTACGGGTACCATCATCCAAACGAGAGAGTGACCAAATAACAAGTGTTCCCGACGTCACTATTGTGTATACTGTTTTATTATGTTAATTGAAACCCATGGTCGAGGAGTTCTTATCGGGTGGGTGTATCTCGTGCATACCCGGGACAACGGCCTTAAACAACCCCTGGCTGCTGAGACCAGGCCAGCCCGCTAGAGCTGTAACATGTAACGGGAATCTCAATGAGCTAAAACAATAACGGGATGCTCATGAGTAACAGACGGTAGCCAGCACTACCCGTCCCCTGCAGTAGGACAAACATGGATCCAGACATCCACCCGATATGATCTAATCAACCGTCAAGTCTCCCCCATACCCAAGTTAGCTTTATGATCTGATTATGTCAAGTATACAATGTCACAAGAACAAATACATGATACGGGTAACATGATAACTAGACCTGAGCTCTGTTGATAGCATAGAAATATAACGGGAAACGGGAACAATTAACGGGAATAATATAACAGAAACGAACAATAGATGTGGGATTCCACATATCGCGTATCAACAGCTCTCATGTCCAGTAACGGGAATATCCATATCAGTGACAGGAAACAACCATATAACATGAATACGGTAACATGGAACAATAATACATGTAATCTGAGCCGGAATCCATATGACAAGAATAAAGAAACATACATGCATGTGTAACAGTGCTATGCCGAGAAGCCATGTGACGATGATAATAATATGACATGCGGTAGTCCGTGCATTGGTATATCCGTGTACCCATGAAACATAAATGTGTAGCAATAATCCGTATAACACATCGGTATCTTAAGAATAACAATAATAGGGAAATTTATCCGTACTCGTGGAACATAGATGTGTAGCCATAAGTCTGCAGAGCACTAATCCATGTAATACCAGTGGTCTGTGTATCGTGTAATACCATGTCATGTGACTTACCGTAACGGTGTCTAGCATGATTGTCTAGTAACAGTGTAGTGTCATCGTATATTTATGGCTCAGTATGCATGTCACGTGACTGTGATACACTACATGTCATAAGAGTGTACCAGCATATGACGACCTAGTGGCCCGAGTGGCAGCTGTTGTGCAAGTAGAATGACTGTGTCCGAGTTGTCTATGTCAGTATTTATTATTATTATTATTATCTCCTTATCTTTATTCTAAATCAGGAAATACCTAAAAATATTCTAGTTATTCTTATTACAATGCATGTCTAATCATTACCAGTTAATAATTAATAGTTACCGTATTTTATTCATAATCATGATTTGTCACAGAAAGCAATCAATTCCTATCCCTAAACATGATAAAAGATAATTTATAAAATAAAAACACTCACAAACTGCCACAGGGAGCTAGCTCTCTTTCCCACGATCGCAACGGATCTAGAATCGCCCGAATCGAGTCCGATGCTCCCGATATCGTCAGAATGCTAGAAATAATCAAAATGGGTTAAATATGCAAATAAAAAGAATTCAAATGCAATTAATAAATTGACTCAGGGGGTTTTCTGTAATTTTACCTGTAATGGGTTTGGATGCGGGTTAACGGGCTGGGTGAAGATCCAAACCCAAACCCATAACTTAAATTATTGGCACGGGCTAATGGGTTATAGGTTTAACGGGTAGGGTTTAATGGGTATTGGGTTTTAATAAACCCAAAGGGGCCCTATGGGTTTGGGTAACCCAAACCCACTAAAGGAGGGGAGGAGCAAGCAGCAGCCTATGCTGCTTCTTGTGCTCGGGTGCGGGCCGGCCCCAGCACAGCTGGCCGGCGCGCCGCGTCGCCCGCCGGCGGCGGTCGACCAAGAGAGAAGGTGAGAGAGAGGGTGAGAGAGAGAGAGAGGAAAGAGAAAAAGAAGAAGAAGGAAAAGCAGCAGCAGGAAGAAGAGAAAAGAAAGAAGAAAAAGAAAAGGAAGAAGAAAAGAAGAAGAAGAAAAGGGAGAAGAAGAGGTGGGGCGCCCCCTTGGCCGGCGGCGTGGCGGCGCCGGCCACCCATGGCCGCGGGCGCGGGTCCATCCCCGCCCCTGGCCTGAAACAGAGAAGAGGGAAGAGAGAGAGAGAGAGAAAAATTGAGAGAGAGAGAGGGATTGGGAGAGAGGTTTTGTTTTAGAGAGAGAGAGATAGAATTTTATAGAGGAGAGAGAGAGGAGGGAATGGCGGTTGGTTTGATTGAAAGAGGCGGTGGGGATTCTCTGGAGGATTGGAGAAGAGGAAAGAAAAAGAAAGAAAAAGAATGAATTTAAATAATTAACTTAATATTATTTTAATAGAGTAAAATTTTGACTAGCTCCGAACGATGCCCAAAATAACAGAAAATAGAGAATATTATCCTGAGACGTAATATTAAAATAGTTTACGATAATTCAATCCGGTTTGCAAATTAAAAATCCCGGAAGCTGTCGCCGATACGGGCGCACCGGTTTTGCCGGATTTTCGATAAAATCAGAAAAATCACCAAAAATATCTGAATGTAAATAATACGATTCTAAGGCACATGGTGAAAGCGGATTCTCAAAATCCAGCACCGTTTGTGAAAGAAAAATCGGAAGGCCGATTATCGGTATCGGTCGACACCGACTACGGAGATTTTTCCAAAATAATCCAGAAAAATTCCACAAAATCCTGAAAAATCTAAAATATTAGAAAATAATTTTGAAACTAAAATTAGCTCAATCGGACTACTACGGAGGTCAAATCAATTTTGTACGTCGTATCGCGTACCGATACGATAATACGTACACCGGGATCAGGGTGTTACATTTCTCCCCACCTTACAAAAATTGCGTCCTCGCAATTTCCATTTAGGTGTGAGAACAGATTTCCAACCCTAATGCCTATAGGTGACAGATCCACGACACCTCCGCTGCGCACTCTGCTATCTATACGGAACTCGGGATGGAGAAGTATGGTAGTAAACGAATCCTAACGGATGGGAAGCAAGACGATGTAAGGAAAGCGAGAAGGAAATCAGATGTTCTGGGTGCAACTGGAAGGAAGGAAGGAAGACAAACGAGTCAAGGAAGGAATTATCAAGGTCATGATATTCTTGTACTCGTTGCTGGAATCCTAAATTCAGATACAGATCAGTTTGAATCTGAATCTGCTTGTACTGTTGGTATGAGCCCGAGGATTGACCCAGGTGGTTACCCACACCAGGTGTGAAACCTAGGCTCTGATACCACTTTGTAACGCCCCGATCCCAAGGATACGGAGACGTTATGGCGACGTACATACGCAAGGCGGAAAACCCCACGTACGTACGCTAAGCCTCAGTACAGTAAATAATCTCCATATATACCTGAGTTCCAGCATGAAATAAGTACAAGAATACCTGCAGAAAGAGGTTAGTTATCATAACAGATATGAAAATAAGGATAAATAAGATAACAGAAATAAAGCACTAAAATACCTATGAATAGTCCTGATAAGGAATCTCCCATGTGACTCCAAGGCACTCTCTGAAGTTATGGTAACTCGGATCTCCAATCTGGGCATGCAAACCCAGGGTCGTCAGAAAGCGACCTAGTGAGTGGTAAAATGAAGAAGGCAGGAATATACTATAATAATACAAGCATGATAATAAGATATAAGATATGATGTGGTAATAGTAATAAGCAGTAGACAAATATAAATATGTAATCATCGGGTCATGTCTCTAATCATGTCCAGGTTATATCATAAATATTGTCTAGTTGTCTAGTGGTGACGTAATAGATATGAATTTGCTAGTGAGTGGTGACGTGACCGAAGTGAACATACAGGTGGGCATTGAAATCACCTAGAGGGGGGGTGAATAGGTGATGGCTATATGATAATGGCAATTATGCGGATTAAAAATTTAACTCTAAACAATTATCACAATACAATATTTCTTGCAAGTAAAAGACAATGTAAAATTGCAAGTAATAAAAGAGATAGAGTTAGAAGAATTTGAGCAAACGCAAACACGCCGATATGTTTCCGAGGTTCGAGCCACGCTCTACGTCCCCGCCTTCACACTTGAAGGATTTTCACTATTGAGGATCCCACCGGATCAACAATACAAGGACAACACTTGTCCGTCTCCCGTGATGACACTTCACCACCTTGAGCACACTAGCTCGCCTTGAGGCCGATGCCTCTACAACTTCACTCAATTACAATGGAAGTGATCACACTTGATCACTTTACAAAAGAGCTCACTAAGCACAATCCTAGAACCAAATAGGAGACTTAGAGTATGGGATTGTGTAGTGCAAAACAAGAGAGAAGTAGAGGAATAGGCTCCAAGCAAGGTGTATGGAATTTTGGCTTTGGAGAGAAAAATCGTTTCTAAACTTAAACTTTGGAAATCTTGAAAACTCTTGTAAAAACTCTTGATATTCTTTTTAAATTGTTAGTCATGTCACTTGAAGTGACTACCTATTTATAGGGGTCAAAACTGCTCAAGAGATTCGTTGGAGACAAATCCCTAAAGTCAAAGAGTCAGAAAATATAACTGTTGAGTCTGTCAGGATTTTTTGACAGAGTGCCGGTCGACCGGTCGGTCGACCGCCAACGGTCAAAAATCCGACCGTTGGGGCTCACCGGTCGACCGGGTCGGTCGACTGGCAATTTCCAGAGAGCAGCAGGTTTGGGCCGGTAGGGTGGCGGTCGACTTCCGTCGACTGATACGCACATGCACAGTTATGCATGTCGGTCGAGTGCCGGTCGACTGCCGGTCGACCGGGCACTGTGAATTCTGTAAAAACAGAATTTACAGACCTGGAAAATTTTGGATTTTTGGTTTTTGGGTCTTGGGTTAAATACTTTGGTCTTGAAAAATCATAGAGTATGAGCATGTGTCATACTACTATCAAGGTAAAATACTTTGATAAAAAATCTTTGATAAAACTTGATTTTCCATAAAATGTTTTTTCAAAAACTAGTCTTTCTAAAAACGTATTTCCCAAATGAATATGTTCATTTAAAAACTAAGTTTGGAAATGGAAATAGAAAGTCTTTTTGAAGCCATAAACCACTCTAGAAAATGTGTGTGTGTGATATCCCATATCTCTACTTCTACTATTTAGTTTTGACAAAATATCTAAAATGAAAATAAACAAGATACAAATCTTGGATTCTTTAGCAAGTCTTGATCTTTTTCTTGATCTATTCTTCAACGCAATTTTTCTTGATCTATTCTTCAACGCAAATTCCCGAAGCTTCCTATGTGCTTTAGCTTGGGAGTGCAAATCATGGGCGAACTCCAAAAGTGTGAGTCTTTTAGCGGAGTCGTCAAAATCTGTTTCTTGAACCTGAAATACTTTTAAACAAGATTATTAAATCATAACTAAATACGTTTTGCTATCATCAAAATAACCGGGATAATGGCCTTTGGGCCAACAATCTCCCCCTTTTTGATGATGGCAAAACATATGTAGTTATCACAAGATATTTTGGGTGGAGTCTTCAAATGAAGCTCCCCCTCAACACAAGCATATATAAAAATCATACTCAGGCATATTATCACAATTAATAAATCATAAACATCATATATCCATGCCCACAAAAAAATATCAACTACTCATGTCATATCATAGATAAAAGGAAATGAGTCTCACATGACATAAATACATAACACAAAAGATACATGTCCACAACAAATAAAAAGATGTCCAACACAACAAAATAAGTCAAGTACATAACAAAATAACAAAAGTGTCACAACAAAATATCTCTCTCCTCTCAAATATCTCTCCCCCTTTTTGACATCATCAATAAAGGGGAGGTCACTCATCAGCATCATCAGCACATCATCACTCAGTGGCCTCGTCATCCTCCTCCTCGTCATCACCAGAGGCCTCAGCCATCGTCTGATCATCACCATCATCTGAGGAAGAAGAGGAATCTACCTCCTCTGTATCCAAGGCATCAACTCTGGGGCGCGGTGGTGGAATAGAGACGCGAGCTCTGGGAGGGAAAGGAGGACCAGCGGCAGGGAGTCGACGAGCACCCGGAGTCCCATCAGGAACGACTATGTCCAATTTTGTGAACAGAGACTGAAACTGAACATCCACAAATCTCATGGATTCAGCCATATAAGACAAGTCGTTTCGGACCTCCGCCCGAAAAGCAGAATCCATAGCAGCACGAGAATCCATATCTGCACGAAGTGCAGAGACTTGCTCTCCGACCCAGGCCTGATGTGCCTCGATCATTGAGCGGACCTCAGAAGAAGAAACACCCTGAAACTCAGGAGCAGGAAAAGCAGGGCCTGGAGCTGGAGCAGGATCAACAGGAGGAATAGGTGGTGGTTGCACAGGTGCGTGTCTACGCAACTGAGCTTCCATCATCTTCAAAACAGCAGCATTGATATCAGATGAGGGTTTAGAAGGGGCTTGACCAGAAAGATCGAAGTCTAACGCCCTAAGCAGATGGGTAATGAGCATGCCGTAAGGCAGACTCCTACCAGCAGTGCGGATTTGATCACAACTCATGTGAGAGGCGATAACTCGAGGGAAATTTATCTTAATGCCTTTAAGGAGGCAGTAGATAATCAAAGGAACAGGTCCTCGAGCATGACTGAATTCACCAGATTTAGGCACGATGTTGTGGAAAATAATCTTAGCAAGAACTTGAGATTGGAGGGAATACTGACTCACAATCTCATTCCTCACCAAGTCGGGATTGTCATCCTGGTGAATGAGGGTGGATGCGGTGAGCGAAGACTCACCCTCCGGATATTCTAAAAAATCATGAAGGTCATGAGAATAGACATCTATTCCATCAGTGGAAAGATGAAGAATCCTAGCAAACTGACCTAGGGAAATATTTATATCCCTACCCATCACACGAGAGGTGATCCGGTTCCCACTAAATTCGAAGTTGGCATAGAAATATGGAACCAAGGATGTGTATACCTTCTCCCTGATGGTAAGGAAATCCACAAGGTTGTTGGTACGGAGTATGTGGGGATATCAAGGTGTTCAAAGTCATGGATAGCCACATACCTACCCGAAATTGTGTTCCTAGGGGCTAGATGAGTGTAACGATCAGAGGCAAGATCGTTACGCAACAAAGGATCAGTCCTAGGGGCCTGAGAGGAGGATTGGGCAATGCCCTTTCCCTTCTCAGAACGATGTCTTTTAGGAGGCATGACAAAAATCAAATTTTTAGGGGTTTTGGCACGATCTAGATGACAATAAACCTAAAATAGAGACAATGAAACAAATATATTTAAGCTAGAAGTGGAAATTTGGAGTAAAATCGGATTTTTACCTGTTGAAAATTTTTGAAACCCTAGCCGAAAATCTGGAATTTTTGATGATCCGCTGGTTGGATCGACCTGAGATTTGAGATCTGGAGTAGGAAGGAGAAGTATGAGATGGGTTTTTGAAAGAATTTAAGATCAGATGGATGGATTGAGAGTTGGGAATTTTTGAGAGGAGGTGCTCCTGCGGTTCGCTGAGAGAGAAATGAGAGAGTGAGAGAAACAGTGAAGAAAAAGTCCAAATATAAGCCAGAATTCGACGATCGGTCGACTGGGGTTAAGGGCCGTGTCGACCGAAAAGATACAGAGAGTCACGCACTCGGATCGGTCGACTGGTCCTATAAAAACAGTCGACCGGTAGCAGAATCCAAATTTTCTCTCAGGCAGCGCCGGTCGACTGGGGTTAGGGTCCGGTCGACTGGTGCTGTCTGAAAATCTGCTACCAGATTCTGACCCGGAAAAAATTTTAAAGAAAAATTATAACAATAAAATATGATATATTATAACATACAGGGATACAACAACCAGTTTTAAAAATCTTCTTTTAGTGATCACATCAACAAAAACTTCACACAAAATGTTTTAATTTTATTTTATAAATTTAAACAAAGATTTAAAGATGTTGAAGCCGAATACCCAGTGACGGGTTCTGAACTTCATCCTCTTGATTCCTCTTGAATGAGTTGAGGCGCGCAATTGCCATCTTTAAGGTATTTGTTTAAACAAGAAATTTTGATTATTAATTTATACTTTTGAAAAATAGTATATACATATAGATACATTCTCAAAAACATGGACATATGGACAAATATGACATGAGGCATAAAAATACAAGATATGGAAATTAACGCAAGGCATGTACACAACATGATAGAAAAGTAGTTCTATATAGGCATGTATCAATGGAATACAAAAGCAAACTATCAATTCTATACACATGTATACATTACCAAAATCAACAACTATTTTAAAATGGAGATATTACCAATTTAAGGGCAATCTCCAAAAATAGGTGCCTCCACGATAGCGATGCAAGATAGATTTGAATTTTGAGCTTAGTTGCATCTACCACCCGGGCACCGTCTCCCCCTAAGTCTTGGAGGAAGTAGATCCACCTGTATCACCTACATTTGGAGGATCTTTTGGTACCCAAATCTTTGAGGGTCCTTTGGGGTTAGTACCGGGGCGAACCCAAACATATTTATTATTAACATTATTTTTAGCATAACAAAACTTTTCTAAATGGCCTTTGCGGCCACAATGAGTGCAAACATAAATTCTACCACTACTATACATGTATGCATGCTTATGTGTGTGCGCATGTTTCCGTGCATGTGTATGTGTATGAGATGCATGTTTCCCTTGGGGTACTCCCTTAGGAAATTTAGATGCTATCTTTTCAAATCAAAAGCATAACTTTTTAAATTTGAGTCCAATGCTTCAACACGTTTTTTGATCTCAACAAATCATTTTTATCAATTGAAACTATGGGGGTTTTACCCTTATTTGCAAGTTTATATTTATCAAAATCATTTTTCAATTTTCCAAAAGAGCTAGATAAAACATCCTTTTCTTTAACAACTATTTCAACTTTATATTTTAAAGCTTCATTTTCTCTTTTTAATTTCTTATTTTGAGATTGGGAAATCTCATACCTATTTTGCAATTCTTCAAAAAAATGTGCAGCTCATCCATTGTTAAATCATTCATCTTCTAAAGTAGTTTCAAGGGTTACCTTAGAAGTGTCCTCTCCTTGTGCCATGAAGCACATGTTGGCGGCGTCGTGCTCCTCTTCGGATTCGGAATCCGTATCATCCATGTAGCGGCCAACGCTTTCTTCTTCTTCCCGTGCTTGGAGGTGGTTGCTTGAAGAGCGGGACACTCGGCAATTAGATGACCGATCTTCTTGCAATGGAAGCAAGGACCGGGTTTCTTCTCTTTTCTTCTCATACCTTCCTTGAGGTCTCCCTCTTCGGAAGTTGCTTTGCCGTCCCTTCTTGTAGAACATCTTGCCCACCTTCCGGATGAGCATGGCGAAGTCTTCATCGCACTTCGTCCGATGAATCATCCTCGTCTTGAATTGTTGGAGCGGCTTTGAAGGCTATTGATTTCTTCTTGGGTACCTCCCTTTCTTCTCGTACCTTCATCTCCATCTCATGTGTTTTGAGATTTCCGATGAAGCCGGAGAAGTCCATCTCCTCCTTGTCATTTAGCTCCTTGAGGGTTGTCGCCTTGACTTCCCAAGCTTTGGGAAGAGCTCGAATCACCTTCCTTATCTTTTGATCGTTATCAATCTTGTCACCTAAGGAAGAAAGAGCATTAGTTATTTTTTGTAAAACGGGTGAGCATGTCATCAATGCTCTCATTATCAAACATATAAAAGTTCTCATATTGAGAACGTAGCAAGTCAACTTTGGCTCTCTTGACTTGAGACGTTTTCCCTCATGAGTCACAATGAGTATGTTCCAACCTCAAATGCGGATTTACAATTTATTATGCGTGCAAGGTCATCTTCATTCAATGCTTGGGTCAATGCATATTGTGCCCTAGCATTAGCCTCATAGTCTTTGGAAGTATCCTCGGACCATGTGCTCTCATCACTATGTGGGTTCAATAAAATCTTTGGTAATGCCCTAGCTACCCTAACACCTAAGGATTTCAAAACAAGTTCATCTTGACTTTCCAAATAGGAAAGTTCAAGCCATCAAATTTGGGAGGGGATTTAATGCTAGAAAAGTCCATGGATGCCATGAATGCACAAGCAAGTAAAATGCAACAAACAACAACAAGCAAATATATAGCCAAATGAAGGATCTCCCTAAGGTGGTTAAACCAAATCTAGGGTTAGGCTCTGATACCAATTGAAATCACCTAGAGGGGGGGTGAATAGGTGATGGCTATATGATAATGGCAATTATGCGGAATTTAAAAATTTAACTCTAAACAAATAGCACAATACAATATTCCTTGCAAGTAAAGACAATGTAAAATTGCAAGTAATAAAAGAGATAGAGTTAGAAGAATTTGAGCAAACGCAAACACGCCGATATGTTTCCGAGGTTCGAGCAACGCTCTACGTCCCCGCCTTCACACTTGAAGGATTTCCACTATTGAGGATCCCACCGGATCAACAATACAAGGACAACACTGTCCGTCTCCCGTGATGACACTTCACCACCTTGAGCACACTAGCTCGCCTTGAGGCCGATGCCTCTACAACTTCACTCAATTACAATGGAAGTGATCACACTTGATCACTTTACAAAAGAGCTCACTAAGCACAATCCTAGAACCAAATAGGAGACTTAGAGTATGGGATTGTGTAGTGCAAAACAAGAGAGAAGTAGAGGAATAGGCTCCAAGTAAGGTGTATGGAATTTTGGCTTTGGAGAGAAAAATCTTTTCTAAACTTAAACTTTGGAAATCTTGAAAACTCTTGTAAAAACTCTTGATATTCTTTTTAAATTGTTAGTCATGTCACTTGAAGTGACTACCTATTTATAGGGGTCAAAAACTGCTCAAGAGATTCGTTGGAGACAAATCCCTAAAGTCAAAGAGTCAGAAAATATAGCTGTTGAGTCTGTCAGAATTTTTGACAGAGTGCCGGTCGACCGGGTCGGTCGACCGCCAACGGTCAAAAATCCGACCGTTGGGGCTCACCGGTCGACCGGTCGGTCGACTGGCAATTTCCAGAGAGCAGCAGGTTTGGGCCGGTCGGGTATCGGTCGACTGCCGGTCGACTGATACGCACATGCACAGTTGTGCATGTCGGTCGAGTGCCGGTCGACTGCCGGTCGACGACCGGGCACTGTGAATTCTGTAAAAACAGAATTTACAGACCTGGAAAATTTTGGATTTTGGTTTTTGGGTCTTGGGTTAAATACTTTGGTCTTGAAAATCATAGAGTATGAGCATGTGTCATACTACTATCAAGGTAAAATACTTTGATAAAAAATCTTTTGATAAAACTTGATTTTCCATAAAATGTTTTTCCAAAAACTAGTCTTTCTAAAATCGTATTTCCAAAATAGATATGTTCATTTAAAAACTAAGTTTGGAAATGGAAATAGAAAGTCTTTTTGAAGCCATAAACCACTCTAGAAAATGTGTGTGTGTGATATCCCATATCTCTACTTCTACTATTTAGTTTTGACAAAATATCTAAAATGAAAATAAACAAAATACAAATCTTGGATTCTTTAGCAAGTCTTGATCTTTTTCTTGATCTATTCTTCAACGCAATTTTTCTTGATCTATTCTTCAACGCAAATTCCCGAAGCTTCCTATGTGCTTTAGCTTGGGAGTGCAAATCTTGGGCGAACTCCAAAAGTGTGAGTCTTTTAGCGGAGTCGTCAAAATCTGTTTTCTTGAACCTGAAATACTTTTAAACAAGATTATTAAATACATAACTAAATACGTTTTGCTATCATCAAAATAACCGGGATAATGGCCTTTGGGCCAACATGGATAAGGTGGAGATAAATCCCTATTAACGCATTGAAGAGTTGAATTTTTTTTGAAAATTTTGGTCATAAGATTAGAGGTATAGGTTATATTGAGTCAATACATCCAATCTGGCTTATTTGGTTTATTCTTATTGTACAAAGTCAAGTTGGAGTTATTCGAGTCAAATGAGATCGGGGTGAAATATGTATTCATATTAAGATTGAAAAAAAGATTGTTGTTGAAATCCATTTCACAAATAAAAACAAACAAAAGAACAAACATACAAACAAAGAAAAAGGAAAAAATAAAAATAAGTCTATACTAGGGTTGACCTAGACCTAAATGACTCCTAACAGATTGAAGTTTTACCTGCACAATACAAAAGTTTAGAAATAGAGAATAGAATGTGAAAGTTCTTAATCTACCGCAATAGCAAGTGACTATGTGGGTCGTGATCCATAAGGAGGGACTTGCGATGGAAGCGTGTTGTAAGTTCCCTTTTAATTCACTTAAAATGGTTAAAAATTCTTCTCTTGTTCTTATAAAGAAAAGGAAAAAGAATCTATGATTAAGTTAAAAAGAAAGTGGTAGATTGAGAAAGTAGAGAAAAATAAAAGATAAGTTTATATAAAGAAAGTGAAAATAGTTAGAAGAGAGTTGTGATTAGTGGTAATATAAACTAAAAATTAAAAAAGAAAAATTCTAAAAGTACTTATTTACCTCTTTCGGTTGATGACTTACCTTGAATTCTTAGCAAAGACTTACCTCATCTTGAAAGCGAGCAAAGCATGGAGAATAGGCTCTTTCCTGTTTCCAGACTTAAACTATGAATTTAAATACAAGCCAAAAAATAAATAGAAACGACTATCCATCTCCATAGGCCTTCAAGGGCACTTGCCATGGCAAGGCAGGTTCGATGCTATAGATTTCATTTGGATTATCATCAAAACCTGATAGAAGAAGAGTAAGAGAAAAGAAGAACATAAAAACGTAACTTTGAATCGATTCAAATAACAATTGTAACCCTCGGTTCCCAATATACGTATGTCAATACTGATATCTAATACTGATTTAATCATCTTGGTAGCTGAGTTGAGGGCATTTCAGCTCAAGATATTATTTTCCATTATTTTGAATTTTTCTGAAATTTTGAAATATTTTTGGAAATTATTGGAGAAGAATCTTAATTAAGGGTCGATTGGTGCTATAGGCTGACTCTGAGATTTTTAATTAATAATCGGGGATGAATTTTAGAAATTTGACTTCACAACAATGTTTAGGATGACATCTTTTATTTTTGAGAATTTTTGAGGATTTTCCTGAATTAATAGAGTTTAATCCAATAAACTAATGCTTAAATATTTATTCAAAAAAGAAAAGAAAGAAATTTTCAATAAAAACAAAATAAAAATAAAAAAGAATTTGGAACAAAAACTCGTGTACTATGTTGGAACCCGTGACCCATTAGAAAGGAAATGAATGCACCAACCATGTTGCTTTCTTGGCATGTTGCATGAAGGAGTAAATATACATTATTTAACCTTATTTCCTTGACCCCTTTATTTCAAAAATTGAATTAAATCAAAGCATTAGATTGTTTATTCACATATTTGGACCCATGGCCACCGCCCCACTATCCTAACGCCCAGACCACTATGCCACATTGGCATGTGGTCTAAAAGCCCAAGCCTATTTATTTAAACCCCCTTTAACTCCCCCCATCTTCTCCAACTTCTCTTACTCTCTCTAAATTCTCCCACACTTTCTCCCCCTCATTCTCACTCACCTAAACTGAACCCACTACTCCTCCCATATAGCCTAACTCTCAGGGGGCTTAGGGGTGTGTGTGGTGCCCGTAAAAGGGATATCTCACCATCTCAAGTCACTTGCAAAACCTGAACTTCTCTCTCTTTCTTTCACTGCACTATCTCTTTCTCTTTCCAACTTGGCGAGATTCTGAAGTGCTGGATGAGGAGAGGAAGATTCAGACTGAAGGGAAGCATTCCAGGTATTTATTTTGCATTTTTATAGATTTAGTTTGTTGTGGCATTTCACCGAAACGTAGTATGCATTACATGTTAGCTGTAGTTTCACCATGAAAATCGTATGCTAAAATTCTAATAAAAATATTCTGAGGTACCCTAGATATACATCCTAATTATAGTGATTTTTATTATATTTTACAAAATTGTTTTTATAGCAAAAAAGAAAAAGAAAAACTGTGCTGTGCGCTGTGCTCGAACCAGACCAGACCCGAGTCTGGTCAGGCCAGACCAGGCTGGCCTGGGCCTGGTCAGGCCAGACCAGACCCGGGTTCAGGTCTATTTTATAGACCCGTACCCGACCCAATATAAAAAAAAGGAAAAAGATAAAAGAAAGAAAGGAAAAGAAAAAGAAAGAGAAAAAGAAAAGAAAGAAATAAATAAAAATATGTAGAATATTACTATAGCAGGCCCAGTCCCAAACCAATACTGTAGCAACAGACCCGTTATTGTAGCAAACAAACCCGTTAAACTTTTTATTTATTTTTTATTGATTTTAGGTTTATTTTAATTCAAAAAATTCCTGAAATTTAACAGAAAATCACAAACTAAATTTGGACTCTGTAAATTATTTTGAGGGTAATATTACTTAAAATAAGATGAAATTAAATATTCTTTGTAATTATTATTTAATGATCATTTATTTAAAAATTGCCAATAAATTTCTAAATAGCACAAAAAATATGAAATTCATAATTCAGTAATATGTAAACATTATACATCAATTTATTAGTTTATGAACGTATTTTCATTTGAAATTACATTTTTAAATAGTTTCTATAACTTCAGAAATTGAATTATTTGAAAATATTAACTAACCAAAATTATAATAAATAGTAAAAATACATTATCACTTAACTTATCACTGAATAAATAACATGTCAAGTCTCTAATTAATTCACGTAATATTTAGGCCGTGAATTTTACCCAGAGCCTGTTGCAGTTACGGGAATTCAGATTCTAACGACATCAGGCAAGTGTACACGATTCTCTTCTCGTTGACTTTCGTCTTGATATTAATTCGCCTCTTAATTATAAATCATGGTTACCATATCGCATGATCGTCAACACTATCCTGTGATCATAATTACATATCAGTTTTTCTCTTCCGATTATATGACTAATTATTCTATTCTTGATATTATTACTGATACCCTCTCGTGATCATGTTTCATTACCTTACATATCATGTTTCCATCTCGTTCCTTTACATACATGCATCCAACTTAAAGTGACATTATTGCTTGTATGTGACAAATCCTGACATGTAAACCTATATGATTGATGGATAAAGACTATATATCGACTGATATTATGATCCTGATATTACAAGAAATTAATCGAGGAAATTGGCCATTATATTCTGAGTAATTATTCGAGGATATCTTATTGGATTATGGACACATGAAAGATCGTTTACTTTGATATTTGGATTACATGGCACTGACATCACCTGCACAACTTTGCATTTGTCAGTTATCATCTGCACTATCTTGCATTCATCTGACATCACTTGCACTACTTTATATTTACCTAGTATCACTTGCACAACTTTATATTTATCACTTGCTATTGCCACTAGTTACATTGTCTCGTGATCTTGATACACATTATATTCACTATCTGTCACTGATATTTTTGGTATCGATTTCTGATCCTGTAACACTGAGTAACACACTGTTTGCATTTGCATTTAATTAATAAAATTAATCAAGCCGGGGTTATTGGAGGAGACTGTAGCAGGGGAAATCCAGGGAGGTGTGCTTGGAAGGGCGACCCTTTGTAGGTTTGGATGCCACACGTGATCTTGTTATTTATGCGCGCTCCTGTTATTACATGTTACATGATACCTGAGTATAGTGAACTGTTTCTCCCTGCTATTAGGATCCACTAACGCATCACTTGTTTGATATGCAGTTGTCCTGTGGGATGGGGCACAGGATGATTGCATTAGTTAGGGTAATAAAACATGTTAGACACATACACTTGCATCATATCCTGCATTGTCTTCAGTAATCTAGTACCTGACATGTATTTTCAAGATATTGACACTTGAGACTCATGTGACATGCATTATCTTGACTACATGACATTCCTGGACATACCATGTTATTTTATCTTGTGATCTCGAGTTCTTGTGATCTTGTGATTATGTTACACGACAGTTACTTGTTCAGGACATTTCATGTTCATTATATACATGTCACACTATGTATGCACGGTCTTCTTGTACATGATTTATCGTCTCGATTAATCCTGTTATTATAATTACCTTCAGTTCTTGATAATGCCAAATATCTTGTTCTTATATCCTGTTTATTGTTACTACTTTTTCATATTCTCACTTTTATCATTCTTTTTCCTTCGTGTACTGTTGCTAGTCCGCTTCTGACGGACCTTTATATTATTTTCAGTATTTAGATCAGAAAGCTGGTATAGAGAGTTGTCCGTAGATCATATTCTGGTTCAGCTATCCTTCGGTAAGTTCAGTTTTCTTTCTTGACTTAATTTATTTGATATAATGGATGACATTGCTTATCATTCAATTTTTCATATATGTGATTTTATCCCAGCGCTTCGTTATATATGCATATATCTGTGCTATCCTACTTGTTATTGACAGCCTAAGGTACTCATGGAAGAGATTTCACTCTTCATGAGTATCTGCTGGCCATCGTCACATACTCGTATTCTGTATTTTAGGAAGTGGGGCGTGACAACGATGAAAGAAAAGAAGGCTTACTTACACTGGTGTCACCCACAGTACAACCTTCACTGTCATTCTCCATGAAGCTCTCCTCTCCTTTGAGTAACATAAATAAATAAAAATTACATAAAAGAAAACTAAAAATTCTAAGTTACAAACTAAAGAATAGCCTAGCCTATACTCTTTGCTGAGTCGTCTCCCTTTGCCTTCTAAAATTGCAGTATTTATAGGAGAAGATAAAGTAGGGAATGTGTGTAGAGATATAGACAAAAATCACTTGCCCAACATAAAAGATCTTCTGATAAGGTTGGAGATAAGGTTGGAGATAAGATTTAGAGATAAATTTTTATTTATTTATTGATCTTCTGTTGGATTGTGCCTTATTTCTTTGAATCTTCTGAATATACATCCCCATCCTTTAGATATCCCTTTGTATATTGATAGGGTTGCCTATGGACTTCTGATTTTGCCTCTATCTCCTTGATTTTCCAGCTAATAAAATAAATCCAACTAAATCTGATTTAGTTAGATTAAATTTTTAATGATCTTCAACTAACCAAATTGATTCATATAAATCCCATTTAACCGGTATTTATTTGGTATTATCTTCTCTCCCTTCATTAATTATATCCTACATTAATTAAACATTAAGAGAAGATAATTAGCAGATTTATTACAAGATAAGTGTAGGAATGTACTAATAAATAATGCAATATACATGTACGATCACACCCCCACACCGATCTTTGTTCGTCTCGAGCAAAGCAATAAAGTAGAACAGAACTATCTTAATCTACCTCACTTTCGTAGGAATCACGATTGTACTTAGCATGTGCAACAAGCCGTTAAACCTTTAGGTTATGCATAGAGGACGAGTTTTGTCTCGTGAGGATTTTTAGTAGATTACACACAAAATCCATAAAGAAAGAGAAACAAAGTGTTAGTATTTTCGAAAAATATTTTGAAAAAGAGAGAAAATATTTGAAGTATTATTGTAAAAGTTCAAGTAATATATAAGTTATAAGAAAACTGAATTTTTCATTTCTAACTTAGTCTCTATTCAAAAACTCATTATCAATCAAATTAAGTAGTCAAATTGTATTTCTCATCTAGTATATTATTTTACTCTAAGTCATATGCACTTTGTGATAGAGAAATTTTGACTTGAGATTTTTTAACTCTAACTCTTATGCCTTGTTTTTTATATTTTTGGTGGTATTATTCTTTAGTTCTATTATACTTTCTAATCCGCCCATGTAACGAGCCTTTAGTCAGTAACTCCCAAACCGAACGGTCTTGAGCACTGGATGAGAAAATACTCAAGGACTTAAGGGCTCGAGCAAATAAGCCCACAAAAGTAAGGATTTTATTTATTATATGAACCACTTTTAGGCGTGAATACTTATACTTTATGAGGCACAAATGCCCAATTTAATCAGAGAATTTTTGACATAATTTTTTTTTACAAGGCATAAGAATATTTGTTTCTGAACCCTAAGTGTGTAAGTGTATAAAGTATGCCTATTTCATCAAGATAAAAATCAAGACTAAATTACTTTTTCAAATTGTCTTCCTAATCCTAGAAATCAAACAAATAATCTTATTTTGATCAAGTATAATAAAACCTAATTATGATTCTCCTATTTCTTAAAAGTAACTAAATTACTTACAAAAAATAGGTTAAAATATTGTTTCTCTTTTCAAAAAGTTTTTAAAAGTAAAGAAAATGTCATTTTTTTATTTTTTTATTTTTGTATACATTAAAAAAAACCTATGTTATGTTAGAACCCTCCGCCATAACTATCACATAGATTGTTCTGAATGTATGAATGAGTGCCTAAATGCATGAAAAAGAAGAAAGTGAAGGAAAATATTATTTTAAGGTGGTTTCCGGCGGTGGTCGGATTGGGCCAATCGTTTATGTCCAATCTAAATGACGTGGATTATCTTGGAACCCAGCTTGATGACCTCTTTTTTATTTATATTTTTATTATCTCCTTTATGAATATGACCATGTAAGATCCGGAAATGAAATTGATCCCAGTTATATGACTAATTTTCCAATATTATCACTGAGTCATAATTGTCGTTACCTTAGTCCAACAATAAAATGTGACTTTGTGGAATGGATGACTTGGGCTCTTGAGTGATAGAAATGGGAACCAATACTGACTTGGGTATATAATTTAAGTCAATTTTAGGTTCAAGAGTCAGTTTTGATTTAAAAGTTGAGTCCAAATCAAGAAATTGAGATTCACATTCTTTTCCATCAGTGGAATGTGATTATCAAAAATATGTGATTCAATTTAAAGATTTGTGGGTATGAGAATCGATGTTAGCTCTGGAATTTGGTCCAATTTGGGTAAAGATACCGCAGGCAACATAGACTCAAATTTTGGAATTGAATCATGAAATGGAAGTTCGAATTTACATTTTTGTTCAAGTTCAATTTCATTGAAATGAAAACTTCCCAATTTTTTAATGGTCTGGTATTGGTTAAGTTCATAGTGATGTGATGAAATTAAATCTTGGTCGAGGTCTTCAAGACACCATGTTTCTTGGTTCCTATCAATATGGCTGAAAAAATCTTGGTTGAACAAAATTGAGTAGGGAGAGTTTCCTCATTCCTATATATGTTTTTCAATTGTCTAATTCTTTCTTCTAGCCTACCGATGGACTGGGTATCAGAATTTTCGCTCTGAATCATATATTCCATGCTCTTTTCTAAGTCAATATGTTCTTCCTCTTATCGTTGGACTTACAAAATGGAGTAAGGATCTTGGATTTGGAAGTCTTGTGGGAATTGTGAATCCATCATTTTTGGTTTTTATTCTTAGAACTCAATCATGGCTTCTATACTCTTAGTCACCTCAGATTTTTTTTCTTCTGTGGGTCAATCATGACTATAAAAATTTGAAGCTGAATGTTAGAATGATGGTTGACAATATGACTCGAGGGAGTTGTATTCCTATTGACTCGGTGAAGAGTGATAATAATTATTCTAATCTTGTTCATAATACTAGGATTTGGGATAATATTGATTCAGATAAGACCAATCCGACATACTTGGTTAGTTAGAGTTATGAAATACCTTGTTGGTAATATTCGAGTCAAAAGAGGTCGGTGTGAAGTATGGATCACTATATGAATTAGAATAATTATAATTGTAATTCTTATCACAAAGATGTAAAAAAAACAAACAAGCAAACAAACAAATAAAAAGAAAGAAAAATCTAGCCTAAGTTCGGGTAAACCTTAGACCTAGACGACTCCTAATTGGTTAAACTGTCCATGGGAGGTATTTTGTAGAATCTGATCACAAGTTAATTGGATAGATTAGGGCAAGATTGGTGGAAGGTATCCACACTAAAGCGATGGGTCTAATTATGTCAAACCACCAGCCTTCGAGGTTTTGCCTCTCAATCCCTGACTTTTGACACCAATTTGGCAAGAGTCAAATTCTAATCTACTTCCCCTTAGGTCAGTCTCCTATTGAGTCTAAGATGTCCCCAGGGCCAACGTCTACTCAGTTTTAAGTTAGGCTTGGGTTAGTGAGTGAGGATATTATTTGTGGGCTAAGAAAGGGTAATGACTTTCCCACCTTAATTCACCTTGTTTTGTTTATAGGACAAGCCCCTAATTCAATTTAGCGCAAAGTGTACATGTATATGAAAAGCAACACTTAAGCATTATGAATATTCAAAAGTGTTCATATACTATATGCTATGCACACGTACCTTTGCTCCAGCACTCTTCAACAGTAATGTAAATTGTAAACGAAATTAGACAAATGCCTAAATACAAGTCTAAATATTTTTAGCATTTACAAGCAATAATTTACTGTTGAGGTTAGAATAGTGTGCAGATATATGAAATAGGAAAACTAAAAACTGTAGAAGGTAAATCCTTTAATTTCGAGCAACCTGCAAGAAACTATAGTTAGTAATTCGCAAAAATTCCGTGAAAACGTAGCTTTTGCTGCGTTTGCGTGGCACAATTGTGAGCTCAATACTCTGCCTTCTTGGACAGAGGCACAAAGTAGCAATATATCTATTGCAGTTTTTTGTTTCTAGAATTCAGCCCCTGTACACAAAAAACAAAGAAGAAAGTTTAACCAATAAAGAAATTAAAAATAATAACTTATCGTCCTTCCCCAGCAAGGGCGCCAAAATTTGATTGAGGTTTTACTTGCACAAATACAGAAATTTAGTAATAGAGAATAAACTATGCAAGTTCTCAATTCTACCGCGATAGTAAGTGGCTATGCGGGTCGTGATCTATAAGAAGGGACTAGTGATGGAAGCGTGTTGTAATTACCCTTTTATTTTACTTAAAATGGTTAAAAGTTCTTCTCTTGTTCTTATAAAGAAAAGGAAAAAGAGTCAATGGTAAAGTTAAGAAGAAAGTGGTAGATTGAGAAAGTGGAGAAAATGAAAAATGATACAAAGAAAGTGAAACTAGTAAATAGAAAAGAATTGTGATTGGTGGTAATCTAAACTAAAGATTAAAAAAAGAAGAAAAATCCTAAAAGTACTTACTTACCTCTTTCGGTTGATGAATTACCTTAAATCCTTGGCAAAGATTTACCTAGTCTTGAAGGCGAGCAAAGCAAGGTAAATAGGATCTTCCCCATTTTCAGACTTAAATTATGAATTTAAATACAAGCAGAAATAAATAGAAATGGATATCCATCACCGTAGGCCATCAAGGGCACTTGCAATGGCAAGGCAGGTACGATGCTTTAGGTTTCATTTGGATTATGATCAAAATCTGATACAAGAAGAGTAAGCGAAAAAGAAGAATATAAAAATGCAACTTTGATTCGATTCAAATAACAATAAAAGAAAAGAAGATTTACTTACACGGTGTCACCTAAGTGCAAGCTTCACTCTTATTCTCTGATGAAACTCTCCTCTCCTCTGAGTTATATAAATAAAATAAAAATTACATAAAAGAAAACTAAAAATTTTAAGTTACAAACGAAAGAATAGCATAGCCTATGCTCCTTGTTGAATTGTCCCCTTTGCCTTCTGAAATTGTAGTATTTATAGGAGAAGATGAAGTAGGGAATGCGTCTGAAAATATGGACAAAATTGCTTGCCCAACATAAAAGATCTTCTGATAAGGCTGGGCTGGAGATAAGATTTGGAGATAAATTTTATTTATCTCTTTATGTTTAGTTGGATTGTGTCTTATCTCTCTGAATCTTCTAAATATACATCCTCATCCTTTAGATATCCGTTGTATATTGATAGATGATCGATTACCGATATTGCATATATATTATCACATTCCCATATTTATTATCTAATAATGCCTATTATTTAGTCTTATTTGTATTTAATAATATGCAGGCCCATCATTAATGGAAATAGAAAAGAAATGAGCCTAAAATCTCACTTTAATTCTGATTTAATTAAATTTAAATCTTAAATAAAGATGGGGACAAATATTCAGGAGGATAGAGACGATTGCAGCTGAAGATCAATGCAAATCAGGGAGATAAAACTGGTTGAAAATCAGTTAAATTTGGATCCAATTTGTTAACCAAAGATCTATGAAGAATCATCGAAATCATAAGGTCAAATATCATATCTTTTGGGATATACATAAAGAAAAATCAAATTCCCTCGATCCTGACCCTTGATGTGGCCAGATGGCCACATTGGGCCCGCGGATCCGTGGCCAAAGCCGCAGATCCATGACTTGGTTAAGGAGATAGGGGAAGCATTTGCTTCCCCTATCTGCTCACGCTCTTCCCCCTCAGGTTTTTAGCTATAAATACTGCATTCTACAGAGAAGAAGGAGTTGAAGACTAGTTTAAGTTTTTCTCTTTATTTTTAAGATATAGGGTCATTATTAGATAGTTAATATGAAGTTGTATCTCAATTTTTAATTTGTAGTTCAGTCCAGAAACTAGTGAGAGAAAGGAAAAGAGTGATTGTAATCTGAAGTTGAAGTGACTTCAATAAAGAATCAAGACTTCTCTTCTTCTCCAATTCACGAGTATGTTTCATTTCATTGACTTGTCTTATTTTACATCAATTATGATTAGCTAAATTTGTTTTTCTGGCTCACCATCACCTCTCTTCGATCCCTCTTGTTTTGAATAATTTTTATGCAAAGAACCCAACGAAATCATATAATTGCCTTAAAATAAGCCTTGCTTTTTAAAAGTGTTCTTGAAGGCACATGAGGATGGGTTTGAATTTCTATAACTGTCATTTTTAAAACATCACTTGAACTTATTTTTATTTCATATTTGAAAGATGACTTGATGATTTAACATTCAGTTCAAGATGAATTTTCAAAAAAGGAGTTAACTTTTTCAAACAATCTTATTTGTTTTACTTAAGACTTTCAAAATTCAAGCTTAAGTTTTTACCTATGATCAAGTTGAGGCACTGAGATTTTCAAGAGAAGAATATATCGTTGAGCAGTAAGATAGTGGGCCTTGATTTTTTTTCATACATTAAAACAAACAACCAATTACCCTTCAAGCCTTTTAAAGATCATCTTTTCCAAAACCTTTTCCAAGTTTTATTTTAATTTTATTTTAAGCATCTCTTTACTCTCCACTCTCTTTTCAATAAGAAAAACCAACACCAACCTTTGCTTTTGAAACAATACATCGAAACGCTTTCATCACATCCTCCTCGTGGACACGACCCGTTAGCCCAAAACTACACGGTAATTCTCTTATTGCTTTTCTTGCAATCAATTTTTGGCGTCGTTGCCGAGGAGGGAACAATGTAATTATTTTTTAACAAGTTTGGTGTCTTGTTTTAGAGCCATCAAGAAATCAGATTTAGCGCTCAAGCATTGCAGGAGAAGACTTGCTATTCTGTGCCCATACTCTAGAAAGTAGGAAACAAAATTTCAAGAAATTGCAGCGCAAAAGGTTGAAAATTTTTAGACTACTAAAAACTCTCTTTTGCATGACATATTACTTTGCAAAAATATAGTTTTTTTTTGTATAAATTTGGTATATTTGATATTCACAAACTTTATTTTAATCTAACAGTAATCTGATTGCTTGCCAATTACTTAAAAAAATGTTTAGACTTGCATTCTAGGCATTTATCTAGTTACGTTTCTTTTACAATTATTGTTGAAGAAAGTTGGAGACAAGGTACTTTTGCATAGCATCTAGCATAGGAACATTCTTGGGTGATTTACTTGCTTTTTGATTGTTACTATTTCTTTATACCTGCACACTTGCATAATCTATTTTAAGGGCAAAACCCAAAACAAGATAAGGTGGGGGAAGTCATTACCCTTTCTTAGCCCACAAACCATCTCCAAACACGCACAGGCTAGGCCTAACTTAAAATCTAATAGATGTTGGCCTTAAAGACATCTCGAAATCATTAGGAGATTATCCTAAGAGGGAAGTGTTAGAATTTGACTCCTGCCAAACCAGTGTCAAAGGACAGGGATTGAGGGACGTAACCCTGAAGGCTGGTAGTTTGGCTTAATTAGGCTTGTCACATACGTGAATAACTCCCACAAATCTTGCCCTGACCTGGCTGATTAGCTTGTGGTCAAAGTTTGTATTATACCTCCTGTGGACAATCAATCAGTTAGGAGTTGTTTAGCTCAAGGTTACCTTAGACTAGGCTTGGTTTCTTTTTCTTGTTGACTATTGGTGAACTTGTTTGTGATAGTGTTTGTGTATGCAAGTGTAGTCGAGAGACCCAAATTCATCTAGGTTAACTAGAAATATATCACCACCTAAGCTTGAACCAAAACTAGATCCTGTTATGGCTCAATTGACATCATTGCAGGATAGGCTCTACCCCATGAGAACCTCACTTCTATCTTGCATCCTACTTCCATTAGTTGGTGAACACAACTTTGAGCTCAAACCTTAGTTCATCAATATACTCTCTAAGTTTTATGGTTTAGAGTCTGAAGATGAATATTTCTTCATAAGAGAATTTGAGAAAGTATGCTTAATAATGAAAATCTCACACCTTGTAGATGATGCTATTAGGTTAAGATTTGTCCCATTTGCTCTTAAGAACTTGGCGAAGAAATGGCTTTACAGCTTAGTGGTCGGCCTATCACATCATGGGATGGTTTCATCAAGGTCTTCTTGAAGAAATTATATCCAATTCATAAGACCGCTCTTATTAGGAAGAATATCATCCAGTTCAAGTAAGAACGTAGTGAACCATTTTTGAGGTTCTTTGAACGCTTCAAAGACCTTCTTGTTCAATGTCCTCATCATGGAATAGAGAAATGGAAACAATGTCAAATTCACTATGACGGTTTAAACTACTCAAGAAAGACTCTCTTAGAAACCATGTGCCAAGGGGGATTCTTGCAAAAGGATAAAAATGAAAGATGAGATTTATATGAGAATCTAGCTAAAAAGACCATCCAATAGGAACCAACTAATGAAAACTCTAGGTATTCAAACTCCATCCCTTCAAAAAGAGGTCTCCATTTAATTGAACCATCCACAGCTGCTGAGGATAGAATAGCAAACCTAGCGAGAAGACTGGAAGCTTCTGTAACCCTCGGTTTCCTATGTACGAGTGTCAATACTGGTATCTGATACCTGATTTAATCATCTTGGTAACTGGATTGAGACTGTTTCAACTCAAGATTTTATTTTCCAATATTTTAAATTTTTTGGATTTTTTGAAAATTTTTAGGAATTATTTGAGAACAATCTCAATTCGGGGTCGATCGGTGTCACAAGCTGACTCTAGAATTTTTAATTAACAACCGGGAATGAATTTCAGAGATCTGACTTCATAACAATGTTCTGGATGACTTCTTCTATTTTTGTGAATTTTTGAGAATTTTTCTGAATTTATAAACATTTAGTCCAATAAAATATTAATTAAATGTTGATTTATTCAAAAAATGAAGTTAAATAAAAAAATAAAAAATGAAATAGGAACAAACCCTTTTATGGTATTTGAACCCGTGAGCCAACTAACAGGAAATGAATGCACCAACCATGTGCCATCCGCGGCTTGGTTAAGTAGATAAGGGAAGCATTTTTGACCGCAGATCCGTGGCTTGGTTAAGGAGATAGGGGAAGCATTTGCTTTCCCTATCAGCTCAAGCTCTTTCCCCTCGGGTTTTTGGCTATAAATACTGCATTTTACAGAGAAGAAGGGGCCGAAGACTAGTTTTAAGTTTTTCTCTTTATTTTAAGATTTAGAATCATTGTTAGTAGTTAATGAGAAGTTGTATCTCAGTTTTTAATTTGTAGTTCAGTGCAGAAATAAGTGAGAGAGAGAAAAAGAGTGATTATAATCTAAAGTTGAAGTGACATCAATAAAGAATCAAGACTTCTCTTCTTCTCTAATTCACGGGTATGTTTCATTTCATTTAAATGTCTTATTTTACATCAATTATAAGTAGCTAAATTTGTTTTTCTGGGCTCACTATCATCTCTCTTCGATCCCTCTTGTTTTGAATGATTTGTTATGTAAAGAACCCAACGGAATCATATGAATACCTAAACTAAGCCTTGCTTCTTTGAAAGTGTTCTTGAAGGCACATGAGGGTGAGTTTGAGTTTTCAAAACTTTTATTTTTAAAACATCACTTGAACTTATTTTTATTTCATACTTGAAAGATGACTTGATGATTTAACATTCAATTCAAAATGAATTCTTAAAAAAGGAGTTAACTTTTTCAAACAATTGTTTGCTTTACTTAAGATTTTTGAAATTTAAGCTTAATTTTTGCCTATGATCAAGTTTAGGCACTGAGATTTTTAAGAGAAGAATATATCGTTGAGTAGTAAGATAGTGAGCCCGGATCTTTTTTCATGTATTAAAACAAACAGCCAAGCATTTTTCAAGCCTTTTAAAGATCATCTTTTTCAAATCCTTTTCTAAGTATTAAATTTTTTTAATCATCTCTTTACTCCCCACTCTCTTTTCAATTTAAAAAGAAAATCAACACCAACCTTTGCTTTCAAAACAATATATTGAAACGCTTTCATCGTATTCCTCCTCGTGGACACGACCCGTTAGCCCAAAACTACAAGGTAATTCTCTCACTACTTTTTTTGCAGTCAATAGGATTGCCTTTGGACTTTTGGATTTACCTCTATCTCCTTAATTTCCCAGCTAAAAAAATAAATCCAACTAAGTCTAATTTAGTTAGATTAGATTTGTAATGATCTTCAGCTAACCAAATAGGTTCATGTAAATCTCATTTAACTGTTGGTATTATCTTCTCTCTCTTCATTAATCATATCCTGCATAAATTAAACATTAAGACAAGGTAATTAGCATATTTATTATGAGATAAGTGTGGAAATGTACTAATAAATAATGCAATATACGCGTACGATCACTAACCGGTCGACTGTCCAGGAGAGTGCTATTGCAGTGTCTAACCACAAGCTAATCGACTAGATAAGGGCAAAATTCAGTGAGAGGTATCCACGCATAAGCAACGAGCCAAACCACTGAATCTTTAAGGTTTAACCTCTTAATCCCCAATCTTAAACACTGATTTGGCAAGAGTCTGGTACTAACAACTTCCTCTCGAGGTTAATCTCTTAATGAGTCTGAGATGTCCCTGTAGATTGTCTAAAACTCACTAAAAGACAAGTCCTCAAATGCAGACTTCACTCCAACACGAAGGTCGCATTTAAATACAAATGCGGATCTCACACCCAATTATAAACATGGATCTCAGCCTGTCAAGCGTCTCAACTCAAATACGGAGGTCAACCAAGTCCGCATTCCAACTCAAAGGCAGGGCTCAAGCAAGTCTGTATTCCAGTTCAAATGCAGAGCTCAGCCAAGCTCGTGTTCCAGTTCAAACGCGGAGCTCAGCCACACCCACGTCTCAATTTAAACGCGAGCCTGTGAGTTTCGCATTTCAATAATAGAATAGAACGCGCAATGGTCGCGTTTCTATTGTGACTATCCTATTACTGGGTCAATTAACACTAACGTAATGTGGGGAGTTAATCCCCATTATGGAGGGATTTTAGGGGACAATTTTACCCTTGAATACCCCTATAAATAGCTATGAAAGCTATGGAGGGGGAGATGAGGTTTTATTTTCTTTTTTTTAGAAAGAGAAAAACGGCAACAAAGTTTAAAAACTTGAGCATTCAAAAAGAAAGAGAGAGAGAAAGAAAGAAATTTCTTCATCAAAAGGAGAACTCCAAACCTTGTCATGTCCAAGTGAAGCTATTTTGCATCTTAAATGATCCAAGAGAAGCTTGTTATTCAACGAAGAATAAGACTCACTCTCCATTGCACACGAAGAACCCAGTTTTAAACAAAAGGGAGATTCAAATACCCTCCCCTCTTTTCTAATCGGATTATATCTGTTGTAATTTTTTTTGCAATTAATAAGAATTTACGTCACATTTTTTCGATGAAACAAAAGATGGCGACTCCACTGGGGACCATTTTCTCTATAGATGAGAACGCTGTGGCGCAAGCTGACGTCAAGCTCATTAGATCAACGGTCGAGTCGCTCGTCGTCGAATTCAACCAAGGAAAATTTGAGGAATTTTTTTCGGGCTCTAAAAGCTGAAAAGTAACGCCGTAGTACCACAGAGTCTCTTCAGAGACCCGCTCTCAAGTCTCTTCAGGGACTTCTCCAAAAGTGGCATGTGCCATTGCTCACAACACAAGCAACGCCATATTCAGTGAGGTTCTGAAAACCTCACGTATAGCCCACACGGCCCACGTCAACGTCTCTCAAGAGACCCGTATAAGGCCAGTATGGTAGCTCAGAATAGAACGATGATGAAGGCCAATCCTGCCATCTCTCGTCTCTCCAGACTCTGCAATTTTAGGTTGCCCGAGAGTTCTCAGTAGCCCCTAAGACTCAACTGGAATGCTGAATGTCGATGAAGGCGTCACACCCGTTGACAATAAATCGAAGATTCTATAGTTGCAATCTGTTTTGCAGATACAAAAAGCGATGCTCAGACTTACGTTTCTCTGAATCAACACGAGACCGGCGTTTTTCAAACGCGCGTCTTGACACTCAAATGCAAGGTCCACATTTTTGTTCCAAAATGCGAGACCCGCGTCCATGTAGAAGCAAAACGCATGGTTCATACTCATGTTTCTCTAAAGAAACATAAGACCAGTGTTCTTCAAACATGCATCTCATTGCCCAAACTCGAGAACCGCGATCTTTCTCCAAAATGCGAGGCCCGCGTCCTTGCTCCAAAATGGAGTCCCGCGTCCAATCTGTGCCAGGATGTGACTCTTGCATTCCTACTACTCAATGCGAAGTTCGCATTCTAAAGTTGACTCTGTGAAAACGCGAGCCTCAGACCCACATTTCATCATAGGAATACAAGGTCCGTGTTCAGTCTGGTATGTTTGAAATATACTGAACCAAAAAACCCTCATCCTTAAGGATTTAAGGCAAGTCCTTTGGATACTCCTACAACGGATCTAAGAGACTACCTGACAAAGAAGAGGAGTGTCCATCAAATCACTTCAAATGCTATTGTGAACGGCTCATCATGATAATACTCTCTGAATGCCACTGCAACTCTCATACGAGCAAGCCATCAGTATTCAATCGGCTGTCAGTCCCTTGTCTCTAACTCAGTCAGTCAAGAGACACCACTCCTGCAAGAATAAGTCCTTTGATGCGGAGTACCCTGAGGTAAATTCAAATATTGTAGGTCCATACACTACACCAAGCAAGTCCAGGGGAAACCAATGGTCATTTGCTATAGCGAGTCTGACAATTATCTCTTCTGATTTGAAAGAAATACTGAGCGAATAAGAAAGAGTGTACTAGGATACTCACATTTGGACTGGTACAATTGCTTCGAACTATAGTGCCCTAATCAGGGGTATTGAAGTGAACGAGGCGCACCCCGCCATTGCAGAATCCTAGACCTTTAACTCTTCTATAGAGAAAGAAGCCTTCGCATACATAGCCGCCACTCCCAAAGAAGTGGCCAAGCGATTTGAAGAGTAGGACCAAGTTCAGAAGGAACAGTTCAATATGATTCGAGCTCAGTAAGAATCTATCGACACCCTAAGAAGATGCTAGCACAACTACTTAGAAGAAGAAAATGGGTCCAAAGACCAAAAGAAAAGGAAAGAAGGAGAAAGCTCTTCTTCTGAGGATACTAAGAGTGAAAAGCACTCAAACCCCGAGTCCTCAAACCTTCATCCGAAGAGGAGGATGTCTCAGAAAGCGGATCTTATTAATACAGGAGGATGAGCAATCTAGAGAAATGCCTCAAAGCCCTTGCGCGTCGAGGTGACCTTCAAGATATGGGTGTAGTCTGACCCTATCCAGCAGAATGGGACACAACTTCCTACCTTCCAAGGTTTAAGGCACTGACCTTACATACTTTCAATGGTATAAGGTCGCAGAACCAGCACATAAACTACTTTAAATCCCAAACTAAGAATGTAGTATCTAACGATGCCATCATGGCTCATTTATTCATTGGCACTCTTAAGGGGGTTGTCTTTGAATGGTTCATGAAGTTGCCTGCCAGCTCTATCAAACTTGGACTGACTTTGAAAATCTATTTCTGGCTCACTTCTTCAAAGATGATATGGAGGTAGTGTAGGCGACCTAAAAATTACTGAAGACAAGTCATCAAAAAGCAGAGTCCAAACTCCAGACGCAGGGCTAATCATAGCCACTACCACAGCACCAAGACGCAAGGGTCGAAACCCGCGTCTCAGCCTTACTACAATAGCATCACTACAATACCAAGATGCGAGGGTCAAAACTCGTGTCTCAGCATTACTGCAGTAGGATCACTACAGTACCAAGACGCGAGGGTTGAAATCCGCGTCTCTAGTTTATCACAACGACCAGGACGCAGAGCCCAGAGCCCGCGTCTCACACAAAGCTTGACGCAGAACTTGAAGCTCACATTTCAACCAAAGGCAAAGTTCAAGCATTACCTCAATGGTTAAACGTGAGGCTCGAAGCCTGTATTTCAACTATAGAGGAAACCTGCGTCTTGGTTATAACTGCCCTCATTACTGGGTCAATTACTACCCACGTAATGAGGGAGTAACCCACATTATGGAGTGTTTTTAGGGGACACTTTTACCCCCTGAAACCTCTATAAATAGCCCAGTTTACTATGGAAGAGGGGTCGAAAAAAATCTGGTCAGAAGAACTTCAGTTGTAAGCCATAGAAGGACCAAGATCTCCAGCTAAAAGAAAGAGAGAGTTTAACTCTTCTAACAACTTGCTGCGTACAAGTTTGTTCTTACCTAAAGTCTCTTTGAGATTCTTATTGGACAGAAGCTGTGTTACTTCATTCACCATCCAAAGAGAAGATTCCAAGAAGTCTTGACGTTCACCCAGTCAACGAAAAATAAGATTCACTTTCCATCACCACATCAAGAAACCGGCATTAAACAAAGGGGAGATTTGAGTTTGAATATCTCCCCTCTCTTGTAAAAGGATTATTGATCCGCTGTAATTTTCATTACCATCAAATAAAGAATTTACACTTTGATCTTCAATTTTCCCACAAACAAGAGATGCCGACTCCGCTGGGGATCACTTTCTCTACCGATGAGCGAGGTATGGTGCAAGGTGATGTCACCTACATGGGAAAAATGGTCGAATCACTTATCGTGGAGTTCGACTAGGCAAAATACGAAGAGTTCCTCTCTTCTGGCTCCAAGAACCCTAGGGCGCGGCAGTGCCGCAAGATCTCCTCGGGGACCCGCTCTCAAGTTCGCTCTGAGATCCCTTCAGATGCGACTGACAAGAAGAGTGCCATGGCTAGCCACATCGTACATAACACTCATGTCAACGTCTCCCACTAGACCTGCGAGGTTAGTGTTGCTGATGTTCGGCCCATTCATGCCCATCTTCTTCCTCAGTTTTAGGTTACCGGGGGTTTCCAGCAATCCATACGGCGTAACTGGAACGCTGAACGTCGACAGAGATGACATGCGCGTCAATTACAGGCGCCAAAAGCTGGAGCAACCATATGTCCAGCAGATAAAGAACGCGAGGCTCAAGCCTGCGCCTCTTTTGAGTTGCGTCAGACGCATGAAGTCCGCGTATGGAGACCAAAACGCGAAGCCCACAGGCCTGCATTTTTTTTCAATTCCTAAACGGAACATCAATAAACGCGAGGGCTATGCTTCTTCTCAGAGACACAAGACCCGCGTGTCTCGACCGTCGCTGACCAAACGAGACAATCAACAATGCGAGGTCTGCGTCTCTGCTCAGCAGAGGCACGAGACTCATGTTTCGAAGTCAAAATGCGAGAGCTGCGCCTGTTTTGCACAACGCGCGCTCCGCGTTTCTGAACCCTGCGACTCAGATTCTCGATGTAAGGGTGATTCTCAAAAGCTGAAAAGCCTTAGACAACCCGAGGCCAATCTCTTTGACCCCCCTCTGACGGATCTAAGAGATTATTTGACAAGGAAAAGGAGTGTTAACCCGATCACTCCATCTTGTTGCTGTGAACGGCTCATCACGGCAATGTTCTCTAAATGCCGCTGTAGCTCACGTGCAAGCAAATAGTCAGTATTCAAACGATTGACCTCGACCTCCTGATCAGCCAAGAGGTGTCGCTCCCTCAGAAGGAGAGCCTTCTCTAACGTGGAGTACCCTGAAGTCACTACAAACATGGCAAGCAGAAGTAGGAGAAAATAACCGGCGGTCAACTCTGACGGGTCTGACACGGAACCAGAAGGAGTGTATCGGCATACTCGTACTCGGACTGGTACGGTCGTCCCTATCAACTACACTTCGCCGTTGCAAAATCACAGGCCTCGAACTATTCCATAGAGAAGGTGTAGGCTGTCTAAAGATCATTAAAGACAAGTCGTCAAAAGTAGAGTCCCAAACTCCAAACGCAGGGCTAATCATAGCCATCAAAGCAGCACCAAGGCGCGAGGGTCGAAACTCGCGTCTCAGCAGCACTGCAACATCAAGACGCGAGGGTCGAAACCCGCGTCTCAGCAGCACTGCAGCATCAAGGCGCGAGGGTCGAAACCCGCGTCTCAGCAGCACTGCAGCATCAAGGCGTGAGGGTCGAAACCCGCGTCTCAGCATCACTGCGGCACCAAGGCGCGAGGGTCGAAGCCCGCGTCTCAGCCAACACTGCAGTGCCAAGACACGAGGGTTGAAAACCGCGTCTTAGTTATAACTTCCCTCGTTATGTGGTCAATCACCATCCACATAATAAGGAAGTTAACCCCCATTGTGGAGCATTTTTAGGGGGCATGTTCACCCCTGAAACCTCTATAAATAGCCCCGTTGCTATGGAGAAGGGGTCGGTCAATTGGAGATCAGAGAAATCAAGGAGAAGAGCTTGACTTGAGAGCTTCAACAAGAGAAGGAAAGAGAGTCCAACTCTTCAAGTAACTTGCTGCGTACAAGTCAATCTTTGCCTACAATCTCTTTGAGATTCTTGGTCGACAGAGCTGCGTTACTCCGCCTGCCATCCGAAGAGAAGATCCCCGAAAGTTCCTGACGATCACCCGGTCAACGGAAAATAAGATTCACTTTCCATCGCCACCTGAAGAACCCAGCAGTAAACAAGGGGAGATTCAAGACTCAACATCTTCCCTCCCTTGTAGTCAGAGTATAAGTTTGTTGTAACTTTTCAATTGATTCAAGGAAACTTTTCGAGAATTTTTCTACTCCGTACCAAACAAGAGATGGCGACTCCGCTGGGACTACTTTCGTTACTGACGAACAAGTTATGGCGCAAGGTGACGTCCTCTACAAGGGAAAAATTGTCGAATCGCTCGTCGTAGAATTCGACCAGGCAAAGTATGAAGAGTTCCTCTCTTCCGGCTCCAAGAGCCCAAAGGCCTGCGCCTACCGCAGGGTCTCTACGGAGACTTGCCCCGAAATCCGCTCTGAGCCTCTCTCAGAGGCAGCTGCTGTGAGGGATGTTGTGGCCAATCACGCCATGCGTGACACCCGCGCCAACGTCTCTCAGGAGACCCGCGTGGTCAAGTTCTCTCGTGTCCAGCCAATCCATCCTCTTCCTCAGCACCAGGCTGTCATTGGTTTCTCTCAACCCCCACGACGTAATCGGAACGCTGAGCGCCGACAGAGGAGGCGTGTGCGTCAACTGCAAGTTAGAACAACTGATCGTCCAACTGAGGCAGGACGCAAGGTTCAAACCGGCGTCTCTGCCGCACCACATCCGGCACGCGAAATCCGCGTTTGGCAGCCCAAATGTGAGGTTCACCAAGTGGGCTCCTCTGAAGCCCCACTCCCCAGACGCCAAGGCGAAACTCGCACGCCTTGTCGAGTACAAGAGGCACACGCCTCTAGACGTGGGGCCCAGCAACCCTGCATCTCTCAAGCGTCTATACCCCGACGCAATAATCAGCAGCGCGATAGCCACATCTCTTCTCAGTAGAGACGCCAGACGCGCGTCCTGAAGCCACGACGCGAGAACCGCGTCTCTGAACCCCGCATCCTAGCTGTACAGAGCAAGGATGCCTCCCGCCTTCGGCATTACGAGGCTAATCTCTTTGATCCTCCTCCCATGGATCTGAGAGATTATTTGACGAAGAAAAGAAGTGCTAATCGAATCACTTCGTCATGTTGCTGCGAACGGCTTATCACGATGCTCTCTGAGTGTCGTTGCAGTTCAGGTGCAAACCAGTAGTCTCCATTTAGACAGCTGACCCTGATTCCCCGATCAGCTAAAAGGAGTCATTCCCATAGGAGGAGGGTCTTCTCTGACACTGAATATCCCGAGCTCACTGCAAACATGGTGAGCAGGAGCAGGGGAAAACAACCTGCAATCAGTTCCGATGATGAGTCTGACACAGAACTGGAAGGAGTGTACCGACACACTCGCACCCGGACCGGGGCAATCCCCCTGATTGACTACAATGCTCTAGCCCGGGGCATTGAGGTGAATGACTCGCATTCTGCTATTGTAGAGTCACAGGCTTCAAACTCTTCTATAGAGAAAGATGCCTTTATATACATGACTAGCACTCCTGAGGAGACCGCCAGGCGCTTGGAGCAGCAAGCCCAGGTCCAGAGGGAACAATTAGAGATGATTCGTGCTCAACAAGAATCCATCGATTCCCTCAAGCAGATGCTGGCACAGTTGCTTGAAGACAAGAGGAAGTCAACCGACAAAACCTCCTCTAAAAAGTCTAAAGGCAAACGAAAAGAGGGAGAAAGCTCATCTTCCGTAAGTATAGAAGAGAAAGAGCAACCTACCTCTGGTTCGTCCAAATCCTCGTCGCAAGGAAAAGACGACCGAGACTAGGAAAAGTTCATTCTAGAAGAATGAATCAATTGGAGCAACGTTTGTAGGCCCTTACCAACCGAAAAGGATTGCAAGAAGCAGGGGTGGTCCGACCATATCCGACCGAGTAGGACCTTGTTCCATACCCTCCCAAGTTCAAGGCTCCGACCCTCCAAGCATTCGATGGGAAAGGTTCACCGAACCAACATATCTACTACTTTAAGTCTCAAACAGGGAATGTGGTAGATAACGATGCCATCCTGGCACGTTTGTTCATCGGCACCTTAAAAGGGCTCACCTTTGAATGGTTCATGAAACTCCCAGAAGGCTCCATTAAGAATTGGGGTGATTTGGAGAAGCTCTTCCTAACGCGCTTCTTTGAAGATGACTCGGAGGTCAACATGCCTACCCTTTTAGCCACCAAGCAGCGAAAGGGAGAGTCCGTTAAGTCTTTCATTGAAAGATTTCGGAACGTGGCACTCCAATGTCCGAGCGGTATGACCCAGGTCACCCTGGTGAAAACATGCTGCCATAATCTACAAACCTCACTCCTCGCCCAAATAGGAGTCGCCAAAAGTGGCACCTGGAAGCAGTTGATCCAACAAGGTAAACAGGCTGAAGAAATTGTCGCCCGGGTCAGGGCAGAGGAAAACAAACCCCGACCTGAGAGGACAACAAGGCGTGCGCCAGACACATCCCTCCAAACAAAAGGAAGGATAACTTGGCAGCAGAGATCAAATCCTCTGTCAAACCTCAACCGGTTAAGGCAAGTGGCTCTTCAAGCCAACCATGCGCCAGCAAGCAGTATTCCTTCAAGGATGAACATGTCGACTCGCTCTTCAAATTACTCAACAAGAGCAACAGACTGAAACTTCCTGAAGCTAGGCGCCCTGAAGAAGTCGGTAAAACTGATAATCCCAACTACTGCTTGTATCACAGGATGTTGGGGCACCCCACCAAGAGCTGTTATGTCTTCAAGGACATCCTTCAGGCTCTGATTGACGCGGAGGTATTAAAACTCTGTCCAGAGCAGAAGAAGGTGATGGCCAACATGACATCATTTCTCCAGTTTGGAAGACAACCTCCAACACCTTCTGGAGTGATCCCTGTCCCAAAAGGAGAGCTAAGAATGGTCAACACAGACCCTCACCAGCAGCAAGAAAAGGGCCTGGTACCTGTTCCCACACCTCGGGGAGAAGTCATGTGGGTTCATCCCGACCTTGTTGATGGCCAGCAATGGACTACTGTGACCAGCAGGAAGTCCAAGGGCAAAGCTAAGGCTACATCCTGTAATGTGGTATGTGCCTCTTCTCGGGAAGCGGAGATAGATGTTCCCTTGCTGACTGATTCAGAAGAGGAAACAATAGCTCTGGCCACAGAACCTAAACCAACTCGTGGCAGAAACTCGTTCGGGGCAGTCATATTTGAAAAAGTATGTCGAAATGGTGGTAACTCCTCCAAGACCCACTGCAGAACCAGCCAAGTCCTCCACAAAGCAAGCAGTGGAGAAACAGAAAGAGCTTCGGTATTCCAGAGTTCTTTCGAAAGACATAGTGGAAGGATCCACAGCACCTTACTGCTTTGATGTCCTGGCTCAACTGGCCAACATCCCGGCCCGGATTACTCTTTATGAGCTTCTTAGGCTATCGAAGTCGACCAGAGAAGCTCTGCAAGAGGCCATGGCTAATGCTGAGGTTTTCATGACCCAGGTGCCGATCGGACCAAAGGAGGAAGATGTAGAGGATTGCCTCCACGCCTCCCAAAATGTTCCTTGCATCACCTTCACGGCAGATGATATGCAGATTAAAGGGAAACACGATCGACCCCTGTACTTCACAGGGTACATTGGATCATCTGAGGTGAACCGCATTCAGGTAGATCCCGGGTCCGCATTGAGCATTATGCCTCGCCGGGTCATGCAGCATCTGGGGATTCCTATCCACCGGTTGAGTGCCACCCAGACAACTATTTATGGGTTCAATGCCAATGGTACCCGTTCAATGGGGAAGGTCAAGCTCAGATGCCAGATCGGGGACCTGAGGTCGGAAGTGACATGCTATGTCATCGATGCTGACACTTCCTACAATCTACTGCTGGGACGACCATGGATTCATCGTAATTCAATCGTTCCCTCTACTCTCAACCAAGTCATGAAATACATTGACGGGAGTGGAAAGGTGCGAACGTTAATTGCCGAAAGGCATCCGTTCAGGGGACTTGAGAATTATTTCACAGATTCTCTCCTATATCAGGACTCTGTGGAAATAGATGAAATCCCGCAACCAGAGGAGCCCGACTCTGGTAATGAAGCCGACACCGAGCCGGAAAAAGAAGAGTGCATGTGGGAACTAGACCCACTTGTAACGGGCATTAATAAGCTCGATGTTGATAATACCTCCAATGATGTAGGCGGATGGTATATTAATGAAGACTTAGATCTGGCGTATTTCTCTGTGTTTGCTTCTGATTCAGTGTCTTCAGACACTAGTACCGAACTGGATGATGATCTCTGGTCTGCAATGGATGCTTTGACATCATTGCATGTACCGGTGAAATCGTCCTTCGAAACATATCGAGATGTTGGTAGTGCGCAAGAATCCATATTCATGGTTCCAGCGAGACGGAAAGGCCAAAAACCAATCTTTTTTGGGCGAATTACGTCTGAACCGATGTCCCGTTAAGAATCAGAAGGCGAAGAGGAACCCCCTCAGTTCGGTCATTATGAACCAAATGCACTCAGAATGATGGAAAGCATGGGGTATGATCTGACGAATGGTCCAGGATTAAATTTCAGCAAAGGAAGGAGAACACTACTCCGATCTTTTGTACCAAAAGGGAAAACCCCTGATTATTATCATCAGACTCGCAGGGGGTTGGGCTATGTATCAACTCTGATCCCATCAGCCTCTGACTCTGGAGGGTCATCAGGCCACGATTACTCGTCGGGCACGTCATCGTGGGAGTCAGATGTCAGTGTCGGCAACATCTTCAGAGAACTTTCAGTGAACATGATTTCAACAAGCCACCTGGAAGTCGAAGATGAAGAAATGATCCAATCCGATACAGATCCTTGGATCTAACACTTAAACCATCTTTGGGATACCCGCTTTGAATAGCGCGAGCCACCCACAGAAGATAAGGTTGTTCAGATCAATCTAAGAGATGAGGCTAATCCTAAGCCCATCTTTATAAGTGAAGGTCTGTCACCTTCGGAGAAAAAGGATCTAATATCTCTTGTACAAGAGTATATAGACGTCTTCGCCTGGAATTATGAGGACATGCCTGGACTTGATCCTCAAGTGGCTATGCATCGCCTCAACATTAATACAGACGTAAAGCCTGTCAAACAACAACAGCGACGGTTCCGTCCAGAAATAATGGAGGCAATTCAATCAGAAGTCAGAAAGCTTATAGACTCTGGCTTCATTAGGGAAGAACAACATCCTGATTGGGTAGCCAACATCGTCCCCGTTGCTAAAAAGAACGAAAAGATCGAATCTGCATTGATTTTCGTGATCTAAACGAGGCCTGTCCCAAGGATGAATTCCCACTACTAATCACAGATGTCATGATTGACAACACATGTGGATTCGAGCGAATGTCCTTCATGGATGGATTCTCAGGATATAATCAAATCAAAATGTATCCTGATGACGAAAGACATACCTCTTTCAGGACACCACTGGGTGTATACTGATACACCGTCATACCCTTCGGACTGAAGAATGCAGGGGCAACATATCAAAGGGCCATGAATGCCATTTTTCACAAACACATGCGCAAAACGGTAGAATGCTATGTTGACGACATCGCAGTAAAAAGCCGCGCTAAAGGTGATCATATAACTGATCTAAAGGTTGTCTTCGACATCATGCGGGCCCATCAATTGAAGATGAACCCTACCAAATCCTTTCTGGGTTGGCCAGTGGCAAGTTCCTAGGGTTTGTAGTTACTTCCACAGGAATTCATTTGGACCCGAAAAAAGTTCGCGTTACCCAGGAGATGCAACCTCCGAGAAACCTCAAGGAGCTCAGGGGATTGCAAGGACGATTGGCGTACATCCGAAGGTTTATCTCAAATCTCTCCGGAAGATGCCAACCCTTTTTCAAATTAATGAAGAAAGGCGTTTCCTTCATTTGGGACAGCGCTTGCCAGCAAGCATTTGAGGAAATTAAATAGTACCTCACACAACCGCCAGTCCTTGTAGCTCCGGTGTCTGGAAAACCTTTCCTGATATATGTCCGAGCGATGGATCATTCTTTAGGAGCTCTACTAGCTCAGAATGATGATCAAGGACGAGAGAAAGCAATCTACTATTTGAGTAGAACAATGATCGGAGCCGAATATCGGTACAACCCGATCGAGAAGGAATGTTTGGCATTGGTGTTTGCTATTCAGAAAATGCGACACTATTTGGTAGGCCAGACAATAAACGTCATATCAAGAGTCAACCCCTTGAGGTTACTCATGACAAAGCCTTCATCATTGAACGACCGACTGGCAAAATGGGCCATATTGCTATCCCAATATGAAATGCACTTTTTACCACAAAAAGCTGTAAAGGACAAGCGGTGGCGGATTTTCTGGCTGAGCATCCAGATCCGAGGGCAGCCAAACTTTACGAGGATCTCCCAGATGAAGTCGCTGAAGCCTGCTAGACTCAGACATCCTTTGAAAGGCAAGTGTGGCAACTTTTCTTTGATGGTGCATCGAGAACAAGCCCAAAAGGATATATAGTAGCGGGGGTAGGACTAGTACTCGTCTCCCCACAGAACTATGTGATTCCTCGAGCTGTCTCATTAACCGAGCCTTGTTCCAACAATGTGGCGGAGTACAATGCTCTCTTGATTGGGATGCAACTCGCCGATGAAATTGGCGTTAAACATCTCGAGGCATATGGTGACTTGAAGCTCATCGTCAGCCAAGTTCGTGGGGAGTACGAAGTCAGACATGAAAATCTAGTACCCTATTACAACGCAACTGTCTACATGGCCAAGAGGTTCACCAACTTTTACATTGACCATGTGCCACGCAAGCAAAATGCGCATGCAGATGCACTAGCGTCCCTCGCTGCCTCCTTAGCCCTTCCAGCCGGAGCAGTAGAGAAAATATTTGTCCACAGCCACGACCTGTATTGTCCGAGAATTGTTCTTGAGGACTACCAGGAGTCAACGGGTGATTGTCAAGACAAAGAAGTTCTCGAGTCGTCAACTGGTCCAGAGTCTAGAGACTGGCGATTCCCTTACATTGATTATGTCTTGTATGGCATCCTGCCTGAGGACACCAAAGAAGCGGCTGCCATTCGAAGGAAAGCCCCCAAATTCTACTATAATGCGATTACGCGAACATTGTATCGTCGATCGCATGACGGGATCTTGCTCCGCTGCCTTTCACCAAAAGAGGCACAGGAGGTATTGAAAGAAGCCAATGACGGTATGTGCGGAGCCCATCAACCTGGCCTAAAACTTGCATATCGACTCCAAAGGTTGGGATATTACTGGCCCAAGATGATCGCTGACGCTATCGCTTATACCAAAAAATGTCACGCCTGCCAAGTACATGGCGATTTCATCCATCAAGCCCCAGGTTACCTTCACTCTACGACCTCTAACTGGCCATTTGAGATGTGGGGGATGGATGTAGTTGGCCCTATCATTCCACCGTCATCAAAAGGACATCGGTTTATCTTAGCCATAACCGATTACTTCTCCAAATGGGCTGAAGCCGTTCCTTTGAAGGAGGTAAAATCATATGATGTGATCAAGTTCGTGAAACATCACGTCATTTACCGTTTTGGGGTACCTCGGCGAATTATCCATGACAATGGACCCCAGTTCATCAGCCAGGCTTTTCAGAGATTCTGCGCTAAATTCAGAATCCAGAGTGTGTCCTCAACGACATACTATCCCGCCGCTAATGGTCTCGCAGAAGCTTTTAACAAAACCATCGGCAAACTTCTCAAGAAATTCGTCTCGAAAAGTCAACGTGACTGGGACGACAAGCTAGGTGAATGCTTATGGGCCTATCGCACAACTGTTCGAACCCCGACTAAAGCTACGCTATTTTCATTGGTATACGGGTGTGAAGCCGTGCTTCCACTGGAAATCCAAATTCCGTCTCTACGCGTCGCCTTGACAGCGGAGATGACAAATGAGGAGAAGCATCGACAGCGACTCCAAGAATTGGAGGCCTTAGATAATAAACGTCTGCAGGCTCAACAACAAATTGAGCTCTACCAAGCTCGGATTACCAGAGCCTTCAACAAGAAAGTTAAAGTGCGAACTTTCAAGAAAGGCGATCTTGTCTTAGCCGTCAGAAGACCTATGGTGATGACACATAAGACAAAAGGAAAATTTCAGCCCAAATGGGAAGGACCATTTGTAGTAGAGTCAGTCTACTCAAACGGATCATATCGCCTCATAACCTCAAATGGAGATACATTCATGATGCCGATCAATGGCAGATTCCTAAAGAAGTACTATCCTTAATGGTACTCCTCCGTCAATCAAGTTAGAAGTATACCTCTGATCAAAATAAGAAAAGTTTCTTCATCACGGTAGATCAGTGGCAAGCTAATTACGCATTGATAGCACCATGATGCATGATAATATTGATAAAGAGACAAAAGATGAGACTTAGGTTCTAATGTTCCCATCTTCATTAACATCCGATGCCTCCGATGGCTAAGGATAGAGGAAAATGTTGGCTTCTAAGCCCAACATAAGTCTTCGACAACTCATCATGCTGAGGGGAATAGCATGGCTAGCCCAACTCAAACGGTAGTTAGTAAAGGCACCTCAAATCCGTTGATAGCTGAGGGTTTGCTAAAATCCTAAGTGGATGTAGTTCCACCCTCTCCTCCAAAATCCCTTACCAATTCTCATACACAGAATGGTAGGTCTACAAAATATAATCATTGCTAGGTTAACACTATACCTCTGGTAATGAAAATTTTCAATACTCCCTATTGAGTACAAACCTTATTTGTCAACTCTATATGGAGTAGTAAGCCTTCAAATTTGTCAAGTTAACACTATACCTCTGGCACTTCAAACTTCACTTGTCAATTCTCATCAATAGAATGACAAGTCTTCAAAATTGCCCATATTGCAAGTCCATTACTGTCAAGTTAAAACTACACCTCTAACATTTTCAAACTTCACTTGTCAATTCTCAACAATAGAATGGCAGGCCCTCAAATTGCTCGTATCGTAAATCAATTTTTGTCAAGTTCAATACCACACCTCTGACAAATTACTGTTAAGTTAACATTACACTTCTAACAGTAATCAAGTTGCTGCCAAGTTCAATGTTAAACCTCTGACAGCCATTTTTCCTTCAGACTTCCATATCGAAGCTGAAATGAACGATGCTAAGTTTAATACTACACCTCTAGCGTCCAAGTCATTGCCAAGTTTAACAATACACTTAAGGCCATGACTTTCCCTCGGACTTCCTTGTCAAAGTCGAGATGACCAATGCCAAGTTCAAAATTACACCTCTAGCATTACCCTCACTGCCAAGTTAAACATCACACCTATGACAGTGACACTTTCAGTTTTCCAAATAAAACTGAAATGCCTTTGAGTCAAGTTAATATCACACCTCTGACTCACATTCTTGTTAAGTTAACATCACACTTCTGACAAGACTACATTCAACCCATTAAGTTAATATCACACCTCTAACGGTGAAAAACTTTCCTAGATCCCCCGCGAATCTAGTCTCACTTGTTATTCTCATTAACAGAACAACAAGTCTATCTAAAAACATTGTTAGGTTAACATTACACCTTTAACAGTATTTTCATTAGATCCCCAGCTGATCCTAATCAAGTTAATCCCTAACCTCTGATAAAAGCTCATCTTCCCTGGGGGTACAAGTTCCACCTGTCACTTTCCCTTATAGAGTGGCAGGTCCACAAAAATTATCTTATCCCCTGTCAAGTTAATATCATACCTCTGACAGCATTGTTGAGTTCCTGAAATAGGATCTCTCTCTACAAAATTTGACTCGTTAAGATTATCATCATAGTTTTGACAAGTCAAAGATTTTTTGCCTCTATTCGTCTGACTAAAAAAAAGTTCAAGACAATAGAAAGAAAAAAAGTGTCACTTTTATTTATATCCAGGCATATGAAAGTGATACAAAACGCTCTCTTATACAATAAGATTGAGTGTTACAATAAAGGAGTACAAAGAAGTCTCTCTCTCTCAAAGGTTGCACTCACTCCTTGAAGCTTCTCACCATTCCAAGTACAAGATGTTCGGAAGGGCGCCAAAGATGGGCTGAGCACTGTGATGACAGTTGGAGGCTGATTATGTCACCATGCATGATGTAAACATTGAAAGAGTTCATTGTTAACCAAGAACAATGGTGTTTCTTGAGGTCGAAAGGCAGCAGAATCTTCTGACTCCATCTGACCATCCGATGTGGGCTATGATCCTTCGTTGATGAACATCTCCACCACCAGAAAGTCATCCAATGAGCATGGAGCTTTCATCGATGCCACTTCTGGGGTAAGTGAAGGGAGAATCCAAGACCATACCCACCGCTATATCCACCGCCATCTCACTCTGACCATGCCATGCCAAAAAGCATGACCGGTGCATTGAATCCAAAGAGATCTTGGCGGGTGTTAGATCCTCGTCTCCCGAGAACAGGAGCCATGACTTCTTCTCCAGTGGTCGACCATCGAACAAGTTCGCTGGCCGATATATTTTCCCAAGGGCCCAGTGATTGGTCACTAATGTTGCATATTTAATGTCACATTTCCATACTTATTTTAGAATAAAAGCCTGCATTGTCCTAATTATTTGTTTAATTTATTTGCAGGCCCAATCCTTAAGGAGATGAAGAGAAATGAGCCCAAAAGCCCACCAGAATTCTGAATTAAATCAGAATAAATTCGCACACACAAAATTAGGGCAAAATCAAGAGGTTGAAACCGGTTGAGAAGAATCCTCTCAGAATCGATCGGTTAAAGCCAAGAATCCAAGGCCATTTCGTCAGAAGCCAGGACTCAAATGAAGAAACTAACAAAGGATAAAGTCAGAAGATAATCCCAGGATGACCCACCAACAGGGTGTGGCCATCTGGCCACACCCTGGCCGCGGAAACGCGGCCCAAGCCGCGCTTCCGCGGCTTTGTTGGGGAGTTAGGGGGAGCGTTTGGTCCCCCGACCTCCCCGGGATTCTGGTTGTTGGGTTTATGCCTATAAAAGGCCTGTACTTGCGCTGAAAATGGACGCCAATGTAGATTAGGATTTAGCCTAGTTTTAATTCTTTATAGTTTAGGTTTTTCTTTTCTTTTTATATAATTTGTATGTAACTTAGGGTAGAAGAAGATTCATGTAAGTAAGAGAGAGGGGCTGATGTTGAGAGTGACACCGACGATGTACCCTACTCCTTTCTTTCATTGTCTCAGCAAGTAATAAAGGTAAATGCTTTGTTTGTTTTCTATTCTGCTTTACTTTATATTTGTTTTGCTTTCCTCTTCCTCTTCTACTTTACCTTGGTTGTATTTGTTGAGTGTACAAGTGAATTCCAAAACAAGTATAACTAAGCTACGTGAGAGCCAGCGATAGTTCATGAAGACGTTCTCCTCTTCCAAGATCCGCATCACTTCGTTCTTCTTATGCTTGACGATATAATGTGCACGGGGACCGAGCTCGAGTTTATGATCTATGCGTTGAACGCCTCCGAAGCAAAAAGGTAGAACTTGCAAAAAGGTTTCCAAGTAAGTCATCAATCAACCTAGGTAAGTATCTCTTCACTTTTCTTTCTTTCTTTTCTTTCTTAGTTTAGATCACCAACCACTTCTTCCAAATCGTTTTCATTCTTCTTTCCACTTCATTGTACATAGTCGCTTTCTTTTGTTTTCTGAATTTTCCACCTTCTTCATCTTCCATTTTCTTCTAACTTTAATATAACTTTCTTTTTCATTTTCATAACTAAAACAGAGAAGAACCTTCGTTTTATTTTCTTAAAAGATTTCAATAAAGAACTGTAACGCTTCCATCGCAAACCCTCCTTGTGGATCACGACCCGCATAGCCACTTGCTATAGCGGAAGAATTGAGCACTTGCACATTTTCTTTCTTAAGTTCTATAATCTCGTATTTTTTGTGCAGGTTGTAGCTTCAATCAAATTTTGGCGCCGTTGCCGGGGAGGGTAACATGTTTTTTATTGAAATCTGAATTTTTTTTGAAAATTTTTTAGAACTAAACGATTTTCTTCTCTGTTGCAGGTTACAGGGCAATTAAAGCAGGAAATTAATATTGCAGTGACATACAAGTGGTATTTGGCCTCTGCTCTAGAAAGCAGAGACCCATTGCCCTCTGAATTGCCGCGTTTCCACGGCAAAAGCCGCGGATCCGCGGCAATAAAGAGCTGACTACTAACAGGTTTTGCAGGGCTGCTACCTTTGCAAATTCTAGTTTGCTGCAATTATTTATTTCTTATATGCCATCACAAAAACTTGCTAATAATCAACAGTAAAAAGTTTGTTGCAAAAGTTAAAAATTGATTAGACATTTACATTTTAGGCATGTGTCTTTTCAATTCATTTACTTTTACTGTTGAAGAGTGCTGGAGTAAGGTACGTATGCATTGCATTTAGCATAGGACTCACTTCTTGGTTGATTTATATCGCTTTGAGTGAATCTTACATATCTTGTACACTTGCACAAATTAATCTTAAGGGCACTAACCCATTAATAAGATAAGGTGGGGATCTGATCACCCTTCCTTAGACCAAAAATCACATTCCAAGCACTCACTAATCCAAGCCTAACTAAAATTGAGTAGACGTTGGCCCTAGGGACATCTCGGATTCAATTAGGAGATTATCCTAAGGGGAAAAAATGTTGGAATCTAACTCCTGCAAAATCAGTGTCTAGGAAAGGGATTGAGGGCCGAAAGCCCGAAGGTTGGTGGCTATTTAATTAAGGAACGTCTTTGACGGAAAATCTCCCACCAACCTTGCCCTGACTTGGCTGATTAGCTTGTGGTTAAAGTCTACATTAGACCTCCCGTGGACAGTCTAACCAGTTAGGAGTCGTCTAGGTCCTAAGTCTACCCTAACTTAGGCTAGAATTTTTTCTTTTTTGTTTGTTTATTTGTTTGTTTTTCTTTATTTGTATTCTATTGTGTGATATGGACCATAATAATAATTTTTTCAACTATAATAATAATCCATATTACACACCGACTTCATTTTCGGATATTACCAACCCAGCATATCATAACTTTGACCAACCTAGTGTGCCGGATTGGTCTTATCCGAATCAATATGACCCATACCCCCCATCTAATAACTATAATTTTCATAATGATTTCAACTCTTCACCGAGTCAGTGGGATTCACCTCCCCCGAGCATAATTTTCAACCACCTTGTCCTTCTTCTCCACCTAGTCCACAATATTTTCAAGATTCATACTCAGTTCCACCTGTTCAAAATAGGAAACCATCAATTTTGGAAATGAGTATGCGTGAGTCCAAACACAAACCCAAAAATCTGATGGACTCACAATTTCACTACCACTTCCAAGACAATTCTTCATCTTTTCATCAAAACAATAAACCTATCAACTATGAAAATATGCTTGAATCCATGACTCAGGCTCAAAACACTCGTAATCGTCACATAGATATGATGATCGAATCTCTACGTTCTCACCGTTGGACCAGTTCTAATGTCACTAACCATTCTGTTAGAGCCGAGGAGTCATGTAGTTTTGGAAATCAAGATTCCATTTCAGAACAACCATTTGAACTTGCCCAAACTCCAAATTTTGAAAGAGATATTGATAGTTTAGCAAGTTTTCCTTTTCCTGAAATAGAACTCGAAAATGAATATGATCCTGAACCCCAACTTAGTGATTCAATTCTACTTCCTGGTTCAATTATGACTCCGGTATCTTCACCTGATTTTAATCTTTTTCCTGAGTCAACATTGAATCCTGTGCCAATTCATCATGAAATTGAATCACCCATTCTTGAGGATCATATTGAACTTGACCAATTATACAATTTTGAAAATCCTATTGACAAATTGGCAAGTTCTCAATTTTTTGATATTGAACTCAATGAGATATGTGACCTAGATTCTCAAATCTGTGCTCCAGTTCAATTTTCTGAATCAATATTGACTCCTCTTGTGTTACCAAACTTGAGTAATATTTTAGAGTCAGTTTTGATTCCTCCACCTATCATTCCTGAACTGGAATCACCCACATTAAGTCACATTCCATTGTTAGAAAATACATGTGGACTAGAGTTTCAACTTCTTATCTTGGACCCGCTTCTTGAACCAATTTCGACTCCTGAACCTTTACTTGACTTAAGTCACCTTCCTGAGTCGGTATTAGTTCCTGTCCTTCCTGAGTCCAAGTCAACCGTTCTATCATTTCATACTCCTTTCTGGGACGAGATGGTTGACAAATTTGACTCCGAAATCAATTATGGAATATGAAAATTAGATGGGGTTAAATATTTAATAAAGATCCTTCATGGATTTATCTTTTTAATGGGTTATATTAAAGATATTTCTGGTGGGTTCCTCCGAGACCCAAGAAAAGTTGATTGGGCCATGTTTCGTGGACCAATCAGACCACCACCGGAACCACCACCTTAAGGTAACCATTTTCCTTCCCTTTCTTCTTTTTCATGCATCTATGCATTAATTCATACATTGAGGACAATGCATGAGATAGGTGTGGGGGAGGGTCTAACATAACTTTTCTTTTTCTTTAAAATAAAAAAAAATTAACATTTTTCTTTACTTTTAAAACTTTTTGAAAAATAGAAACAATATTTTGACTTATTTTTGTAAGAAATTAAGTTAATTTTAAGGAATAGGAAAATCCAAATTAAGATTTCTTATACTTGGTCAAAATAAGATTATTTGTTTGATTTATAGAGTTAGGAAGATAATTTGTCAAAGTAATTTAGTCTTGATCTTTACCTTAATGAAATATGCACACTTCATACACTTACACACTTAGGGTTCAAAATAAATATTCTTATGCCTTATAAAAAAAAAATAAGTCTAATTATTGATTAGCTAGGTGCTTTGGCCTAAGCAAGCCTTAGTATTTATGCAAAAGATGATTAGATAAGTTTGAAAAGAAAAATCCTCTGATTAAGCTGGGTATTTGTGCCTAATAAAGCATAAGTATTCACGCCTAAAAGAGGTTCATATAATAAAATCCTTAGTTTTGTGGCCTTGTTTGCTCGAGTCCTTAAGTTCTTGGGGGTGTTTTCTCACCTGGTGCCCTAAGACCATTTGGTTGGGAGTCATCGATTAAAGGCTCGTTACAAGGGCAGATTAGAAAGCCTAATAAAACTAAGGAATAATACCACACACAAAAAAAAAGGTATATATATAAAAATAAATAAGGCATAAGAGTTAGAGTTAATGAACCCTTAGTCAAAAATTTTCACAGTCACAAAGTGCATATGACTTAGGGTAAAGTAATAGATTAGATGAGAAGTACAATTTGACTCCTTACTTTGATTGATAACAAATTTTTTAATAGAGACTAAGTTTAGGAATGAAAAATTCGGTTTTCCTATAACTTATAGATTGCTTAGATCTTACAATCATATTTCAAATATTTTTCTCTTTCAAAATGCTTTTCGAAAATACTAACTCTTTATTTCCCTTTCTTTATAGATTTTGTGGGTGCAATCCGCTGAAAACCCTCACGAGACGAAACTCGTCCTCTAGGGGAAACTTAGAGGTTTAACGGCTTGTTGCACATGCTCAGTGCAATCGCGTGACCTGCGAAAGTGGTCTAATAATCCTTAGTATAGTTTAGTTGTTTTGCTCGAGGACGAGCAAAAGATAGGTATGGGGGTGTGATTGGTCACTAATGTTGCATATTTAATGTCACATTTCCATACTTATTTTAGAATAAAAGCCTGCATTGCCCTAATTATTTGTTTAATTTATTTGCAGGCCCAATCCTTAAGGAGATGAAGAGAAATGAGCCCAAAAGCCCACCAGAATTCAGAATTAAATCAGAATAAATTCGCACACACAAAATCAGGGAAAAATCAAGAGGTTGAAACCGGTTGAGAAGAATCCTCTCAGAATCGATCGGTTAAAGCCAAGAATCCAAGGCCATTTCGTCAGAAGCCAGGACTCAAATGAAGAAACTAACAAAGGATTAAGTCAGAAGATAATCCCAGGATGACCCACCAATAGGGTGTGGCCATCTGGCCATACCCTGGCCGCAGAAACGCGGCCCAAGCCGCGTTTCCACGGCTTTGTTGGGGAGTTAGGGGGAGCGTTTGCTCCCCCGACCTCCCTGGGATTCTGGTTGTTGGGTTTATGCCTATAAAAGGCCTATACTTGCGCTGAAAATGGACGCCAATGCAGATTAGGATTTATCCTAGTTTTAATTCTTTATAGTTTAGGTTTTTCTTTTCTTTTTATGTAATTTGTATGTAACTTAGGGTAGAAGAAGATTCATGTAAGTAAGAGAGAGGGGCTGATGTTGAAAGTGACACCGACGATGTACCCTACTCCTTTCTTTCATTGTCTCAGCAAGTAATAAAGGTAAATGCTTTGTTTGTTTTCTATTCTGCTTTACTTTACATTTGTTTTGCTTTCCTCTTCCTCTTCTACTTTAACTTGGTTGTATTTGTTGAGTGTACAAGTGAATTCCAAAGCAAGTATAACTAAGCTACGTGAGAGCCAGTGATAGTTCATGAAGACGTTCTCCTCTTTCAAGATCCGCATCACTTCGTTCTTCTTATGCTTGACGATATAATGTGCACGGGGACCGAGCTCGAGTTTATGATCTATGCGTTGAACGCCTCCAAAGCAAAAAGGTAGAACTTGCAAAAAGGTTTCCAAGTAAGTCATCAATCAACCTAGGTAAGTATCTCTTCACTTTTCTTTCTTTCTTTTCTTTCTTAGTTTAGATCACCAACCACTTCTTCCAAATTATTTTCATTCTTCTTTCCACTTCATTGTACATAGTCGCTTTCTTTTGTTTTCTGAATTTTTCACCTTCTTCATCTTCCATTTTCTTCTAACTTTAATATAACTTTCTTTTTCATTTTCATAACTAAAACAGAGAAGAACCTTCATTTTATTTTCTTAAAAGATTTCAATAAAGAACTGTAACGCTTCCATCGCAAACCTTCCTTGTGGATCACGACCCGCATAGCCACTTGCTATAGTGGAAGAATTGAGCACTTGCACATTTTCTTTCTTAAGTTCTATAATCTCGTATTTTTTGTACAGGTTGTACCTCAATCACCCAGCGAATATGAAAAAGGATGATTAAGCCTACCTGCGAGAAACAAAAATTAGAAGATCTGAAGCTTAGGATACTTCAACAGAGAAGCTAAGTGACAGACGCAGCTATTGCTGAAAACTTCAGACGCAGGAATGACCCGCGCAGTGAATCAAACTTCTGCGGCGGCAGAAACAGACGCGATCAAAGCTGTGATACACACAGATTCGAACGCGGTCCAGTTTTGCACCCGCGTCTAAAATATAAGACGCGAAGAGAATCAGACGCGAAAATTGCCATCTCCCTGTTGGATAAACAGGGGTTGCTAAATTCAGGCCTGAAACCTTCGATCTGAGTTGAAATCCTTCTAAGTTAACAGCCTCAGACGCGAGCTTTGTATGTAAAGCTCGCAATCCAGGTGCAAAAGTCCATTATACTCGCGTCCAGAGAATTTTGAGTCAGAATTTTCCAAATGGAGCAACTTCTAAAAGATGGGCGCACCAGTTAGACTTCAGGAGAAGGTCAAGAAAATGAATCTCTTTAAGAGATAACAAAACTGAAACCTAGTGGGCTGAAAATTTCATGGCAAACCAGGAAGTCATACCCACAGAACAACCCGTTGGGGGTTGAATTTTCTGCATCAAGGCGTGGACGTAAAAGGTGATCAAGGAGACGCTTTTTGATTTTAAAATCACTTGACAGTGATAATCTTCTGGAGAGATTAAACAGAAGCATGAAAGCTCTGGGTCATCGTCGTCCATGGGGGCAAACCCCAGATAAAGTCCTTGAAGGAAGAAGGTGGAATCTCCCAGAGCACTCGCTCTCGAGAGAAAACAGTCTAAGCAATGGACTGTTAAAAGAAAGGGGTGAAGCCTATTTATAGGCAACCCATAATGCCTATAATTAATGGCTCACTAATCAGAACCGTCGGCTTTAATTCCCGCACAAATGTCAAAGCCCAATGAAGGGCTGACGCGTGGACTGTCGCTTCGGGAAGCATCGAAGACGCAAGTCTCCAACCGCCAGCGCTGATTTGGCATTTAAAGCATTAATGCCTAAACCCAATGAAGCGCTGACGCGTGGACTGCCGCTTCGGGAAACATCGGATGATGCGAGTCCCCAATTGACAACGTCGACTTGACATTTAAAGATCTAAGGAAATCTTTATGACAAGCCGCATGTAACGCCTGGGAAGTTGCACCAAACGCAGGCCCGAGAGCCGCGTCCAGGAACTTGCGTTCCTTTCGGCGTCCTCTTTCATTCCAGTTAAGAGAATTGCGACCGCGTCCCTCAGAGCGGTTCCAAGCTGCGTCCCCCCCAGCAAAAGGGACCTATTCTGGGATCGCGCTTTGAAGGTACAAAAGCCGCGTCCTAAGATTTACTTCTACAACAGAGAAGGCCTACGGCATTCACAGGTGTCACAGGCATCCTGAAGTCGCGTTTATATTGCAAGATGACAATGGTATTCCTCTCATAAACTCAATATAATTTGAGTTTGCACTGAGTCGAGGATCTAGAGACATGCCTCCACTAAGACAGTGTCGCATCCTCATATCTATGCGTCAGCCTTGGAGGAGCATAAAACTGCGCCCTCACTGCATCCTGAATTCTTCATTTGGGTAGAGTTAAGGGCTGCGGCCAGGGAGCCACGTCCTTCCATAACCAAAGCCGCGACCTTCGCGCAAGCTTGAATCGCGTCTCAATTCGCAGGTCAGAGTCGCGTTTCTCAGAACTGCATCTCCACTACAAATCAGAGCCGCGTTTTGCAACAAAAAAAAGGGGAACTCAGTTCAGCTTGAGTTTATTATCCATAGTCAGTCAAGGAGCACAACCAGAGAGTGCAACTAAGAAATTGGATTCATCTACAGTAAAACAACGAAGATGGAGCAAAATTTCGAAGACTCTTATTATTTGGGCCAAAAATGATAAAAGTAATACAAACACTCTTGATGAATAGAGTGTTCTTTTCTTTACAAAAAAAAGAAAAAAGAAGAAGCTAATAATCTTGGTTCGCCAAAGAACGGATTTGTTCTCTGAGGCGATGTATCTCATGTTGACGCGCTTTCTCAGCCTCCATGAGAGCTTGGACCTGTAACTCCTCCTCAGATAAGAACTCCTTCGCAGCCAGTTACGCTCGTAGAGATTCCAACCTGGAGGAGTGAGTGGAGAGGCTTTCTTCAGCCTGCATCTTGGCAGCTTCCAGCTCTTTCAGCTTCTTCCTGGCAGTGGCAAGCTTCTGCTCGTTGATTACAATCAAGGCCTCTGCCTTGGCTATGGTGGCCCGAGCAGTGATAATAACCTGCTCTGCGCTCTGCATGACGAGTTCAGATTCCCTTGAATCGCCAATCAGCCTTTGATGGTCTCCCTGGAAATGTTGGAGATGGCGGGTCTCTTCAGCTACTTGTTCCTCCATCTCCTTCCACTCTTGTTCTTGAGCAGCCAGAAGCCTGTTCAGGGTTGCCCGGGCCTCGTGTACTGAACCAGCGTCTTCCAGAGACTTAAGTTCTTTCAAGTCACTTCCCAACTGCTCCACCAGCATCAGGCATGCCTTAGCCTGCGAAGGACCTCCACTATGACCAATGTTCTCGATCAGATTTTCGAGAAGCACTCGAGCAAATTCGAAAGAACTGCCCCAGAGAGGATGAGGTCAATACATGATCGCATGGAAGCAAAGAACTGCTGCACCATTTGACGTGTCAGTTCTTTCATGATATCATTGGCTGGAGAGAACTCTGCTGATGTGCTCCAAGATCCCCTTTCCATTACAGGGCGGGAGATGGAAATCAATTCATCTCGCGCAGGAGTAAGGCCAACGACAGGTGCGGCAGAAGTTGAAATGTCGCCGACACTTCCGGGGTAGTTGCTGTCGTAGCAGCCTCCATGGCGACTGAAGTAGCAGCAAACCTGATTTCTTCAGAGCCCTCGGCCGAGGCTTGAATTGTACTGCCTTCTGGGTTGACGCTGGCCGCAAGGTCCTCTGCCTGAGCTCCCTCAGCGCTCTCTGCAAATCCTCAAAATGTTAACCACGACAGTAAAAGGAAGATATTCAAAGCCTCAATATTTTCTTACCAAGCTGAGGATTCAAAGATGGCGAATTCCTGGGCGAATCTTGTAGGGTTGAGGTCTCCCCGACTTCAATAATTGCCCTCTCCTGAGGCATTTCAGTAGCAGGAGCCTTAACGTCCTCCTGCTGGGCTAGCTCCTGTATCATTTTCTCGATATGGGAGGAAGTCGCAGCCTCGCTGTCCACGGCCAGCCCTGCAGCATAAAGTTAAAGGGAAAAACGTCAGAACCTTTTCCTAGTTAAAAGGGAAACTGGGTCAAAAAGGCAAAGAGAGTACCTTCAGCAGGAGTAATTGCCGCTAGTGGCGACGCCGTCACCGGATCACACCCACGTATTTCTTCCTCCGAAATATGTGAGAATTTACTCGGATCTGGAAGAGCGGGTTCATCGCCAAAATCGACTTCATCACCTAAATAATATTCATCCTCCTCGAACGATGAAGACGATAATGCAACATAAGAGGCCTCGGCAGTCGAGACCTTACTACCAAGTGCCCCGGTAGTAGGGCTGGGGTCAACTACCCGCGAGCTGGGCATCAATACAGCAGGAGACTCAGGCTGTGGTGACTCATCGCTCCTCTCTTGGGCTGAAGAAGACCCTGGTTGAGTTGAGACCCCTGGAATCTCAACATCATCCCTTCCCACTAGATTAGCCTCAAGTTGCTCAGCCTCATCAGTTGTAGTGGGATCATCAGCAAGCTCCCCTTCTTTTAAAATTGCGGGACCCCTGCTGCGCAATCCACGAGGGCGAACAAGGGGGGTTTCGTCTTCCTCCTCCTCTTCCTTCCTCTGCCCCTCAACACTGGAAGGGACGGCCTCGGACATGGAAGTTTCAGCCCCTGAGTCTTTCCTGGCCCTCTTTGAGGCAGGCTCAACCTGGAGAGTAGCGTCATGAGGACGTTTAGGCACCGCCCGTCGATGCCTTCTAGCAGGCTGCTCCCTAGGTGCTGCTGCCCTCGGCTCTATCCCTATCTCTCCTCTGGCTTCTTTCTTAGCTTCCTGGTATTCATCGATACCTCGCATGCGCTTGTTGGACGCCAATTTCTCCTCATAGGACGCATTAATGCTCTTAATGCATGAGCGCTCCATTGAGTAGCCAGGCATCTTGCTAGCCTGGGAGTACCAGGTGCAGAAACCAAGGCTTGCATAGCAGTTTGGCATCTTGTGAGGCAAGCTGAAAAGAGTCTTTGTCCCCCCAGCCACGCTGTAATACCAGGCCCGAGCACCTTCAAATAAATTCCCACTGAAGGCGAGTTGGGCGTTAGGGTTGCCGATGTACAGTTGATCGTAACCGAACTGTCGGGAAAACTGATTCAGCATAGAAGGCTCAATGGTGAATGAGTTCCCTTGCCGGAAGATCAGATACCCGGACCGAATGTTGATAAGCCACCAGAAGACTCCTGACGGCAATCTCGTGAAGACGTCCGGCCCTGCGAGGTCAGCAAATTTATCCCCATAAGATGCACCAGTAATATCGGGAAAACAACGGTTGAGATGGTAATTCGAAACGTTCAGAATACATTTTCGAACGTAGAACATATAGTTGTTGGACCAGCTCGAGCTCTCCAGCCGCTGCACAAAAGGGACAAACCCCTCGGATCGAGACACTGGCGTCATCAGCGAGGGGTAGTGTATAACGTACCAAGCCATTAGGTACGTGCAGGGAAGCTCGATCCGGGGGTTGGGAGTCTTTACTCTCGGCGTCCCTTCCGAGTCAACCTCCGGTCTTCCTTCTTAGTCGGCGATGGCCTCCACTTTACACAGGCTCTGAGTCAGGGCCCGCAGTCCACTTTGGATTCCGGCCACCATTGCCGGAAGGAGAGCGATGGACCTGCCATAGGCCAACAGGACTGTCGGGTACACCACGTCGGCAACAATTACTTCATGCGGCAGTGTCGGCACTACACAGCGCTTCAACCACAGCATGAGAAAGCCCGCCAGTAATGCCCGGTCAGAAATGGGGACCCGGGCTTGATGATGGAAACTTTCAAAAACCGTATCAGGCTTGAAAGTGTCTTCATTCGACTCTGTGGTATAAGAACTCACAGAGGCATCAATCCTCTGGGCGATTTCTTCATCGGAGCTGGGAGCTAGAATGGTCACTGAGTGATCTTTCTAAGTTATACCATTAAACAAGTAGCTCGCCCAAGACATCTGCTTAACTCCCCTAGTCCTTCAGGAGGTATTTGACCGCAGATGTGGAAGTGGCACAACACTTCCTAGTAGGTCTCATATATCTGAGGGCACTCTTTCCTCAAGAGATGAAGCTCCTCAGAAGTGGGAACATATTCTTCATAGGGGGCGTCTTCCATGACCAGCCCCGAAACTTCATATAGTTCATGCAAGGCGAGCCCCATCTCTCCGACTAGGGTGAAGAATGTCCCCGTCAAAGGATTGTAATGCTACAGGATCCCATAAAAATTGTGGGAACTTTGCGGGATACCATACTGCACAGCCCTGACCGCATGACGCAATCCCACTTGTTCCAACAGACCTCCGAGTTCAGCGAGGACAAAGCCCACCATCTTGCCCCACCAGACTTTGTCGGAGGAATGGACCCACCCGAGCGGGCGGAAGTCAACAGGAAAGTCACCCCTTACCTTCATGAATTGATTAATGAAGGTAGTGTCGAGCTGAGGGGTTTCTCCTACTGGGTACTCAGACCTGAGTAATCCAGGAAACAAGCCAAAAACTTTCCTCCCGTGTCCGGCAGGGTGTACCTTCCGGGCACTCAGTATGCCGAGAGAGACATTGGGGACAAGTCGGGCAAGCTCCCATTCAATTGCCCGGGGGACAGACATGTGCTGGAGATAGGATAAAGGATACATTCTCTCCATATTTGGAAGAAAGAATTTCCTACCCCCTATTTGGCGAAGCCACTTATAATCGCCGTCATGCAAGATGTGATCGTCCTCACCGATGTTGTCCCCAAAGAAGAAGACGGGTTTCTTCAACGGAATACGTGAATCCGTCTCAAAATCTGCGTCGGTCATGATTTCTCGAAAGGTCCTCATGTTGACCTTGCAGATCTTCTCCCTTCGCTCCTTCGACTTGTCGATAGTCACAGGAGCAGTCCTCTGCAACACGAAGGATAGGTTGCGGTCAGCACCGCCTACGTGCCCGAAGTGACATTTCTTGGAGAGAGGGTTGGAGGAATATCGTACTGCAAAAGAAAATAATACTTGATCAGAAATCTAAAAGAAAATAATCAAGTATTTACAACTCAAACGCAGGAATGGATTCAGACGCGGAAATCATCAAAATCTGCGTCCAGACTCGAAGACCGCGAGGCTAGTATGGAGCCCGCGTTTTTAGAATCAAGACTTATGAGATAATTTCTAAGTATTGGGCTCAGACGCAAGATTCATGAGGACCAACATCTGATTCCATAAGACGCAAGAGTCATAAGGAATCTGCGTCTGAATCTTTCACACTTAGAAATATTCCAAGTGTTGGATTCAAAACGCAAGGCTCATGGGGCTCTGTGTTTAACAAGCAGACGCAGATTCGAGCAGATAAAGGAAGCAGATGTCATCAGACCTGCGCCCTGTTGATCGACTAAAAAAAAAATTGCGCCTGAAGATCAAACACGGGCATAATCCCGCGTTGGCGGTTCACATTCAAAAGGGATTTAAGAGTTAAAACAACTCTGTAAACCCCTTTAATGGCGGAAATCAAGTCCGATGGCTTCTTATACCTGAAAGAGGGGTTTCCTGCATTGAGGAACCACCCCTCTGAGTCTCAGAGACGACCGCCTTTGAAGACAATGCAGTATGCTTGGCCTTTGGTGCCATTGCGATCAAGGATCCGATGTTAGATTGAGGAAACGAGAACAAAGGAAGCTCCTTTCTCAAAACCCTAACAGATGCACACGAAGACGAAGGAGAGTCTAATGATGACTCTTGAAGGACTGTTGCCTTTTATAGGCACGGTGATTCGCAAAGATATGCGGCGCTTGGCTCGAAGCCTAATCACCGCCTGACGCGTGGACAGCGCATTAAGTGCAGCGTGAAGTTCGCACGCCAAAAAGAAGGTGCCCCCTCATTTCTACAGGACACGTGGCAACATACTCATGACACGAATTCGCATCCAACAGTCGCGTCTTCATCCCAAGAGACGCGTCCCTCTGATAGACGCACCTTCCTAACTAAGCCAGAGTTACGTCCGGAAAGCCGCGTCTTCCTTCCAAAAGCCGCGTCTTCCTTCCAAAAGACGCGTCCCTCCGAAGATCGCATCTTTTCAACCCGGCCAAAGTCGCGTCTACCTCATGGAGTAATAGTCGCGTTGTCATCTCAAAGGAGGTACCCCTATAGAAGGCGCGTCTTTAAAGCAGTATCACCCCTGCGTCCACAGAACTGGCGTGTAGTCCTTGCTTCTGTAATTCAGTTCAAAAATACACTGGCACAAGCAGACGACTGCCCACACCTGGTTTAAAGTGCACCAACGACAAACTCAAAGCATCGAGGAGGTTTAGACTGTGTATCTAGACACTCAACACGATCAGTTTTTGGTGGCTTCAAAGAGTTCCACAGTACACTCACGAAGGCCATACTCCAAACAAGATCAAGCCCGGAGCTTTGTCAGTCCAGTCATAAAAGTGGATTCAGCTAGAGTCCAAAGTATTTCGAAATTCGTCCCAGCTAACTGCGGAATATCGAAAACTTTGGAGGGGGTTCTATAGGCTGTCTAAGGATCATTAAAGACAAGTCATCAAAAGCAGAGTCCCAAACTCCAGACGCAGGGCTAATCATAGCCATCAAAGCAGCACCAAGGCGTGAGGTTCGAAACCCGCGTCTCAGCAGCACTGCAGCATCAAGACGCGAGGGTTGAAACCCGCGTCTCAGCAGCACTGCAGCATCAAGGCGCGAGGGTCGAAACCCGCGTCTCAGCAGCACTACAGCATCAAGGCGCGAGGGTCGAAACCCGCGTCTCAGCATCACTCCGGCACCAAGGTGCGAGGGTCAAAGCCCGCGTCTCAGCCAACACTGCAGTGCCAAGATGCGAGAGTTGAAAATCGCGTCTCAGTTATAACTTCCCTCATTATGGGGTCAATCACCACCCACATAATAAGGAAGTAACCCCCATTGTGGAGCATTTTTAGGGGGCACGTTCACCCCTGAAACCTCTATAAATAGCCCCGTTGCTATGGAGAAGGAGTCGGTCAATTGGAGATCAGAGAAATCAAGGAGAAAAGCTTGACTTGAGAGTTTCAACAAGAGAAGGAAAGAGAGTCCAACTCTTCAAGTAACTTGCTGCGTACAAGTCAATCTTTGCCTACAATCTCTTTGAGATTCTTGGTCGACAGAGCTGTGTTACTTCGTCCGCCATCCGAAGAGAAGATCCCCAAAAGTTCCTGACGATCACCCGGTCAACGGAAAACAAGATTCACTTTCCATCGCCACTTGAAGAACCCAGTAGTAAACAAAGGGGAGATTCAAGACTCAACATCTTCCCTCCCTTGTAGTCGGAGTATAAGTTTGTTGTAACTTTTCAATTGATTCAAGGAAACTTTACGCGAATTTTTCTACTCCGTACCAAACAGAAGGAAGCCTTTGCGTACATGACAAATACTCCCGAGGAGACGGCTAAGTGCTTTGAACAGTAAGCTCAGGTCAGAGAGAACAATTCGATACGATTCGTGCTATACAAGAATCTATTGATACCCTCAAGCAGATGCTCATACAATTGCTTGAAGATAAGAGGAAGTCAACCGACAAAACTTCTTCTAAGAGTCTAAAGGCAAATGGAAAGAAGGAGAAAGCTCATCTTCTGTACATATCGAGGAAAAGTAGCAATCTAATTCTGAGTCGTTTAAATTCTCATCTAAGGAGGAAGGCAGCCCGGAGAATGGGGGCATTCATTCCAAAAGAATGAGTCAATTGGAGCAGCGTCTAGAAGCTCTTACCAACCAGAAAGGCCTCCAAGAAGTAGGAGTGGTTTGGCCATATCCGGCCGAGTGGGACCTTGTCCCATACCCTCCTAAGTTCAAAACTCCAACACTGCAGGCTTTCGACGGCAAAGGGTCGCTGAACCAACACATCTACTACTTCAAGTCTCTGACAGGAAATGTGGTAGATAATGATGCCATCTTGGCACGTTTGTTCATCTGCACTCTAAAAGGCTTGCCTTTGAATGGTTCATGAAACTCCCAGAAGGCTCCATTAAAAACTGGGGTGATTTGGAGAAGCTCTTCCTGTCACACTTCTTTGAAGATGACTCGAAGATTATAATGCCCACTCTCCTGGCCACGAAGCAGCGAACGGGAGAGTCTCAGAATATGACACTACGATGTCCCAGCGGTATGACCCAGACCACCCTGGTAGAAACATGCCGCCACAATCTACAAACTTCACACCTAGTTCAAATAGAAGTTGCTAAAAGCTGCATCTGGAAGCAATTGATCCAGCAAGGTGAACAGGCTAAAGAAATTATCGCTAGGGTTAGGGCAGATGAAAACAAACCCAGACCCAAAAAGTTGACAAGGCATATGCTAGAAACATCTTTTCAATAAAAAAGAAAAGATACATTGGCGATGGAGACAAAATCCCCCGTCAAACCTCAGCCGGTCAGGAGAGGTGGTTCTTCAAGTTAGCCACACGTCAACAAGCAGTATTCCTTCAAAGACGAGCATGTCGATTCATTGTTCAAGTTACTCAACATGAGCAACAAATCGAAGCTTCCTGAAGCTAGACGTCCTGAAGAAGTCGGCAAGTCTGATAACCCTAACTACTGCCTGCATCATAGGATGTAGGGCACTCCACCAAGAGCTGTTACGTCTTCAAAGACATCCTTCAAGCTCTGATCGATGCAGAAGTGCTAAAGCTCCATCCAGAGCAGAAGAAAGTGACAACTAATATGACATCATTTCTTCAATTTGGAAAATAGCCTCCAGCACCATCCGGAGTAGTTCCCATCCCCAGAGGAGAACTAAGAATGATCAATATAGACCCGCATCGCCGACAAGAGAAGGGTCTTGTACCTATCCCCACACCTCAGGGAGAAATTATGTGGGTTCATCCCGACCTTGTGGAAGGCCAACGGTGGACTACTGTTACCAACAGAAAGTCCAAAGGTAAAGCGAAAGCTTCGTCCTGCAACGTGGTGTGCGCTTCTTCCCGGGAAGCAGAAACTGATGTTCCCTCACTAACTGATTCAGAAGAGGAGACAATCGTCTTTGCCGCAGAACTCAATAAATCGCTCATGGCAGAAACTCGTTCGGGTCAGTCATATTTAAAGAAGTATGATGAGATGGTAGCAAGCCCTCCTAAACCTACTGCAGAGTCAGCCAAGCCCTCCGCGAAGCAACCGGTGGAGAAGCAGAAAGAGCTTTGGTATTCCAAGGCTCTCCCAAGGGACAATGCGGAAGGATCCACAACACCTTACCGCTTTGACATTCTGTCTCAATTGGCCAATATCCTGGCCAGAGTCACCCTTTACGAGCTCCTGAGACCATCAAAGTCAACAAGAAAAGCTCTGAGGGAAGCCCTAGCTGATGTTGAGATCTTCAGGGCCCAGATCCCGGTTGGAACACAGGAGAAAGATGTAGAGGATTGCCTCCATTCCTCCCAAAATGCCTCTTGCATTACCTTCACAACAGATGACATGCAGGTTAAGGGGAAGCATGATCGACCCTTGTACTCACAGGGTATATTGGATCGTCTGAAGTAAGCCGCATTCAGGTAAATTCAGGATCCGCACTGAGCATCATGCCTCGCCGGATCATGCAGCACTTAGGAATTCCCACCCACCGATTGAGCGTCACCCAAACCACCATCTATGGTTTTAACGCCAATGGTACGCGCCCAATGGGGAAGATCAAGCTCAAACTCAGATCGGGGACCTAAAGTCTGAAGTGACGTGCTATGTAATCGACGCCGACACTTTATACAATTTGCTGCTAGAATGACCGTGGATTCATCGTAATTTCATCATCCCGTCCACTCTCCATCAAGTTATGAAGCATATTGACGGAAGTGGGAAAGTCCGAACGTTGATTGTCGAAAGACATCTATTCAAGGGGGTAGAGAACTATTTCACAAACTCCCTCCTATACCAAGACTCTCTAGAAACAAATGAGAACCTATAGCCAGAGGAACCAGACTCTGGTAATGAAGCTGACACTGAGCCAGAGGTGGAAGAAAAGTGCATGTGGGAATTAAATCCACTTGTAACGAGCATTAATAAGCTCGATGTTAATAACACCGCCGATGATGTAGGCGAGTGGTATATTAATGAAGATTTGAATTTGGCTTACTTTTCTGTGTTTGCTTCTGATTCAGTGCCATCAGACACTAGTACCGAGGTGAATGATGACCCCTGGTCGGTAATGGATGCTCTGACATCATTGCATGTACCAATCAAGTCATCCCTCAAAACTTACCAAGATGTCGGTAATGCGCAAGAATCAGTATTCATGGTTCCAACAAGACACAGAGGCCAAAAACCAATTCTTTTCAGAAGAATTAAGTCTGAATTGATGTCTCACAAAGACTCAGAAAGTAAGAACGAATTTCCTCAGTTCTCTCATTATAAGCCAAGTGTACTCAGAATGATAGAGAGGATGGGGTATGATTTAACAAATGGTCCTGGTTTAAATTTCGGCAAAGGAAGAAGAACACTACTTCGATCTTTCGTTCCGAAAGGGAAGACCCCTGACTATTACCATCGAACTCGTAAGGGTTTGGGCTATATGTCAACACCAATTCCGTCAGCCTCTGAGTCCGAGGAGTCATTATACCATAATCACTCATCTAGCACGTCATCGTGGGAGTCGGACGTTAGTGTGGGCAACCTCTTCAGAGAACTTTCAGTAAACATGGTGTCAACAAGCCACCTGGAAGACGAAAATGAAGAAACTATCCAGTCTGATACAGATCCTTGGATCAAACACCTAAATACTCTCTAGGATGTTCTCTTTGAACAACGCGAACCACCCACGGAGGATAAAGTTACCCAGATTAATCTAGGAGATGAAGCTAATTCTAAGCCCATCTTTATAAGCGAAAGCCTATCATCCTCCGAGAAAGAAGATTTAATATCTTTTGTGTAGGAGTATATATATGTTTTCGCTTGAAAATACGAGGACATGATTGGGCTTGATCTTCGAGTGGCTATGCATCGCCTTAACATTAATTCAAACATGAAGCCAATCAAACAGCAACAGCGTCGGTTTTGTCTAGAAATAATGAAAGCAATCCAGTCAGAAGTCAAGAAGCTTATAGACTCTGGCTTCATTAGGGAGGAGCAATACCCTAATTGGGTAGCCAATATCGTCCCCGTTACCAAGAAATATAGGAAGATCTGGATTTGCATTGATTTTCGTGATCTAAATGAGGCCTGTCCCAAAGACGAATTTTCTCTCCCAATCATGGATGTCATGGTTGACAATACGTGCGGGTTTGAATGAATGTCCTTCATGGATGGATTCTCAGGGTACAATCAAATCAAAATGTACCCTGATGATGAAAAGCATACTTCTTTCAGGACACCACTGGGGGTATATTGCTATACTGTCATGCCCTTCGGACTGAAAAATGCTGGGGCAACATATCAGAGAGTTATGAATACAATTTTTCATGAACACATACGTAAAATAGTGGAATGCTAAGTCGACGACATTGAAGTGAAAAGTCGCGCCAAGGGCGACCACATAGCAGATCTGAAGACAGCTTTTGAAATCATGCGGGCACATCAGTTGAAGATGAACCCCATCAAATCTTTCCTGGGGGTAGCCAGTGATTAGTCTCTAATTTTGCATAATTTGTATCACATCTTCACATTAATTTTATATTAAATTCTGCTAATAAAGCTTTGCTTGCTTGATTCTAGGTCCATGGTGTGCAACGAAGAAGAAGACCCCAAATTACCATTTAATTGGTGATTAAAAGCCTATTAAAGATAGCCATTGACCTAGAGAGCTGATTCTATAAAAACTAGTAGCTGCAAATCAGAAACTGGGCGTCAGAATTGACAGGAGACAAAAAGGACAGCGCGCGGCTCGAAGCGCCGCGCGCGCGGCCACTTTATGGCCGCGGCGCGCGCTGCTTCGGGCCAGGGTTTGTCCCCTGGCCCCCCTCTTTCCTGGTGGCTATAAATACCCCCTGGGTTCTAGAAAAGCAAGATATGCACTGTTTTAGGAGTAGTTTTCATTCCATGTTGTAGTTTAGGGTAGTTTAGCTTAGGTTAATTCCTCTTCCTCCATTGTATTTTCATTTTGTAGATCTTATAATAAGGAGAGAGAGTGATACATGCTTGGAATGCAAGAGTGCTTGTAATAGAAGGTGACAATCTATGAAAGGTGCTCTCTTTACCTCTCTATGTTTTCTTCTCTCCAATCTCTTTTACATGTGTAGCTAACTTTTCTCTCGTGGTAACTAACTACTAACCACTAACTTGCTAACTTCTTTTATGATAATCCACATGAATCTAATAGCCTCGGTTTGGCCTTGCTCTTGCAAGAGCCATTGATGGCTCATGATGATGATCTAACACTCTAACTTCCTAACCACTAACAAGCTAACATTACTTTACTCCATGCTTACTTTTCTATAGTATTGATGGTTTAAGTGTAGCTTGCACTTGTTTGATGAGTTAGGTTGTGATGAGTTACATATATGTCATGCTTTGAATCACTCTTGAACCAAGGACTAGTGATGGCCAATGATACATGTGAGGCAACTATCACTAAGAGGTTAGCATGTCAGTGGAGTCATTCGTAGTTAGTGTCATGAGTTTTCTTTCTTTTTCACTTTGTTTTAGACATACAAACAAAATCACAAAAACTATTCTTTTCTATGTTTCCCAGTTCCTTATTTTCACCGTACACTTCTCTTTTCATTCTTTGTTTCTTTTCTTTTCATTCTTTAAAACTTTGAAGAACTTTTTAACAAACACGTGAATCAATCGGTAAAGCTTCTATCGCCTCCCGTCCTTGTGGATTCGACTCGTTTTAGCCTCTATGCTATAACGGAAGTATCGAGGAAGCCAAAGCACACACACTTTAAATATCCATTTCAAAACATATACTTTTGTGCGCGGTTTTACCCCGATCAAATTTTGGCGCCGTTGCCGGGGATGGGAACAGTTTGATTTCACAAGTTTGTTAACTTTTCTTCTTTGTTTTTTGGTGTGCAGGTTAAATTTTAGCATTGCAGAGGTCCACGCTTGCTCAAGAGTGGTCAGGTAACTTCTTGTACATTCATATACTCTGCTGCTAATTTTTGTTTATATTACATGTACACTGTAAATAATTTTAAGAAGTAAAATACAGAAATTGGATGCTTTAAAACGGTTTAGACATTTGCATCTAGGCACGTGTCAACTTTCATTCCAATATACTGTATTTTATTCTTATGTTATTAATAGGAGGTGTACATATGGCATTACATATAGTATAGGACAAACACTTCAGTGATTACTCGCTTTTTGTGTTCATGCTTATCTATATTGCACACTTGCACAAATTAAACTTAAGGGCAAAACCCAAGACAACATAAGGTGGGGAAGTCATTACCTTCCCTTGGCCCAAAAATCACCTCCCCACTCACACAACCCAAGTCTTAATAAAATTTGCTAGACGTTGGCCCCTAGGGACATCTCGGACTCATTTAGGAGATTGACCTAAGGGGGAAGTTGTCAGAATTTGACTCTTGCTAAATCGGTGTCTAAGGTTGGGGATTGAGAGGCGAAACCTTGAAGAACGATGGTTTGGCATAATTAGGCCGTTGCTCTGGCACGGATACCTCCCACTGATCTTGCCCCTACCTGGCCGATTAACTCGTGGTCAGCTTCCGACAATATACCCCCCGTGGACAGTCTAACCAGTTAGGAGCCGTCTAGGTCTAAGTCAACCCTAGCATAGGCTTGTTTTCTTTTTCTTTTTCTTTGTTGTTTGTCTGTTTGTTTGTTTTTCTTTTTTGTAAATTGTGATATGGATTTTAATAACAACAATTCTTTCAATTATAATATGAATCCATATTTCACCCCGACCTCATTTGACTGGGGTAACTCTGACCCGGCAATGTATAACATGAACCAACCATATATGCCGGGTTGGGATTATCCGAATCAATATGACCCATATCCCCAACCATATGACATAATTTTCAAAATAATTTCAACTCTTCACAGAGTTCATGGGGATTCACCTACCCCGAGTCAAATTTTCAACCATCTTGTCCACAATTTTCATAATATTCGTTCCCTAATTTTGAGTCATATACTCCTTTTCCTAAACCACCAATTGAAGAAAAATCATCATTGGAAAGGAGTATAGAAGAGTCCCTACAACAAATGCAAAATTTGCTCAATTCACAATCCTTCCCACATCAAACTCCACATACTCCTTTTCTAGAGCATCCAATTGAAGAAGAATCTGAGTTAGAAAAGCGTTTGGAAGTCTTTTGTGATAGAATGCAAAATATGTTGGACTCATCATCTCAACCAAATTTTCAAGAGTCCCACTCATCTTTTCCAGTCTCACCAATTCAAAATGAAAAAACTTCAATACTGGACTTGAGTATGGAACCCTTGCGTGAGTCCGAGCAACAACCGCAAAATCCGATTGACTTACAATTTCACCACAATTTTAAAAATCAACTTCCATACTCATCTTTTCAAGAAAAACCAATTACAAAAAGTATGGAAGACATGATTCAGACTCAACATTCTGTTACCCTGTCTGTCAGTAGGTTAGACTCAATAATAAGCGATCTGATCAATGAGAGCGAGGAAAATCTTTCTTGTCAACCATTGACCAATTCTTATATCCCTAACTCTACTGATTGGACCCTTGAATCATGTCAATTTGGGAATCCAGATTCAATTTCAGAACACACATTCGAACTTGACCAAACTCCAAGTTATGAAAGTCACCTAGACCTTCTGGCAAGTTATCCCTTCCCTGAAATTGAAATCGAACCTGAATATGATCCTGAACTTCCTGTTGGGAACTCCATTTCACTTTTTGATTCAATAATGACCCCGGTATCTTTACCAGATTTTTTTCTCTTTTCCGGAGTCAGCATTGAATCCTATACCAGTACACCGTGAAATGGAATCACCAATCTCTCATGATCACACTTCATTCATGGGGAAAATGTGTGAATATCCATTCTTTAGTTTGGACCCTGTTGTTGAACCAATTTTGACTCTCATTGTTGACTCTCGACTTGATCTGAGTCAACTTCCCGAGTAGGTGTCGGTTTTTGTTCCTATTCCATTTGAGTCCAAATCAATCATCTCTCAAAATCACACTTCATTGTTGGACAAGAATGTTGAAGAAAATGACTCAATAATTATTTTTGAAAATTGGAAATTAGATGGGGATAATTTTTTAAATAAGATCATTCATTCAATCAATATTTTATTGGGTCATATTAAAGAGGTCATTGGTGGGTTCCTGTACGATCCATGCTATTTTGATTGGGTAGCAACGCTTGCCCAATCAGACCACCACCGGAGCCACCCCCTTGAGGTAATCTTCCTTCCCTCTCCATTTATTTCATGTATTTACACATTTACGATGCATTGAGGACCATGCATGAGATAAGTGTGGGGAGAGTTTACTAACGTAGTTAGTTTTATATTTTCTTTCTTTTACACTTCTTTTTAAATAAAAAAAACTTTTATATAAAAATTTTCTTTTCTTTTTACAAAACTTTTTGAAATAAGAGAAATAGTTTTTGATTTATTTTTAAGAAAATTAAGATTATCTTAGGAATTAGGAAGACCTAAAATTATGAAATTTTAAACTGAGTCAAAATAATAGATCTTGTCAAATTATAGGATAAGAAAGTAAGATTGAAAAGATAATTTGATCTTGAATTTTTTGCCTTAGATTTATGCACTCCACACTTACACAATTTTTGAGATTGAAACAAAGACTGAAATGCCATAAAAAATATATATTAAAAAAAATTTATGTAAATAAAAATCACTTATTGAAGTTGGGTAATTATGCCTCAAGAAGCATGATTATTCATACCTAAAACGGTGGACAAAAACAAAATAATCCCCTTTAGTTTTGTGCCCTTGTTTACTCGAGTCCTTAAGTCCAAGGGATGTTTTCTCATCTGGTGCCCTAAGACCATCTGGTTTGGGAGTCACCGGCTAAAGGCTTACTACCCGGGTAAATAAGAAAGCCTAAGAAAACTAATGGATGAAAAAATAAAAAAATAAAAAATAAAAAAATAATATATAAATGGAATGAAAGTTTGAGTCGATATCCCAAAAATCTTCACAGTTCACAAAGTGCATATTTTTCTAAGAGTTTTATGAAAGATCAAAGAGTCAATTCAATTTTAAATTCTTACATTTAATTTATAACAAGATTTATTTTTGCATTTTGACTTAGTTTAAGAAAGAACAATTTCTGGTAAACCTATGACCTTAGATCACTTATATTTTCGCAAAAATATTTCAACACTTTTCTCTATTTCAAAATGTGTTTTCAAAATACTAACATTTGATTTCTTTCTTTATGGATTTTGTGGGTGTAATCCGCTGAAAACCCTCAGGAGACAAAACTCCTCCTCTAGGAGAAACTTAGAGGTTTAACGGCTTGTTGCACATGCTCAGTGCAATCGCGTCACCTGCGAAAGTGGTGTAATAATTTCTTAGTTTTTTGTTTTGCTCGGGACGAGCAAAAGATAAGTGTGGGGATGTGATTAGTCTCTAATTTTGTATAATTTGTATCACATCTTCACATTAATTTCATATTAAATTCTGCTAATAAAGCTTTGCTTTCTTGATTCTAGGTCCATGGTGTGCAATGAAGAAGAAGACCCCAAATTATCATTTAATTGGTGATTAAAAGCCTATTAAAGATAGCCATTGACCTAGGGAGCTGATTCTGTAAAAACCAGTAAAAACCAGAAATCGGGCGTCAGAACTGACAGGAGACAAAAAGGGCAGTGCGCGGCTCGAAGCGCCACGCGCGCGGCCACTTTATGGCCGCGGAAACGCGGCTCTTGCCGCGATTCCGCGGCCGTACGGCCGTGGCGCGCGCGCCGCTTCGGGCCAGGGTTTGTCCCCAGGCCCCCTCTTCCCTGGTGGCTATAAATACCCCCTGGGTTCTAGAAAAGCAAGATTAGGAGTAGTTTTCATTCCATGTTGTAGTTTAGGGTAGTTTAGCTTAGGTTAGTTCCTCTTCCTCCATTGTATTTTTCATTTTGTACATCTTGTAATAGGGAGAGAGAGTGATACATGCTTGGAATGCAAGAGTGCTTGTAATAGAAGGTGACAATCTATGAAAGGTGCTCTCTTTACCTCTCTATGTTTTCTTCTCTCCAATCTCTTTTACATGTGTAGCTAACTTTTCTCTCATGGTAACTAACTACTAACCACTAACTTGCTAACTTCTTTTATGATAATCCACATGAATCTAATAGCCTCGGTTTGGCCTTGCTCTTGCAAGAGCCATTGATGGCTCATGATGATGGATCTAACACTCTAACTTCCTAACCACTAACAAGCTAACATTACTTTACTCCATGCTTACTTTTCTATAGTATTGATGGTTTAAGTGTAGCTTGCACTTGTTTGATGAGTTAGGTTGTGATGAGTTACATATAGGTCATGCTTTGAATCACTCTTGAACCAAGGACTAGTGATGGCCAATGATACATGTGAGGCAACTATCACTAAGAGGTTAGCATGTTAGTGGAGTCAATAGTAGTTAGTGTCATGAGTTTTCTTTCTTTTTCACTTTGTTTTAGACATACAAACAAAATCACAAAAACCATTCTTTTCTATGTTTCCCACTTCCTTGTTTTCACCGTACACTTCTCTTTTCATTCTTTGTTTCTTTTCTTTTCATTCTTTAAAACTTTGAAGAACTTTTTAACAAACACGTGAATCAATCGGTAAAGCTTCTATCGCCTCCCGTCCTTATGGATTCGACTCGTTTTAGCCTCTATGCTATAACGGAAGTATCGAGGAAGCCAAAACACACACACTTTAAATATCCATTTCAAAACATATACTTTTGTGCGTGGTTTTACCCCGATCAGCCAGCGGTAAATTCCTAGGGTTTGTGGTGACTTCTAAAGGAATTCACTTTGACCCAGAAAAAGTCCGCGCTGTCTAGGAGATGCAACCTCTAAGGAATCTCAGAGAGCTTAGAGGATTGCAAGGGTGACTAGCGTACGTCCGGAGGTTTATCTCAAATCTCTCCGGAAGATGCCAACCTTCACCAAATTGATGAAGAAGGGTGTTTCGTTCATCTGGGATGATGCTTGCCAACAAGCGTTCGAGAAAATCAACGATACCTCATGCAACCACCCTTACTTACAGCTCCGGTTTCAGGAAAACCTTTCCTGCTATATGTCCGAGCGATGGATCATTCCTTAGGACCTTTACTAGCCCAGAATAATGATCAGGGACATGAGAAGGCAATCTACTATCTGAGCAGAACTATGATTGGAGCCGAGCATCGATACAACCCGATCGAAAAGGAATGTTTGGCGTTGGTGTTCGCTATTCAGAAAATATGACACTACTTGGTGGGATAGACTATAAATGTCATATCAAAAGTCAACATTTGAGGTTGCTCATGACGAAGCCATCATCACTAAATGGTCGACTGGAAAAATGTGCCATACTACTATCCCAATATGAGAGCGCTTTCAACCACAAAAAGCTATGAAGGGATAAGCGGTGGCCGATTTCCTGGCTGAGCATTCAGATCCGAGAGCAACCGAACTTTATGAGGATCTCCCAGACGAAGTCCCTGAAGTTTGTACGACCCAGACATCTTTTGAAAGACATGTGTGGCAACTCTTCTTCGACGGTGCATCGACAACAGGTCCGCAAGGGCATGTCATAGTAGGAGTGGGGGTAGTAATGATCTCCCCACAGAACTATGTGATCCCTCAAGCTTTCTCATTAATTGAGCCCTGTTCTAACAATGTAGCGGAATACAATGCCCTCGTGATTGGAATGCCAATCGCCAATGAGATTGGCATTAAAAATCTTGAAGATACAGTGACTCTAAACTCATCGTTAACCAAGTTCGCGGGGAGTACGAAGTCTGACATGAAGACTTAGTACCCTATTACAACGCAACTATTCACATGGCGTGAGGTTCAAAAAATTTTACATCAACCATGTACCACGCAAGCAAAATGCGCACGCAGATGCACTGGCATCTTTTGCTGCCTCTTTAGCCTTCCAGCTGGGGTAGTAAAGAAAATACTTGTCTACAGCCATGACTTGTATTGCCCAAGAGTCATTTTTGAAGATCACCAAAAGCCAACAGGAGACTGTCAAGCCAAAGAAGCTCTAGAAACTTCAACAAGAGCAGAGCCTAGGGATTGGCGATTCCCCTACATTGACTATGCATTGTACGACATCCTTCCTGAGGATCCTAAAGAGGTGGCTGCCATTAGAAGGAAAGCCCACAAATTCTACTATAATGCGATCACTGTATCGCCGATCACAAGATGGGATCCTCCTCCGCTGTTTGTCATAAAAGGAGGTACAGGAAGTACTCAAAGAAGCGCATGATGGCATGTGTGGAGCTCATCAGCCCGGTCCGAAGCTTGGGGATCGACTCTGAAGACTGGGATATTATTGGCCTAAGATGATCCCAGACGCCATTACTTACACTAAATAATGTCACGCCTGTCAGGTCCATAGTGACTTCATCCATCAAGCACCAGAATATCTTCGCTCTACAACCTCAACTTGGCCATTTGAGATGTGGGGAATGGACGTGGTCAGCCCATCAGCCCACCTTCATCCAAAGGACATCGGTTCATCTTAACTATAACCGATTACTTCTCTAAGTGGGCTGAAACTATTCCCTTGAGGGAGGTAAAGGCATCTTACGTGATCAAATTCGTTAAACATCACGTCATTTACTATTTTGGTCACGTCATTTACTGTTTTGGAGTACCATGACAGATTGTTCATGATAATGGGCCCCAGTTCGTCAGTCAGGCTTTTCAGAGGTTCTGCAACAAGTTCAGAATTCAGAGTGTGTTCTCAACGGCATACTATCCAGCCGCTAGCAGCCTCGCAGAAGCTTTCAACAATACTATTGCGAAACTTCTGAAGAAATTCATCTCAAAAAGCTAACGTGACTGGGACGACAAGTTAGGTGAATGCTTATGGGCCTATCGCACAACGGTTCGAACCCCGACGAAGGCTACACCTTTCTCATTGGTATATGGGTGTGAAGCCGTACTCCCATTAGAAATTCAAATCCTATCTCTACGTGTCGCCTTGATAGCAAAGATGACAAATGAGGAGAAGCATCGACTGCGACTCCAAGAGCTGGAGGCTTTAGACGATAAACGCCTGCAAGCTCAATAGCAAATCGAGCTCTATCAACATTGAATTACCAGAGCTTTCAACAAGAAAATCAAGGAGCGAACTTTCAAGAAAGGCGACCTTATCTTAGCCGTCAGAAGACCTTGGTGATGACACATATGACCAAAGGAAATTCCAGCCCAAATGGTAAGGACCATTTGTAGTAGAGTCGGTCTACTCAAATGGAGCATATCGCCTCATAACCTCAGACGGTGATATGCTCATGATGCCAATCAACTGTAAGTTCTTAAAGAATACTATCCTTGATAGCACTCTTCTCCTGATCAGGTTAATACTACACCTTTGATCAAAACTTCAGATCCAAGAAAAGCTTCTTCCCTTCATTAGATCACATCACAGGTGGCCAGTGTCAAGCTGATCAAGCAATGGTCACATCATGTTGCATGATGTAAATATTAAGGAAGAGACAAAATGCAAGACTTCGGTTTCAGCTTAGTTACTCTTCTATTGACATCCTACGCCTCCAATGGCCAAGGCTAAAGGAAAATGTTGGCTTTCATGTCCAACATAAGTCTTCGACAACTCATCATGCTGCGGGGAATAGCATGGCTAGCCCAACTCAAACGGTAGTTGGTAAAGGTACACCAAATCTGTTGATAGCTAAGGGTTTGCTAAAAATCCTAATGGACTTGGTCCCATCCTCTCCTCCAAAATATCTTACCAATTCTCACCTACAGAATGGTAAGGCCACAAAAATATCTGTGTTCATCTTCCTAATGACATGAACTGGGATTTGTCAAGTTAATATTAAATCTCTGACAAATCAGATTTTTCAATTCCAAGTGGATTTAGTCAAGTTAATAATAAACCTCTGACAACAAAACTCACTAGAAATCATCGCTGTTAAGTTTAATACTACACCTCTAATGGCAAATTTCTCATGTCTCAGGAAATCAACGACTGTCACGTTAATATTAAACCTTTGACAGTTCATTTTACCCTCCACCCAAGATCCCCTACCAATTCTCTTCCATAGAAGGGTAGATCCACAAATGCAATCATTGCTATGTTAACACTATACCTCTGACAATGAAAATTTTCAATAATCCCCAACGAGTGCAAACTTCACTTGTCTCTCCTTTACATGGAGTCACAAGTCTTTAAATTCTTGTCAAGTTAAAATTAAACCTCTGACATTCCAAACTTCACTTGTCAATTCTCATTAACAGAATGACAAGTCCTCAAAATTGCTCATATCGCAAATCAACCATTGTCAAGTTTAACATCACACCTCTGACAAGTTACTGTTAAGTTTAACACTACACCTCTAACAGTGATTAAGTTTCTACCAAGTTCAAAATTAAACCTCTGACAATTACTTTTCCTCAGGCTTTCATATCGAAGCTGAGATGAGCGATGCTAAGTTTAACATCACACCTCTAGCATCCAGTTCATTGTTAAGTTCAACAATTGACCTATGATAATAACTTTTCCTCGAACTTCCCTATCGAAGTCGAGATGACCAATGCTAAGTTCAAAATTACACCTCTAGCATTACCTTCACTGTCAAGTTTAACATTACAGCTATGATTGTGATGTTTTCAGTCTTCTCAAATGAAACTGAAATTCCCGTTGAGTCAAGTTAATATCACACCTCTGACCCACATTCCTGTCAAGTTAATATCACACCTCCGATAGTAATCTTATATTCCTGAAATGAAATTTTTCCAACTTTGACCTGTTAAATTAATTGTCGCATTTTTAGCAAGTCAAGAGTCCCTACTTCTATGTGTCTGATTTTCAATGCAAAAAAAAGGGAATTCAAGACATAAAAGGAAACAAGAAAAAGTGTCACTTTTATTAATATTCAAACATATGAAAGTGATACAAGGCGCTCTCTTATACAATAAGATTGAGTGTTACAATAAAGGAGTACAAAGAAGTCCCTCTCTCTCAGCGAAAAGTTGCACTCACTCCTCAAGACATCTACATTGCTCCAAATACAAGATGTTTGGAAGAGCACCAAAGAAAGGTTCTTTTCTTCTTCCACTGAATCATGTCACAGTTGACCAGTGTTGAAACGACCGAGTGCTGATTACATCATAATGCATGATGTAAACATTGAAGAAGCTCATCGCTAACCAAGAACAATGGTGTTTCTTGAGGTCGAAATGCAGAAGAACATTCTGATTCCACCTGGTGTGGGCCGTAATCCTTCGTTGACGAACATCTCCACCACCATAAATCCATCTAATGAGCATGGGTTTTTCCTCGATGTCACTTCTGGCAGTAAGATTGGTGAAGGGAGGATCCGAGACCTTATATGTGACGTCCTCTTTCTCGTAACCTGCAAGAGGACCATACCCACCACCATACCCACTGTGATCATGACAAACCCGGGGAATTACTGGTGCGTCATGTCCAATAAAGCCTTGACGGATGTCATCAACCGCGTGAATCCTCCTCGCCCATGAACAGGAGTTCTGATTCCCCGAGTGCTCGCCAATCGAACAAGCTCGCTGGTCGAAATATTCTCCCAAGAGCCCAGCAAAGATGCAGAAGACTGACTGAAACTGCCAGAACCTGCAAGAAGCAAAAAACCAAAGAGTTAAAATTCTATTAAGGCAGGAAAGTAAAAGCTGAAGGGCAGACGCAGTTGAAGCTGTGAACTTCAAACGCGGAATTGACCAGTGCACATCGAAACGCAGTCTAATTTTTAGACCCGTGTCTGAGATATAAGACTCGAAGTAATTCAGACGAAGAGGTCACCATACCCGCGTATGAGAAACAGGGGTTACCACATCTAAGTCCAGAGATCTCAAAAGAATTAAAATTCTCTAAGTCAAGAACCTTAGACGCGGGCTTTATGTACAAGCTCGCGTCTCAAGATCCAAGTACAAAGTTTATCACGCTCATGTCAAAGGATTTGTGAGTTAGAGTTCCAAGTCAATGAGCTCGCGCTTCATCAAGAAGGCGGAAAGACGCGACTTCGGAACACGGAGGCATCAATCAGATTTCAAGAGAAGGTCAAGAGATCGAATTTTTTCAACGTACAGGAAGACAGAGACTCAGTAGGACTGAGTATTTCCTGGCGACCATGGCGACAACTGGTTCCTACCCGGAGAAGAATTCTTTAGAAGTTGAACTTTATGCATCAAGACGCGACTGTAAAAAGCACTTAAAGCGATGATTTTTGATCTTGAAATCACTTGACAGTGATAATCTTCAGAGAAGATTGAGGAAAAGTATGGAAGCTTTGAGTTCTTGCTGTTCACTAGAACACATCCTCTTGAAGGGACGATAGACAAATCAAGATGAAGACCCTCAGAGCGCATGCTCTCAAAGGGAAACAGTCTAAATAATGGACTGTTAAGGGGGTGAGGCCTATTTATAGGCAAGTCATAAGGTTTATAATTAATGGCAAAAAAATCAAAGCCATCAGCCTTAATTCTCGAACGAACATCAAGCCCAATAAGGAGCTGACGCGTGGATTACCACTTCGGGAAACGTCAAAGGACACAAGTCCCCAATCGTCAACGCCGCCTTGGCATTAAAAGATCCAACAAGATCTTTAAGATAGGCTGCATGTGACGCCTAGGAAGCGGCATCAGACGCAGACTTAAAGGTGGTGTCCACAAGTCTGCGACCTTTCATAAACCTGAGGGCTGCATTCCTTTCATTCCTACTGAAGAGTCCACAACCGTGTCTCTTTAATCAAGAACGCAAGTTCGCGCTTCGAGGTTGCACCCTCTCAAAGGATCAGAGTCGCGTCTCTGTTGAATCAGAACCGCGTCCTCATCAACCAGCTGAGACTCGCGCGTCATTCTTGAGGGGCCTAAAATCGCGTCTCCACTGCAGATCACATTCGCGTCTCAATCATGAACTCAGTACAGACTGAGTTTGCGCCCTCTCAAAGGATCAGAGTCACGTCTCTGTTGAATCAGAGCCGCGTCCTCATCAACCAGCTGAGACTCGCGTGTCATTCTTGAGGAGCCCAAAATCGCGTCTCTACTGCAGATGAAAGCCGCGTCTCAATCATGAACTCAGTACAGTTTGAGTTTATTATTCATGATCGTACCCTATCAAAACGACTAAGGACTGTGTTTTCACAAACAGTCAAGGAGTACGACTATGAAAATTGAGTTCATCCAGGCAACAAAAGAGTCTGAAAGGATAAAGACGAGACAAAAATTGGACAATTTTTATTATTTGACTCGAAAATAATAAAAGTAGTACAAACACTCTTATTTAATAAAAGGAGTACTACAAAATGGAGAAGAAGGCTAATAATCTTGCTTCGCCAAGGAACGGATTTGTTCCTAAAGGCGATGTATCTCATGCTGACGCACCCTTTCAGCTTCCACCAGAGCTTGGACCCTCAACTCTTCCTCAGACAAAAATTTTCGTAGCTAGTTGTGCCTGTAGAGACTCCAACCTAGAGGAATGAGTGGCAAGATCCTCTTGGGCCAGCTTCTTGGCAGCCTCCAAATCTTCCAGCCTTTTTCAGGCAGCAGCAAGTTTCTGCTCGTTGACCTTAATCAAGGCTTGCGCCTTAGCAATAGTAATTTGAGCAGTGGCGATAATTTGCTCCGCACTTTGGATGGCGACTTCAGATTCCTTTTGATCGCCAACCTATCTTTGGTAATCGGCTTGTAAGTACTGGATATGGCGGGCTTCTTCAGCCATTTGTTCCTCTACCTCTTTTTGGTCATGTTCTTGAGCGGTGAGGAGCTTACTCAGTATTGATTGAGCCTCATCCATTGAGCCAGTATTCTTCAGGGTCTTAAGCTCCTTCAGGTGGCTCCCCAGCTGTTCAACCAGCATCAAACACGCCTTAGCCTGCGAAGGACTCCCAGTGTGACTGATGTTCTTGACCTGATTCTCGAGAAGCATCACGAAAAACTCAAAGGAACTACTCCTGGAAAGGACCAAGTCGATACAAGACCTCATGGAAGCAAAAAATTGTTGCACCATTTGACGTGCTAGCTCTTCCATGATGTCATTAGCTAGAGATAACCCTACTGACGTAATCCAGACCCCCTTTCTATTACAGGATGAGAGATAGGAACTAGTTCAACTTGTGCAGGGGTAAGGCCGACAACAGGCTCGTTAGACACTGAGATAGTCACCAATACCTTCGAGATAGTTATTGTTATAGCAGCTTCCACTGCAACAGAAGCAACAACAAACTCTATGGCACTGGGTTCCCGGCCGAAGTTTGAACTGTGCTATCTTCTGCGCCAATGCTTGCCGCAGGATCCTCTACTTGAGCTACCCCAGTACTCTCTGCAAACCACAATGTTAAATGTCAGTGGTAATGATAAAAAAAATAGTATCCAACACGTCAGTATTCTCTTACCAAGTTGAGGATCCGAAGATGGCAAATCCCTAGATAAGCTACTTGGGGATGAAAGCTCCCCGACCATAGGGTTGCACAATCATGAGGCATCCTGGTAGCGGGGGCTTCAAGGCCCTCCTGCTGGGCTAGCACTTGGATCATCTCCTCAATATGAGAAGAAGTTGTGGCTTCACTACTGGCAGCCAGCCCTGTAGAAGAAAGTCAAAAGGAAATATTAGAACTTTTTCCTAACTTGATAAGGAACCAGCTCAGGAAGATAAAGAAAATACCTTCAGTAGTGGCAATTCTTTCTATCGGTGAAACCATCATAGGGACGTACCCCTGTATCTCTTCCTCCGAGATATGCGAGAATTCGCTCGTATCAGGAAGAGCAGGTTCATCGCCGAAATTGACTTCTTCGCCAGAATAATATCCATGTTCTTCGAACGTTGAAGACGACAGTTCAACACAAGAGGTCTCAGCGATTAAGACCTTACCACTGAGTACCCCAGTAGTAGGGCTGGGTTCAATAACACGCAAGGTGGACATCAATACACTGGGAGACCCAGGCTGCTACACCTCCACCCTTCTCCCATGAGCTGAAGAAGGCCCAGGCTGAGTCGAGACTCCTAGAATTTCGACATCATCCTTCCTCACCAAGTCGACTTTGGGTCGCTCGACCTCTTCAGCCATGATGGGTTCATCCGCGAACTCTCCCTCCTCTAGGATCACGGGACCCCTGCTGCGCAGACCGCGGGAGTGAAGGACGGGGACTTCTTCCTCTTCTTCTCCACCCCCTGCTCTTCAACACCAGGAGGAACTACTTGGGTATGAAAGCTTCAGCCTCCGATTCCCTCCTAGCCTTCTTTGGGATAGGCTCACCCTTGGAAGCAGAGCTAGGGGAACGTTTGGACACAGCCTGCCGACTCTTTTTAAGAGGTTGCCCCTTAGGTGCTACTAACCTTGGTCCCATCCCTGCTTCCCCTCCTGTTTCCCTCTCGGTTGCCTGATATTTGTCCATACCTCGCATACGTTTGTTGGACTCTAACTTGGTTTCGTAAGATGCCTTGATACTCTTAATGCAAGAGGTATTTATTCCGAAACCAGGCATCCTACTAGCCAGGGAGTACCAGGTGCAGAAACTGAGGCTGGTATGACAATTGGGCATCTTGTGAGGCAAGCTGAAAACAATTTTTGTCCCTCTAGCTACACTGTAGTACCACACCCGGGCACCTTCAAATAAATTTCCACTGAAGGCGTTAGAGTTGCTGACATATAATTGATCATAGCCGAACTACCGAGCAAAACGACTGGGCATGTAAGGCTCGATCGTACATGAATTTCCTTGCTGGAAGATCAGATATCCAGGCCGAATATTGATCAGCCACCAGAAGACTCCCGATGGAAGCCTTGTGAAATCATCTGGCCCCGCAAGATTGGTAAACTTATTCCCGTAGGACGCATCAGCAATCTCAGGGAAGCAATGGTCGAGCTGATAGTTTGAGATGTTCAAAATGGATTTTCGAACAAAGAACATATAGTAGTGAGTCTAGCTCGAATTCTCCAGCTTTTGCATGAAGGGAACGAAACCTACGGAGGAAGGCACTGCTGTCATCAGTGAAGGGCAGTGCATAAAATACCAGGCCATCAGGTACGTATATGGAAGCTCGATCCTGGGGTTAGGGGTTTTCACTCTCAGCTTTCCTCCGAATCGACCACTGGCCTGCCCTTAGAATCTACAATGGCCTCCACTTGGCATAGGCTTTTGACCAGAGCCCATAAACTACTCTGAATTTCGGCTACCATCGCTGGAAGGAGAGCGATAGACTTCCCGTAGGCAAGCAGGACCACCGGGTATACCACATCAGCAACAATTACTTCATGCGGCAGCATTGGCACCACACAACGCTTCAGCCATAGCATGAGAAAGCCCGCCAATAGAGCTCGGTCAGAAATGGGAACTCGGGCCTGGTGATGAAAACTTTCAAAAATTGTATCGGGTTTGAAAGTATCCTCGTTTGACTCAGTGGTGTAAGAGCTTGTTGAGGCATTGATCCTCTCAGTAATCTTCTCGTCAGTGCAATTGGCCAGACTAGTCACTGAGCTATCGTTCTCAATTATGCCATTGAATAGATAGCTCGCCCAGGACATCTGCTTGACACCCATGTTCCTCCAGGAGGATATCTGTCCACAGATGTGGAAGTGACACAACACTTCCTAGTATGTCTCATACACCTGAGGGTCCTCTTTTCTCAAAAGGTGAAGCTTCTCAGAAGTCGGGACGTATTCTTCATAGGGGTATCTCCCATAACTTGCCCCGAGACTTCATATAGCTTATGAAGAGCAAGCCCCATCTATCCGGCTGGGGTAAAAAATGTGCCCGTCAGAGGATTATAATGCTCCAGGACGCCATAAAAATTGTGGGAACTCTGCGGGAGGCCATATTTGATGGCCCTGACCGAGTGATATAACTCCACCTGCTGTAGCAGAGCCTCAAGCTCGACGAGAACAAATCCAACCATTCTATCCCACCGTGATTTGTTGGTAGAATGGACCCACCCGAGCGGACAAAAGTCAATGAGAAAATCACCCCTAACTTTCAAAAACTGATTGATGAAGGTGGCGCCAAGCTGAGGGGTTTCTCCTTTCGGATACTCAGGGCTAACTTACCTGGGAAATAAACTGAAGACATCTTTCCCATGGCCAGCAGAGTATACTTCTTTGGCACCTAATCTACCGAGAGAGACGCCGGAGAAAAACCGGAAAAGATCCCAATCCATCGTATGATGAATGGACATATGTTGAAGATAGGATAAGGAATACATCCTCTCCATATTGGGAAGGAAGAACCTCCTGTCCCCTATCTGAAGGAGCCACTTATAATCTCCGTCATGCAGAATCCCATCATCCTCGTCAATGGCGTCACCAAAAAGGAAAGCAAGCTTCTGTAACGGAGTACGGGAATCCGTCTTGAACAGCCCATCGGAGATAATCTCCCGAAGGGTCACCATACTAGCCTTGGAGATCCTCTTCTTTCGCTCCTTTGACTTACCAGTAGTCACAGGGGCAGTCCTCTGAAGCACGAAGGTCAGATTATGATCAGCGCCATCTACGTGCCTAAAGTGGCACTTCTTGGATAAGGGGTTGGAAGAGTATCGCACTACAAAGAATGCAACACTTAGTCAGGAATCTGAAAGAAAATGGCTAGATATTTGAAATTCAAATGCAGGAAAGAATCCAAATGTAGAAATCAGCAAAATTCGCATCTAGACTCAAAAATGTGAGGCTTGCCTAGAGCCCGCATTTCAAAATCCATAACTTAGAAAATTTTCTAAGTATCGCACTCAGATGCGAGACTCAGTAAAACTTGCGCCTGATCTTAAAAGACGCGAGAATCATAGGAAGTCTGCGTCTGAACTCCCCACACTTAGAAATATTCTGAATATTGAGTCCAAAACGCAAGGCTCAACGAGGCCCGCGTTCAACAAACAGATACGGACTCAAGTTGATGAAGCAAAGACGCGGAGGTCGTCAAACCTGGGTCTTGCCTACCAATTCAAGAGCCGCATCTGAAAATCAAACACGGGTATGATCCTCGCGTTGGTGGTTCACATTCAAAAGAGACTTAAGAGTTAAGAGAACTCTTTAAGCTCCTTCAATGGCGGAAACCAAACAGATGGTTTTACTACCAGAATAGGGGCCTCCTGCGTGGAAGGACCAGCCATTTGAGTCTTTGGAGCGATAGCGCTCGAGGATGAGGAAACATGTTTGGTCTTCGATGCCATTTCGACCGTGAGATCAGTGTTGAAGACAGTGAAAATAAAAAAAGCTTCAAGCTTTTCTTAAGCCTAGATATAATGCTCAGCGAAGAAGAAGAAGAGTCTAATGATGACTCTTGAAAGACTGTTGTCTTTTATAGGCACAGTGATCTACAGAGATACGCGGCACATATCTCGAGGCCTAATCCCCGCCCGACGCGTGGCGTGCATCTTAAATGCAACGTGAATTTCGCGCGTCAAAAGAAAGATGTCCCCTCAACTCTACCGGACATGTGGCAACGCGCCCAAAATGCGGGACTCGCGTTTAACAAAAATCACGTCCCTCTAAAGGTTGTGTCTCTTCAGCAAGGCCAAAGCCGCGCCTAGTCAACAGGGTAAGAGCTGCGTCTTCACTTCAAAGATCGCGTCCCTCCAGAGACTGCGTTTCTTTAAGCGAATTAATAGATGCGTCCCCACTTCGAGTGAGGACTGCGTCTCTAAAGTAATATGACCCCCGCGTCTATAAGATTTGCATCCAGTCTTTGCTTCTGCAATCAGTTCAATAGTACACTGGCACAAGCAGACGACTGTTTACCCCTGGTTCAATAGTACATCAACAACCAGCTCAGAGCACTGAGGAGGTCTGGATCGCATATCTAGACACTCACTGCGATTATCTCTGGTGGCTTCAAAGGGTTTTACAGTACACTCACGAAGACCACATTCTAGACAGGATCAAGCTCAGGGCATCTTAAATGATTGTCAGTCCAATCATGAGAAGTATGAATTCAACCAAAGTCCAAAGTATTTCGAAATCCGTCCCATCAACTGCGGAATATCGAAAACTTTGGAAGGGGTTCTATAGGCTGTCTAAAAATCACTAAAGAAAGTCATAAAAAAGCAAAGTACAAACTCCAGACGCTGGGCTAATCATAGCCACTACCACAGCACCAAGATGCAAGGGTCGAAACCCGCGTCTCAGCATTACTGCAGAGCATCACTACAGTACCAAGACGCGAGGCTCGAAATCTGCGTCTCAGCATTACTGCAGTAGCATTACTACAGTACCAAGATGCGAGGGTCGAAACCCATGTCTCTACTTTACCATAACGACCAGGACGCAAAGCCCAGAGCCCGCGTCTCACACAAAGCTTGACGTAGAACTTGAAGCTCACATTTCAACCAAAGGCAAAGTTCAAGCATTACCTCAATGGTTAAACGCGAGGCTCGAAGCCCGCGTTTCAACTACAGAGGAACCCTGCATCTCAGCTATAACTGCCCTCATACTGGGTCAATTACTGCCCACGTAATGAGGGAGTTAGCTCCCATTATAGAGTGTTTTGAGGGGACACTTTTACCCCCTGAAATCTCTATAAATAGCCCAATTCGCTATGGAAGAGGGGTCGGAAAAGATCTGGTCAGAAGAATTGTAGAAGGACCAAGATCTCCAGTTGAAAGAAAGAGAGAGTTCAACTCTTCTATCAACTTGCCGCGTACAAGTTTTTCTTGCCTAAAGTCTCTTTGAGATTATTGTTGGACAGAAGCTGTGTTACTTCGTTCACCATCCAAAGAGAAGATTCTCAAGAAGTCTTGACGTTCACTCGGTCAATGAAAAACAAGATTCACTTTCCATCGCCACATCAAGAACCTAGCATTAAATAGAGGGGAGATTTGAGCTTGAATATCTCCCCTCTCTTGTAAAAGGATTATTAATCCGCTGAAATTTTCTTTACCATCCAATAAAGAATTTACACTTCGATCTTCAATTTTCCCACCAAACAGGTAGCAATACTGACTCTCCTCGCCATGAAGCAGAGGAAAGGAGAGTCCATCAAAACTTTTGTGGAGAGATTTCAAAGTATTGCACTCCATTGTCCAAGTGGCATGCCCTAGTCCACATTGGTGGAAACATGCCCCCATAACCTACTGACTGCACTCCTTACCTAGATAGGAGTGGCGGAATGCCGCACTTGGAAGCAGCTGGTGCAACAAGCCGAGCAGGTAAAGGAAACAGTTTCTCAGGTTAAGGCTGAAGAAAAAGACAGCAAACCAAGACCCAATAAATCGACATGACACACTCTAGAGTAATCTTCTCAGCAAAAAAGACGAGATACTCTAGCAATAGAGATCACGTTTGAAATCCCAGTAAGCCAGAGGGGGTGGAGCTCCCGGCCAAGCACGTATCAGTAAATCATACTTCTTCAAGGATGAGCACGTGAGGCTCTCTATTCAAGTTAATCTAGAAGAGTAACAAATTTAAATTGCCAGAGGTCAGATGCCCTGACAAAGTCGCAAAAATTGATGATCCCAACTATTGTTTATGTCACAGGATGTTGGGGCATCCTATGAAGAATTGTTACATCTTCAAGGATGTTCTTGTCGATGTGGATGTCCTCAAACTCTATCCAAAGCAGAAGAAGCTAATATGATGTCTCTTCAATTGGCAAAAAACTTCCGCCAGTACCAACCAGAGTAGTTTTCATCCCGAAAAGAGAACTAAGAGTGATTAATACTAATCCCCACAATAAAAAGAGAAAGGCATTATCCCTATCCCTGCTTCTCGAGTAGAGATAATGTGGGTTCACTTCGACATTATCGAAAGCCAAAAATGGACAATTGTTATACACGGGATGCCACACAGGAAGTCCAAAGGCAAGGCTGAAGTATCCTACAGCAATATTGTGGGTATCTCTACAAGAGAAACTGAGAAAGATGTTTCTTCCCTCACCAGTTTAGGAGAAGAGAAGTCTACCATGGCTGCTGATATAGGTACACCTTTCACGATGAAAACTCGATCCGGCAAGAAGTTATAATGCCCCGATCCCACAGGAACGTAAACATTACTATGATATATATACGCAGGGCGAAAATACCCTCACATATATATATGCTAAGTATCAGTACATGCAAGAATCAGAGTACAAAAGCACAGTAGTAATATACATTCCACAAGAAAAGTACAAGTACATAGTTATCACAGGACTATACAATATTACAAGAATATTACATCACCAGAGGATACAAAAAATATGATTTACATTGAGATATACAGATATCAAAAGCTAAGAAGTGCTCATGAGCAGCAAAAAGAGTCTTGAGAGCCTGACCAGGAGAAGAGCTGGGCGAAGGAGATACGCTGCTAACTGATCGGTAAAAAGCAAGTACTAAAATAAGAGAAGGAAGTGTGGGTTGATGTTACTGCTTTTGCGATTCTTCCGCAGTAGCGAAGTGGCTATACGGGTCGTATCCACAAGGAGGGAGAGCGATGGAAGCTTGATGCGACTTCAAAGTTCAAGAAGAAAGAAAGTTCTTTGTGTCCAAATAAAGAATTGAAAAGTGAAAACAAGTTGTTTGAAGAATTGTTGGAAAATGTTTTGGTTGTTTGTAAAAGTGATTTTTTTTCTTAGTTGTAAAAATGCATGGCTAACTTTTTACTAAGTGCTCCCACTAATTTCTAACTGTTAGAAGATAGCCTCATGATGGATCATAGGCGAACACAAACCTTTGCATTGGAACTATTCACGTAGAAATCGAGTGAAAGCTCATCCTAAAACTTAGCTTTACACGGCAAAAACTCGGACATTCCGTTATCAAGATCCGATAGAAGGCGAGAATAAGGGAAGACTCGAGTGCACTATTGGTATCGGCAAAGTTAAAAGGAAAAGTCTCTAACTTACAATAACAAGTAAAGTACACAACTCATAAATCATCAAAACTCATTAAGCATGAAGTATAAGAAAGTAAATACTTGTAGGTAAATTAGAGTTAGAACCCTCGTCTTAAGATGCCATAGCTTTTATTTGCACAAGGATTGTTTGACACTATTGACTTATTTGGGTTATCAATCAAGTGTTAGAAATTAGTGGGTTAGTAGTTAGTTAGCCATACTAATGAAAAGTTAGTTAGCCATAAAAGTAAAAGAAACAACAAAGGAAAAGAAGTGGAGAGAGGGAGTTACACTACAAGAAAACAAAAGAAAAGAAAAGTTAAAGAAAGGAAGTTACACTACAACAAAGTAAAAGAAAAGGAGTGAAGAAGAAGGAAGTTACACTACAACAAGGAAGTAAAAGCAAATGGCAAAGACAAGTAAATGGAAAGAAGGAAGAAAAGTAGTACTTGTATTAGCTTGTCACCCTTCCAATACAACACATACACACTCTCTCTCTTTCACTCTAATGGCTAAAACAACAACTAAAAGAAGAAGAACAACAACAACTACAAACCTAAAAAGAAGATTACAAAAACTTGCTCAAACTCTGAATCTGCTCAAACTGAAGACCCCAGGGGGTATTTATAGGCACCAGGGGAAAGGGGGCCACATGGGAAGCACGTGGCCCAAAGCGCAGGCGCGCGCGCGCCCAAAGGGCTGCGAAAACGCGGCCTGGGCCGCGTTTTCGCGGCCCTGCCAGGGCGGCGCGCGCCTGGCTTCGGGCAGCGCGTCGCCCAGACTGTCTTCTGATGCCTTGATCTTCTGGATTTGCGATTTGATACCCTGGGCTGACAAAATCTTCACCCTAAAGTCAATGGCTACTTGGTAGGCTTTTAATCACCAATTAAATGGTGATTTAGGTCTTCTTCTTCATTTGCACACCATGGACCTAGGATCAAGCAAGCAAGGTTTTATTAGCAAAATTTTACATGAAATAAATATGAGAATGTGATGAAAATTACGCAAAATTAGAGATTAATCACACCCCCACACTTATCTTTTTGCTCGTCCTGAGCGAAACAAAAATGAGAACATTATTACACCACTTTCGCAGGTGACGCGATTGCACTGAGCATGTGCAACAAGCCGTTAAACCTCTAGGTTTCCCCTAGAGGAGGAGTGTTGTCTCCTGAGAGTTTTCAGCGGATTGCACCCACAAAATCCAGTAAGTAAAGAAAAGAAGTTAGTTGTTTAATTTTTTTGTTTTTTGTTTTGTTTTTTTCATGAAAAAGAACTTTCAATCATCTAAGTAAAAATAACCGAATGATGTAAGAATTAGGTTTAACCCTCATAAGGCCTCTTATACTTTAGCCTTCATAAAAGAAGAAACTATAGTTTTTCTTTAAATTTAGAAAGGAACTTGTACTTCTAACTCATTCTTTTATTTTGCTTTAGATAGATATGCATACTGTGTAAGTGTGATGTGCTTGGGATTTTTCAACTCAACTTTGAACATCTTTTAATTTTATTAATATTTACTTATTATTCTTGGTTCCATTAGGCTTTCTACTTCACTTATGTAACACATATCAAACCGATGACTCCCAAACCTGATGGTCTTAGGGCACCAGGTGGAAAAACACCCTTCAGGTCAAATATGCAAGTGAAGTAGGCCACGAAATCAAGATTTATATATTAATTTATTTATTTATTTTTTTGGCATGAGTAATCATGCTTCTTGAGGCACAATTATCCAGCTTTTTTTTTCAGAGTTGTTTCTCTAAATCCCAAGCATGTGTGTGTGAATTATGCATATTCTACTAAGGCTAAATAAAAGGTAGGAGTTATTTTGCTTATCCCTTCTATCTTTTTAGTCAAACCATTCTTTCTTGTTTACTTAGGCAAAAATAAAGATTCCTTAATAAGGTTCCCGTAATTCCTACAATCTTTTGGTATGTTTACAAAGAGTATGAAATTTCTTTTCAATTTAGTTTTTTTTTTTGAAAGAAGAAAGAAGAATAAAAAGAAAAAGAAAGAAAAGTGTTAGCACCCCCCCCAACACCTATCTAATGCATTGTCCTCAATGAATGCATAGGGAAATGCAAATGCAATAAATAGGGAGAAGAAATGATATCACCGTCTTCGTGGACTCGGGCCGCCCAAGTGCGAATAGGCTAAAAAATGTAAAAGGGGTAAGCATATAAACAAGTTTTTTTATTTGTTTATTTATTTGTTGTGGTTAGGTGTATGACGGGGCAAAAAGAGTCAGCATACTATCATCTGGAGTCATGGGCTCAGTGGTCAAGAAGGGCTTCAGTCTTTGCCCATTGACTTTGAATTCCGTGTTGTTCTTAGGGTTTGCAATAAGCACAGCACCGTGTGGGAAAACAGTGCGCACAATGAAGGTCCTGACCAACGAGTCTTCAGCTTTCCCGCGAAAATATGAAGCCTAGAGTTATATAGTAGAACCCTATCTCCCGGTGCAAAATTTTTTCGGGTTATGATTTGGTCATAGAAAAGTTTAGTTCTGCTCTTGGTGATTCGGGCATTCTCATAGGCTTCATTCCGTATCTCCTCTAATTCTGAAATCTGCAGTTTCCTAAGTTCACCGGCCTTGGTCAGATCAAAGTTGAGTTGCTTAATTGCCCAGAGGGCCCGGTGTTTTAACTCTACTGGCAGATGACAGGCTTTTTCAAACACGATTCTATAAGGAGACATCCCCAGAACTGTCTTAAAAGCAGTGCGGTAAGCCCACAATGCATCATTGAGCTTAACCGACTAATCCTTTCAGTTTTATCTGACAGTCTTTTCCAGAATGAGCTTGATCAGTCGGTAGGTGACTTCGACCTGCCCATTTGTCTGGGGATGATACGGAGTGGATAACTTGTGATTGATGGAATATTTTCGCATCAGAGTTTCAAAAACTCTGTTACAGAAATGTGATCCATTATCACTAATTATCGCTCTGGGGGTGCCAAATCGGGAGAAGATGTTCTCTTTGAGAAATTTGACAACTACTTTGTTGTCATTCGTCTTAGTTGGCACAGCTTCTACCCACTTAGAGACATAATCTACAGCAACCAAAATGAATTGGTTGCCGAAGGAACTGGGAAATGGCCCCATGAAATCAATACCCCAAACATCAAAAATTTCAACTTCAACGATCGGGTTTAGGGGCATCATGTCTCTTCTTGAAATCTTTCCAATTTTCTGACAATTTGCACATGACTTGCAAAAATGATATGAGTCTTTGAACAAAGTGGGCCAGTAGAACCCACTTTGTAGAATCTTTTCTGCAGTCTTGCGAGGACCGAAGTGTCCTCCGCATGCAAGGTCATGGCAAAAGCTGAGCACACTCCTCTGTTCCTCCTCGGGTATGCATCGTCTAATTATTTGGTCGGGACAATACTTAAAAAGATACCATTCTTCCTAGAAGAAGTACCGTACTTGGGCAAAGAAGCGGTATTGGTCTTACTTTGTCCAGTCAGCGGGTAATTGTCCCGTGGCTAGGTAATTAACGATGTCAGCATACCAGGGTTCCTTAAGAATGGCTAGGATGTGCTCGTCTGGGAAATCCTCGTTGATCGGAGCTTGGATGTTTGGTGCATTTGGAATTCGTGAGAGATGATCAGCGATCACATTTTCTATACCTTGTTTATCCCGGATTTCTAAGTCAAATTCTTAAAGCAAAAGGATCCACCGAATCAGTCAGGCTTTTGCTTCCTTCTTGGTCATGAGGTATTTTAGAACCGAGTGATCTGTGAAAATCACCGTCTTCGATCCTAACAAGTAGGGCCGGAACTTTTCTAACGCAAAGACAACGGCCAAGATTCCTTCTCAGTCGTTGTATAGTTCTGTTGGGCGTCATTCAAAGTCCTACTCAAGTAATAAATCATGTGTTGCCTATTGTCGACGCGCTGTCCTAGAACAGTGCTAATAGCAAAATCAGATGCATCACACATGATTTCAAATGGCTGGGTCCAATTAGGAGCAGAAATGATAGGCACAGAGATAAGTTCTTGCTTAAGCTTCCCCCATTCTTTAAAACACTCATCATTGAAATCAAAGGGCACGTCCTTAGCGAGCTGGTTGGTTAAGGGCCTCGCGATTTTGCTAAAGTCCTTAATGAACCGTCGGTAGAACCCAGCATGCCCTAAAAAGGATCTAATATCCTTGATGCTTTTGGGTGGTGGAAGCTTAGCAATTACTTCTACCTTAGTCTTATCCACTTCAATGCCTCTCCTCGAAATCTCATGGCCCAAGACAATCCCCTGTCTCACCATAAAGTGACATTTTTTCCAGTTTAGAGTTAGGTTCTTCTCAATGCATCTTTGTAGCACTAACTCTAAGTGATGAAGACACTGATCAAATGAATCTCCATAGATGGAGAAGTCATCCATGAAAATCTCAGGAAAACGTTCCACCATGTCAGAGAACAAACTAAGCATGCACCGTTGGAACGTTGCAGGAGCATTGCACAATCCAAAAGGCATGCACCGATAAGCAAAGGTTCCGAACGGGCAGGTGAACGTCGTCTTTTCCTGGTCTTCTGCAGCAATGGGGATTTGATTGTATCCCAAGTACTCATCTAGAAAGTAGTAGTACTCATGTCCAGCCAAACGCTCAAGCATTTGGTCGATGAAGGGTAGCGGGAAGTGGTCTTTACTGGTAGCTGCATTAAACTTCCTGTAGTCGATACAAACACGAACCTTGGTAGGCAGTCTTGTTTGTACCAACTCTTTTTCCTCGTTTTCTACTACCGTAAAGCCAGCCTTCTTTGGGACCGCATGAACAGGGCTAACCCATTGACTATTAGAAATGAGATAAATTATCCCATTATCTAATAGTTTCAGAATTTCAGCCTTAACTGCCTCTTGCATGAGAGGGTTAAGCCTGCATTGTGAGTCCCTCCTAGGGATTGCTTCATCGACTAAATGGATTCTGTGTTATACTATGGCTGGACTTATTCCCATGATGTCCTTCATCGTCCATCCAATGGCTTCCCTATGTCTTTTCAGAATAGACATTAAGCTGTCCTCTTGTTGCTCAGTCAGGTGGGATGCTATAATGACTGACAAGGTGTCCTTCCGCCCAGGTAGGCGTACTTGAGGTGTTCATGCAAGGCTTTAAGCTCTAGGGAAGGTGTTGCTTCATTGGAGGTAATCTCTGGGCTTTCAATCCTAGGATGGGGTACACTTGGGTTTGACGCCCAATCCACTGCTGAATCTACGATCTGGTCTAGATTAAAATCCTCAGCCTCCAGATCAAACTCTGCCTCAATTTTTGTCTCCATACTTTCCTCATGCTCACTGGTCAGGTTTTCAATAGAATTAACCTCAAATGTCTGATCATTGACATCCCTAGGTTGTCTTCCAAGATTGAAGACATTGACTTCCTTCGTCATGTCTCCAAAAGTCAATCGCATGGACCCGTTCCTACAATTGATTATGGCATTGGCTGTAGCCAGGAATGGGCGCCCTAAAATGACGGGAGTTTGAGACCTAAGATTGGACACAGGTTAGGTCTCAAGCACAATGAAGTCAATGGGGTAAATGAAATCCCCGACCCGGATGAGGACGTCTGTGATTTCCCCCTTAGGGATCTTCACAGATCGGTCGGCTAGCTGAATGGTGACTCGAGTTGGGCTTAGCTCGCCCAACCCAAGTTGCTGGTATATTGAGAGAGGTAGCAAGTTGATACTTGCTCCTAGGTCAAGAAGCGCTCTACTGATTTCGGTCTGTCCTATGGTGCAGGAAATGGTAGGACATCCGAGATCCTTGTATTTCACCGGAATGGGACCAGACAGAATTTCGCTTATATTAGTGGCCAAGAAGACTTTCTTGGGCACATTGGTCTTTCTCTTCTTTGTACACATATCCTTAAGAAATTTGGCATAAGCCGGACTTGTTGGATAGCGTCAAGAAGTGGCACATTCAATTTGACCTAGTTGAACATCTCTAGCATTTTCTCCATGTGTATATTTTTATTGTTGTTCCTATGCCTATTGGGAAAAGGTGCTACAGGCTTATGAACTTGTTCAGCAGCTTTGTCCTCGTCAGATGTTTGTGGAGTGGATTGGGAGGAACTAGCAGAGGTGGAGGCTGGAGTGAGATCAGGATGGACTGGACTTTTCTATTGGTAGACCTGGTTGTCTACCTTTTTTTCAGATCGCAGTGTGTGAACAACATTGCACTGGTTAATCGATGGATCCTGAATTTCATATGCTTGATTGGAGGTTTTTGGGTTAACTAATGGCTAACTAGGCAAAGTACCCTTAAGTCTTTCACTTAGGGAGCTAGCTAACAGGCTCATCTGCATTTCCAATCTTGATATGGCCTGTGAATGACTGTTCAGAGTTTGTCCCTGGTTTTACATAAAAGCGGTTTGGGACTTTATGAAAGCCTCTATGCTCTCCTCCAATTTATTGATTTTCTTTTCCATTGGTGAGCCTTGGGAGGAAGAAGCTGGGGCTTGACTGGGAAAAGTTGGTGGAGGAGTAGGATGGTGAAAGTTGTTGGAAAAATTAGGCGTGGGAGGATTGTTTTGGGCCCAGGAGAAATTGGGGTGATTTCTCCAGCCGGGATTGTAGGTCTGTGAGTAGGGGTTGTGAGGCGGCTGTGAGTAAGCCGCGTTCATGTGTTTCGGTGGCACTTGCTGGGCATGAAAAACAGGGCACTCTTCAAAAACATGGTTTGGTGCCTGACAATATGAACAACCCGGATTGTGAATTGGTGGTGGGTTGATCTGGTTGACACTGGTAGGCTCTTTTGTTTCCAGAGCCTCTATCCTTCTCATTAGGGTAGTAACCTTGGCCTCGGCAGCTATGGATGATTCTAGAGATAGGAGCCCTCCTCTTGAAGCTATAGATTGTGAGTTCCTAGGTTTCTCTGAGGCTGGCTCCCATTGCAGGGTTTTCTCAGCTAAGTCCTCAAATAAATCCCAACCCTGATTCTCATCTTTCTGCAAGAACCCTCCCTGACACATCGTTTGTAATAGGGTCTTCGTCTGATAATCTAGACCATCGTAGAGAATCTGGTACTGACGCCATTTCTCCACGCCATGATAAGGGCACTGAGCTAGGAGATCTTTGAATCGCTCAAAGTATCTCCAAAATGGTTCGCTCGGTTCTTGCCTAAACTGCATGATGTTCTTCCTAATGAGGGCAGTTTTGTGAATTGGGTAGAATTTCTTCAAGAAGGCCTTGACGAAATCATCCCAGGTCGTGACTGAATCTGCTGCCAAGCTGTACAACCACTTCTTAGCTAGGTCCTTTAGGGAAAAAGGGATGAAATGTAACCTAACGGCATCGTCTCCTAGCTGGGGTATACGCATCATGAGGCATACTTATTCAAATTCCCTAACATAGAAGTATGCGTCCTCTGATTCTAAACCATGAAATTTGGGAAGAGTGTTAATGAATTGGGGCTTTAACTCAAAATTATTGCCGTTTGCTTCAGGAAGTTTTATGCAAGATGGAAGTGAAGTTCTGATCAGGTAAAATCTATCCTGAAGTGATGCCATCACCGGTTCTGGATGCAAGGGTAGAGAAGTGTTTCTTGTTAATCTGAAAGTTGACGGATCTCTCACCCACTCTTGCATGCAGCACACCACAACCAACGTGAAGACAACAAACAATCGAAAAAGAACTAAAAACAAACAAAAGAAAGAAAAACAACCACAAGCCTTAGTCTAAGGTACCTGGACCTAGACGACTCCTAACTGGTCGATTCTCCAGGGAAGGTTGTTGCAGGAACTCGACTACAAGCTAATCAGCCAGGAAAGGGCAAAGCTCGGGGGGAGGTATCCGGGCAGAGCCACGGGCCTAATTATGCCAAACCACGAAGCTTTCGAGGCTTTACCTCTAAATCCACTTTCCTTAGACACCGATTTTGTAGGAGTATAGTTATTACAATTTTCAACCTCGGTTAATCTCTTAGTGAGTCCGAGATGTCCCTAGGGCCAACTTCTATTGATTTTTAGTTAAGGCTTGGGAAAGTGTGAGTGCACTTGGAGATGATTTTTGGGCTAAGGAAGGGTGATGAAATCCCCACCTTATCTTGTTTATTTGGGTTTTGCCCTTAAAGTCAATTGTGCAAGTGTACAGTTTATTCACAACAAGGTAACACTCAAAGCGGTAAATCACTTCAAAATGTTGGTCCTATTCTATATGAATGCACACGTACCTTTTCTCCAGCACTCTTCAACAGAAATTGAAATGAATTGAAATAGACACGTGCCCTATATGCAAAGGTCTAGTCCAAATTTCAATTAAGCAACAAGTGGATTTCTGTTGAGTTTATTACACATGCATATAGGTGAAGCATCCAAGAAAACTAAAAATTTAGAAAGCAATTTTTTTAGCGGCTTTCGGCAACCCTGCAAACGAGTTTGTTAGTACTTCAATAGAAAAAATTCGCTTTTACACTAATTTTTCCGAGGGCAAATGACTCCTCGCGCAATGTCCTTGGCCACCTCCTTCGCTTCCCGTGATAGTGAGCTCCTTGGTACTTCTCCTACACACAAAAACAAAGAACAATCTTTAGTAGTGAACAATAAAGCTGTTCCCTCCCCGGCAACGGCGCCAAAATTTGATCGGCAAAAAGCAAGTACTAAAATAAGAGAAGGAAGTGTGGGTTGATGTTACTGCTTTTGCGATTCTTCCGTAGTAGCGAAGTGGCTATACGGGTCATATCCACAAGGAGGGAGAGCGATGGAAGCTTGATGCAGCTTCAAAGTTCAAAAAGAAAGAAAGTTCTTTGTGTCCAAATAAAGAATTGAAAAGTGAAAACAAGTTGTTTGAAGAATTGTTGGAAAATGTTTTTGTTGTTTGTAAATGTGATTTTTTTTTCTTAGTTGTAAAAATGCATGACTAACTTTCTACTAAGTACTCCCACTAATTTCTAACTTTTGGAAGATAGCTCACAATGGATCATAGGCGAACACAAATCTTTTGCATTGGAACTATTCAAGTGAAAATCAAGTGAAAGTTCATCCTAAAACTTAGCTTTACACGGCAAAAACTCGGACATTCCCTTATCAAGATCCGATAGAAGGCGAGAATAAGGGAAGACTCGAGTGCACTATTGGTATCGGCAAAGTTAAAAGGAAAAGTCTCTAACTTATAATAACAAGTAAAGTACACAACTCATAAATCATCAAAACTCATTAAGCATGAAGTATAAGAAAGTAAATACTTGTAGGTAAATTAGAGTTGAACCCTCGTCTTAAGATGCCATAGCTCTTGTTTGCACAAGGATTGTTTGACACTATTGACTTATTTGGGTTATCAATCAAGTGTTAAAAATTAGTGGGTTAGTAGTTAGTTAGCCATGCTAATGAAAAGTTAGTTAGCCATAAAAGTAAAAGAAACAACAAAGGAAAAGAAGTGGAGAGAGGGAGTTACACTACAAGAAAACAAAAGAAAAGAAAAGTTAAAGAAGGAAGTTACACTACAACAAAGTAAAAGAAAAGGAGTGAAGAAGAAGGAAGTTACACTACAATAAGGAAGTAAAAGCAAAAGGCAAAGACAAGTAAATGGAAAGAAGGAAGAAAAGTAGTACTTGTATTAGCTTGTCACCCTTCCAATACAACACTTACACACTCTCTCTCTTTCACTCTAATGGCTAAAACAACAACTAGAAGAAGAACAACAATAACAACTACAAACTTAAAGATAAGATTAAAAAAACTTGCTCAAACTCTGGATCTGCTCAAACTGAAGACCCCAGGGGGGTATTTATAGGCACCAGGGGAAAGGGGGCCACGTGGGAAGCACGTGGCCCAAAGCGCAGGCGCGCGCGCGCCCAAAGGGCCGCGGAAACGCGGCCTGGGCCGCGTTTCCGCGGCACTACCAGGGCCGCGCGCGCCTGGCTTCGGGCAGCGTGTCACCCAGACTGTCTTCTGATGCCTTGATCTTCTGGATTTGCGATTTGATACCCTGGGCTGACAAAATCTTCATCCTAAAGTCAATGGCTACTTGGTAGGTTTTTAATCACCAATTAAATGGTGATTTAGGTCTTCTTCTTCATTTGCACACCATGGACATAGGATCAAGCAAGCAAGGTTTTCTTAGCAAAATTTTACATGAAATAAATATGAGAATGTGATGAAATTATGCAAAATTAGAGACTAATCACTAACTAAGCTTCCGCTGCGCGCTCTGATATTCCACGGACGGATTCGCTATGCTCCACGCTATAAAATCTGGACATACAGGTCCAGGGTTATTAAATACAACCCAACGAGTACAAGAGATGAGGCTGAGTGGCGTGCATATCAGGCACACGTGTACATGAAAGGTGTATCGTGAATATAAGCATATATGAACATGAAATGAGACAGTAAGAAAAGAAAATATTGGAAAATTAGTTATACAAGCCCAAATTACCAATCCGTAAGATTAGTACGTCGAAGAAATAATCCAAACAAGGAAACCCTCATATATATACCTTATACCTCACGTCACTGTAATCTGAATTTATATAACCTGAGTTGCCTATAACAAAATAAGGAAACTGTATGGAAATCTAAAAATAAGCAAGTCAAGTCATTCAACAAAGTAGCACAGATATCATATGTAAGTGGCGAGCAGGATAATATATTGTGTCATAGGTCTCACAGGTATAGGTCAAGTATGTCGCTAGTCAGATATCAAAAGCATGTTATTATTATGTTATTAAGACTCGTCTGATTTGTATACATCGGTACGCGTCCTATTCCACATAACTCAGCATACATACTAGAGGTAAGTTATTGGAAACTGATGGAGATCGATGAATCATGCTTAGAATGGATCCTGTACTTGCCTGGGAAAACGACCAAGGAGTATCTGAAGCTGAACTAGAATGTACCATTAGGTACCGAGACTTATTGTACGCCCGAATTGGAGCAAGGTATCACTGCTCCCATAGGAATAGGCCCAGGGGGCTTGTTGCGAACCCAAAAGGAAGTCAGGGGACAAAAGGTACAAGCATACCCCACGGAAACACTTGGTGGCCTCCAAGTGAATCCCAAGAGTGTGGCCGTGCGACACTTAAGACCATCATAAACATGGAGACTATATCGGTACTCATCAATTTTTCTCATTCCAGTACAAGTTGTCTAATTATTTCAATTGTGTTTATAATGATCATTTTACAGGAATTAACAAGATTGTTATAGCAGGAGGAACATGTTAAATATAGGAGTACAGGAACTCAGGTATATGATAGGATAAAAAGTTTCAAGTCCCTATAAAATGATAATCATGAATAGGCAATGTAATACAGGTGTCAGGTGTAATAGTATCTAGTCAAGTGTCACATTATCAGGTCAAGTGTACCGGTACCATATGAAATCATGTCTAGTATCAAGTGATAGCACGTCAATTATCAGGTGTCAGATATCAAGTATCTGGTGTCAGGTACCTAATATGTTGGTGTCAGATAAGTTGAATACAAAGCCATAATATCATATGTCATGCAATCATCCGATCATGTAACATGATACAGGAGGACAATATAGTTAAACATTTCAAACTCTTCACTACTATATCTAAAATAATAATAAATTAACTTATTAATTAGCTTTACGAAGCCGAGCGAAGAGGGAGCGTATCTAGGCATATCCAATACAAGTATAATACTAGCAAATGTCGAACATGAGCACTCGTAATTAACCCAGAATTTGTACTCGCATAACATGCATCAAGCCCTAGAACAAAACTAGCAAGGAAATAAAACAACACAAGAAAAGTACTCGCCCGACATAAGGTGAAGTACTCGCCTAAAATCAAACTACGATACTGAGCTTGAATCAGGACTCCGTGCAGCACGTGCACGCGTGCATGGGAGAGGGGAGAGAGAGTGAGTGGATGGTAAGAGAGGGTAAGAGAGAGTTTGCTGAAAAAGAAGGGGTAAAACAGGAAAGAAAGGAAGAAAATAAAAAGGAAAAGAAAGAAAGAAAGAAAAGACATGAAGAAAGAAGAGGAGAAGGGGAGGGAGTGCGACATGGGCTCTGGCCGGTGGCGGCAGTATGGGCAGCGCCGGCGCGTTGGAAGGGTTGGCGCGTGGCCGGAGCCCCAGGGAGGAAAGTGGGTGGGGTGTTGATTGTTGTTGTTGGTGATGTTGTTATTTGTGGTGGTTGATGAGGGTGATGTAGATGGTGGTTGTGTGGGGAGGAGTTGGTGGTGCTGATAGGAATTAGAAGAGGAGGTGGACGTGGTGGTAGGGTGGTGGAAGTGGAGGAGATGGTGAAGTATTGATGGTAAATTTTGAGGATGAAGATGGAGGTGAAAATGGGTTTTGTGGTGAAATTGAAGGAGGGTAGTGGTGTATTGTGGAAGGAGGGAAAAAGAGAGTTTAAGGGAGGGGATGGCACCGACCAAGGGGTGGTGGCGGCGCTCCGAGGGTAAAGCCGACGGCGGGGCAGCCCAATGGAAGAGGAGGAGGAGGTTGGGACATTGAGAGAGGTTGAGTGAGATTGAGAGAGTGATATAGAGAAAGAGAGAAAGAGAAAGAGGAAAAGAAAGAGAAGGGGAAGGAGAGGTGGTGGTATGGTGGAATGGGGGGAGGCTTCTGCTGTCGTGGTCGTTGCAGGGGCAAAAGGGAGGCAGGAAGCAGTTGGGGAGAAAGAAAAAGAAAAAGAAAGAAAAGAAAAGGAATGAAAAGGAAAAAATAAAGAAAAGGAAAATAAATAAGAAAAAATTAATGAATAAATATATTATTAAATAATTAAATTAATAGAATAACATGAGGTATTAAGTAAAGGAGTGGAGAAGGAAAAAGCAAGAAATGAAAAGAAAGAAAAATAATATTATTATTTAAATTGGGTAAATTTGACTGTTTCAGAAACATTGCCAAAAATTCTCAAAAATAAAAAATATTATTTTAAGATAATTGGTGAAATCGAATTCGAGAAATTCAATCTGATTTTCAAACTAAAAATCTTGGAATCCGCTGGTGAAACTAGTCGACATCAAAATTGGTCGATTTTCGATAAATTCAGAAAAATCCCCAAAAATGCATTTAGATAGAAAATATAATTCTAAAAAGTAATATGAAAAGAAATTTTTAGAAATTAAAATTCATTCAAAAGCTAAAACTTTGAGAATCGGTCGGCAGTACCGATCGACACCGGTTTTTATGATTTTACAGAATAATTCCGAAAAATTTTAGAAAATCATAAAAAATCTAAATATTAGAAAATAGTGTTTGAAATTGAAATTGATCAAATTGGACTATCAGAAAGGTTAAATTGGGTAGTACACTAGTATTGGGTTCCCGGTCCAGACCAGAGCTGACTCTAGGTCTGAGAATCCAGATCTGATACCAAATAATACAAATTATCACAATAAAATTGAAATGACACGATCGAAAAAATCAGGACAAGTATCTGGGTACATATCATGGGAATGGGGTGATACAATCTACCCACCTAACAAAAATTTCGTCCTTGAAATTTCTATAAGGAAGGAGATGTACACGGAAGAGACTAGGGTCAACGATGATAATATGATGAAGTGGAAAAGAGGGGGTAAGGAAGATTACCAACTCATGATGCAAAGGTCAGGGGTAGCGGTCATAGTGACATTCTTAGGGCTCCTATTCTGGGTACTGAGCTCCTTGTCCTTCCACTATTACATCTGACGCCTCGGCTTATTATGTGGTGAAATGGCAGACTTGGCTCCTTCTGCCATCTTCTCCAATTCTCCTGTCTTCCTGGGCCTGACTAAATGCATGCCATTGGGAGGGTAGTGTAGCTCCTCTACTAGTTGGTCCCTGGTTTCCTATCACTTGCGGTACTGAAAGTGCTAGTCAAACCGGAGTAGCATTCCTTATCCTCCCGATTGGACAATCTCTTATCCAATAACCTTCGGACCCACAAGATAAGCATAATCCATTTATTTTCTGGCAATCACGTTTAATGTGTACAGGTTCTCGCAAAAACTGTATACCGCCTGCTGATGGGGAAGTTGGAATGGTCGTTTGGGCTGCGGGGTATTGTTAGATCTGCCCAGGTTCCATCTATCCTTTTGTCCTTCTATCGGAATAGTCGCTTTACTGCCTTGTTCGGTACCTGGCTATTGTCCTTCTTCTCCAGTTCTTGGGCCGTGGTGAGGATTTGGGTGCACATCTTTAATTGTTGTGCTGGCATTCTACCATGCTCTGAAGTACCCCTATCAAGTTGTCACTCACTCCACCGGAACCGTCACAGGAAGTACTAGGACTGCTATGATCTCCCGGTCTGTCCATGTTTGAGTTGGCTGAAGGGATGACGGAAAGAAGCTGAAAGGTAAAAGATAGAAGGGTCTCAAAATTCAAGAAATAGATTATGAGGAAGAAATAGATAACATCATACTTGCGATTGGAATGTATTTCTAAGACTCGTGCTCTCCAGTTGCAAATTAATATAACATTAATCTGCCGACTGGTTGTACTAAAGATGTGAGATCTAAGCTCTGATACCACTCTGTAACGCTTCGATCCCAAGGGCACGGAGATGTTACTGCGACATATATATGCAGGGTGGAAATACCCTCACATATATATGCTAAGCATCAGTAAGGCAAGTATTAGAGTGCGGAAGCACAGTAGTAATATACATTCCAACAGAAAAGTACAAATACATAGTTAATATAAGGCCTGATATAATATTACAGGAATATTATATCACCAGAGGATATAAAAGTATGATTTACAATGAGATATACACATATCAAAAACTAAGAAGTGCTCACGAGCAGCAAAAGGAGTCTCGAGAGCTTGATCAGGAGAAGAGCTGGGAGGAAGGAGCTACGATGCCAACCAAGCTTCAGCTGCGCGCTATGATATTCCACGGAAGGATCCTCTACACTCCACGCTCCGAAATCTGGACATACGGGTAAGAGTTGTCAGATGCGACCCAATGAGTACAAGAGATGAGGCCAAGCGGCGTGCATATCAGACACACGTGTACATGAAAGTGTATCGAAAATAAAAGCACATATGAACTTGAAATGAGACAATAAGTAAAGTAAGTATGAGAAAATCAGTTATACAAGTCCAAATTACTGATCCGTGAGGTTAGCAAGTCGAAGGAATAATCCAAATAATATATATTCTATACCTCACGTCATTATAATATGAGTTTATATAACTTGAGTTGACTATAACAGAATAAGGAAACAGTATGGAAATCTGGAAATAAGTAAGTCAAGTGATTTAACAAAGTAGCACAGATATCATATGTAAGTGGCGAGCAGGATAATATATTGTATCACAGATCTCACAAGTATAAATCAAGTATGTCTCTAGTCAGATATCAGTAGCATGTTATTATTATGTTATTAAGACTCATCTGATTTGTATACATCGGTATGCGTCCATTTCACATACCACAGCATATAGACCGAAGAGTAAGTTATTGGAAACTTATAGAGATCGACGAACCATGCTTAGAATGTGTCCCGTACTTGCCGAGGACAACAACCATGGAGTATCTAGAGCTGAACCAAAATGTATCGCTAGGTATCGGGACTTATTGTATGCCTGAATTGGAGCAGGGTATCGCTGCTCCTATAGGAATAGGATCAGAGGCTTGTTACGAACCCGGAAGGAAGTCAGGAGAGTAAGGGTACCAGCATACCCCACGGAACACTTGGTGGCCTCCAAGTGAGTCCCAAGGGTGTGGTCGCGCGATACTTAAGACCATCATAAACATGGAGACTATGTCGGTACTCATCATTTTCTCCCATTCTAGTATAAGTTGTCTAATTATTATAATTGTGTCCATAATGATCAGTTTACAGGAATTAACAAGATTGTTATAACAGGAGGAATACGTTAAATACAGGAGTATATGAACTCAGGTATATGACAGGATAACAAGTGTCAAGTCCCCATAAAATGATAATCATAAATAGGCAATGTAATACAGGTGACAGATGTAATAGTATCTAGTCAGGTGTCACATTATCAGGTCAAGTATACCAGTGCCATGTGAAAGCATGTCAAGTATCATGTGATAGCATGTCAATTGTCAGGTGTCAAATATCAGGTGTCAGGTACCTAATATGTCGGTGTCAGGTCAGCTGAATACAGAGTCACAATATGATATGTCATGGAATCATCCGATTATGTAACATGATACAGGAGAGTATAGTTAAATATTTCAAACTCTTCACAACCATATCTAAAATAGTAATAAATTAACTTATTAATTAGCTATGCGCAGCTGAGCGAAGCGGGAGCATATCTAGGCATATCCAATACAAGTATAATACTAGCCCAAATGCCAAAAGGGGCACTCATAATTAATCCAAAATTTTTATTCGCATAACATGCATCAATCCCTAGAACAGAATTAGCGAGGCAATGAAACAACACAAGAAAAGTACTTGCCTAACATAAAGTGAAGTACTCGCCTAAAATCGGAACGCGACACAGAGCTAGAATCCGGGACTCCGTGGAGCACGTGCAAACGCATATAGGAGAAAGGGAAGAGAGAGAGAGAGTAAGTGGATGGTGAGAGAGTTTGCTGGAAAAGAAGGGGTAAAAGGAGAAAGAAAGGAAGAAAATAAAAAGGAAAAGAAAGAAAGGAAGGAAGAAAGAAAGAAATGAAGAAAGAAGAGGAGAAGGGGGGCGGCCGCCTGGGTTCTGTCCTCCGCCATCGACCTGGGTGGGGCCAGCGCACCTGTGGGAGTGGCGCGCGGTCGGAGCCCCGGGGAGGAAAGGGGGTGGGGTGTTGGTTGTTGTTGTTGGTGATGTTGTTTGTGGTGGTTGATGAGGGTGATGTAGATGGTGGAGGTGTGGGGAGGAGTTGGTGGTAGTGATGGAAATTGGAAATTGAAAGAGGAGGTGGATGTGGTGGTAGGGTGGTGGAAGTGGAGGAGGTGGTGAAGTATTCATAGTGAATTTTGAGGATGAAGATGGAGGTGAAAATTGTTTTTGTGGTGAAATTGAAGGAGGTTGGTGGTGTATTATGGAAGAAGGAGGGAAAGAGAGAATTTGGGGGTGGGGATGGCACTGACCAAGGGGTGGTTATGGTGCTCCGTGGGCAGAGCAGCCCAAGGGAAGAGCAGGAGGAGGATGGGAGATTGAGAGAGGTTGAGTGAGATTGAGAGAGTGATATAGAGAAAGAGAGAAAAAAAAGAGGAAAGAAAGAGAAGCGGGGAGAAGAGGTGGTGGTATGATGGAATAGGGGAAGGCTGCTCTATCGTGGTCATTGGCAGAGGCAAGGGGGAGGCAGCGGAGCCGGAAGCGGTGAAAGAAAAAGAAAAAGAAAAGAAGAAAAAGCAAGAAAAGAAAAGAAAGGAAAAGAAAAAAATAAAGAAAAGGAAAAGAAATAAGGAAAAAAATTAATTAATAAATATATTATTAAATAATTAAATTAATAGAATAACATGAGAGTATTATGTTGAGGAGTGGAGAAGGAAAAAGTAAGAAAAGAAAGAAAGAAAAAATAATTATTATTTAAATCAGGTAAAAATTGACTGTTTTAGAAACATTTTTAAAAAGTCTCAAAATCGAAAAAATTATTTTAAGATGCTTAGTGAAATCAGATTTGAAAATTTTAATATAGTTTTCAAATTAAAAGTCCTGGAATCCACCGATCATACTGTCGACATTAAAACTGATCGATTTTTGATGAGTTCAAAAAAATCCCAAAAATGCAATTAGATAAAAAAACACAATTTTAAGAAGTAATGTGAAATCCATTTTTAGAAATTAAACTCCACTCAAAAAATTAAAAATCCGAGAATCGATCGTGGTACCGGTCGACACCGGTTTTGAAAATTTTGTAGAATAATTCTGAAAATTCCAGAAAATCAGAAAAAATCTAAAATATTGGAAAACAGTATTTGAAATTGAAATCGATCAATTGAACTATCAGAAAGACCAAACTCGGTAGTACACTACTACCGGGTTCCCGGTACAGACTAGTGCTGACTCTAGGTCTTAGAATCCAGCTTCAATACCAAATAATATAAATAATCACAACATAAAAACAAATATGGGAAGAAAATTAAAATGATACGATAAAAAAAATTGGGACACGTATCTGGGTACGCATCCCGGGAATGGGGTGCTACATAAGTGCTTGAAACAGTATGGTCAGCTGGTGGCAAGCTCTTCTTAGCAGTGAAGGAGACAGCCGAGCAGTCTACGAAGCAGCCCATGAACAAATAGAAGGAGATTCATTATGCCAAAGCCCTTCAAAAGATAATGCGAGACCATTAGCTCCCTTTCACTTTGATATTTTAGCTTAGCTATCCAACATCTCTACTCGGATCACTCTATACGAGCTTCTCAGACTTAACCCATATTCTTGCCATCCCAGAGGAGGAAGACGATGGACACTGTCATCAGGCCTCCAAACATTCCCCATGCATCACATTCTCTATGAAGGATATGCAAATAAAGGGGAAACATGATAGACTCTTATATTATATATGGTATATTAGATCATCTGAAGTGAGCCACATTTAGGTTGATCCGGAATCCACATTGAGCATTATGCCCCGCCGGGTCATGCAGCGCGTGGGATTCCCACCCATCAATTGAGCACTATACAGACTACCATTTATGGCTTCAACGCCAATGGTATGCGCCCAATGGACAAGATCAAACTCAGATGCCAGCTTAGGGATTTGAATTCTGAAGTGACGTGTTATATCATTGATGCTAACACGTCTTACAACCTGCTATTGGGACGACCATGGATCCACCGTAACTCCATCGTCCCGTCTACCCTTCATCAAGTGATGAAATATACTGATGAACGGGAAAGAGTGAGAACATTGATCGCTGAAAAGCATCTGTTCAAGGGGATAGAGAATTACTTCATTAACTCCCTCCTCTACCAAGATTCTCTTAAGATTGATGAGAATATCTAGCCAGAAGAGCCAGACTCTAGCAATGAAGCGGATGCAGAACCAGAGGCAGAAGAAGCATGTCTTTGGGAAATAAATCCTCCTGTAATGAACATTGATAAGTTCGATTTCAATACCACTGCCAATGTTGAAGGCAAGTGGTTTATCAATGAAAACTTAGATTTAGTTCTTTTCTGCATTTGCTTCTGATGCTGTGCCGTTAGACTCTAATACTAATGTGGATAGTAACCAATGGTCAAAATAGATGCTCTAATATCATTGCATGCATCAACAAAGTCATTCTTCATGGTATGTGAAAAGACCAGTGATGCACAAGGAGCTTTTTTCAAAGTGCCTACTAACGTAAAGGTCAAAAGCCAATTCTATATGGGAGAATCGAATCTAAACTAGTACTCATGAAAGCTTAGAAGATGATTCTAAGTCCCCACAGTTCTTTTATTAAGAGCCAAATGCATGTCATATGATGGAGAATATTGGGTATGACCTGATGAAAAAAAATCTTACTTGAACTTTGGCTAAGGAAGATGAACACTGTTCCAATCTATTGTCCCAAAAGGGAGTGCCCCTAACTACTATCATCAAACTCGGAGGGGGTTAGGCTACGTGTCAACTCCAATTCTATCGGGCTCTGAGTCTAAGGAATGTTATATCGCGATCACTCATTAGGCATGTCATCATGGGAATCAGATATCAGTGTCGATGCTATCATTGATGATCTTTCAGTGAATATGGTTTCAACTAGCTATCTAGAGGATGAAGAAGAAGATGTAGAAACGATCCAGTTAGACACTGATTCCTGGATCAAATACCTGAATACTCTCTGAGGCATCTACTTTAAGCAGCGTGAGCCACCCACAGATGATAAAGTGATTCAGGAAGATGAGGTTAACTCCAAACTCATCTTCATAAGTGAGAGCTTACCGCTCTCAGAGAATGAAGACCTAATACATCATATACAAGAGTACATAGATGTCTTCACTAGGTACTACGAGGACATGCCCGTCGTTGATCCTCAAGTGGCTATGCATCGCCTCAACATCAATCCAAATGCAAAAATAGTCAAGCAATAACAATGACGGTTCCATCTATAAATAATGGAGGAAATTGAATTAGAAGTTAAGAAGCTCATAAACTCTGGTTTCATCAGAGAAGAATAACACCCTGACCTGGGTAGCCAACATCATGTCTGTCACCAAGAAGAATGGGAAGATCCGGATTTACATCGACTTCCGTGATCTGATGCTTCCTGTCCAAAAATGAATTTTCTCTCTCGATCACGAATGTTATGATCGACAATACGTACGATTTCGAGAGGATGTCCTTCATGGACAGATTTTTAGGATACAATCAAATCAAGATGTACCCTTAAGATGAAAAATATACATCTTTCAGAACGCCACTAGGAGTGTATTGCTACACCGTGATGCCCTTCAGCTTAAAGAACGCAAGGGCGATATATCAATGGGCAATGAATACAATCTTCTGTGAGCATATAAGCAAGACCGTAGAATGCTACGTAGATGATATTACAATAAAGAGTCATGCTAAAGTCGATCACATTGTAGATTTGAAGAATATATTTAATATTATGCGGGCGCATCAACTGAAGTTGAACCAAACCAAGTCCTTCCTAGGGGTAGCCGTGGCAAATTTCTTAGGTTCATTATGACATCCAAAGGAATCCATCTCGACAAGGAGAAAGTCTGTGCCATCCAGGAAATACAACCTTCAAGAAATCTTAGAGAACTCAGACAGTTGCAAGGACGATTGTCTTACATCTGGAGATTCATATTAAATCTTTCAAGACGTTGCCAACACTTCACCAAGCTAACAAAGAAGGAAGCCTCATTTATTTGGGATAATGCTTGCCAAGAAGCATTCAAGGAGATCAAGCAATACCTCACGCATCCACCCGTCCTCACAACTCCAGTGTCAGGGAGACCCTTCCTGATATACATTCGAGTTATGGATCATTCTCTAGAACCCTACTAGTCCAAAATAATGATCAAGGACATAAGCAAGCAATCTACTACCTAAGTTGGCGGAATATTGTTACAACCCGGTCGAAAAGAAGTGTCTAGCCCTAGTCTTTACTGTCCAGAAATGCGACACTACCTGGTGGCCAGACTATTCACGTTATTTTGAAAGTTAATCCTTTGAGGTTTCTTATGACGAAACCATAATCGTTAAAGGGTCGATTGATGAGATGGGCTATATTGTTCTCGCAATACAAGATGCAATTCTTACCACAGAAAGTTACGAAAGCACGAGCAGTGGCAGACTTCTTGGCTGAACATCCAGATCCAAGAGTAATCAGACTTTACAAAGATCTCCCAATGAGATCGCTGAAGTCTACATGACCTAAATGTCTTTCGAAGAGCAAGTCTGGCAATTATTCTTCAACGGCGCATCAAGATGGGTCCCACAGGAAACATTCTAGCTCGAGTGGGGGTAATGCTCGTATCTTTACAAAATGACGTGATCCCTCGTGCATTCTCATTAACCAAGCCGTGTTCCAACAACATTTTGGAATACAACGCTCTCTAATTGAGATGAAACTTGCTAAAGAGATTGGAGTCAAAAATCTCAAATCATACAGTGATTCAAAGCTCATCGTCAACCAAGTTTGCGGGGAGTATGAAGTCTGACATGAAGACTTGGTGCCTATCACAACGCAACCATTAACTGGCGGAGAAGTTCAGAAGCTTTTACATTAACCACGTACCATGTCAGCAAAATGCGCATGTAGATGCATTGGTATCCCTCGCTGCTTCATTTGCCCTTTTAGCCAGAGTTAAAGAGAAAGTACTCATCTACAGCTATGACTTGTACTGCCCAAAATTCGTCTTTGAAGAAAGTCAAACTCCAAGAAGAGACCTTCAAGTCAAAGGGATTTTGGAGACTTCAACAGGTCCGTAACTCAGGGATTAGCGATTCTTGTTCATCAACTTTGTCTTATACGGCATCTTGCCTGAAAACCCTAAGGAGGCAACCACCATCAGAAGAAAGGCTCCTCGATTCTACTGCAATGCAATTACATGAACATTATATCGATGATCGTATGATAAAATTTTACTCCACTGCCTTTCATACAAAAAGGCACAGGAGGGACTCAGGGAAGCTTATAGTAGTATGTACGGAGCTCACTAACCCGGACCCAAGCTCGGGGCCCGACTTCAAAGACTTGGCTACTATTAGCCAAAGATGATCCCTAATTCCGTCGCCTATGCTAAGCAATGCCATGCATGCTAGATCCATGATGACTTCATCCATTAAGCACCGGGACTTTTTCATCTAATGTCTTCTTTATAGCCATTTAAGATGTGTGGAATGGATGTTATTGGACCCATCAACCCTCTAACATCTAAAGGACATTGCTTTATCTTTGCCATAATTGACTACTTCTCTAAGTGGGCAGAAGCCATTCCCCTAAAGGAGGTAAAGACATCAAAGGTAATCAAATTCATCAAACATCACGTACTTTATCGCTTTGGTGTACCCCGACGAATTGTCCACGACAATGGACCCCAATTCGTCAGCCAAGCATTTCAGAGATTCTATAACAAGTTCAGAATTCAAAATGTATCTTCAACAGCATACTATCCAGCTGCCAATGGTCTTGTAGAATGTAGGTTGTCTAAAAATCACTGAAGATAAGTCATCCAAAAGCAGAATCCAAACTCCAGATGCAAGGTTAATCATGGCCACTAGCGCAGCACTAAAACGTGAGGGTTGAAACCCGTGTCTCAGCATCACTGCGAGGACCATAGACGCGAGGGTTGACACCCGCGTCTCAACATTATTGCGGTGCCAAGACACAGAGTCCAAAGCCCGTGTCTCACGCGAAGCTTGACGCAGAGCTAGAAATCCGCGTCCCTCAAGCATTACTTCAGTAGCAGAATGCAAGGCTCAAAACCTTTGATGTGAGAAAAAAGAAAAGAAGAGAAGGGTCAAAAGAATGGGAAAAAAGAAGAAGAGAGAGTTCAACTCTTCTAACAACTTGCTGCGTATAAGTTAGTTTTTTGCCTACAATCTCTTTGAGGTCCCTTGTGGACAGAAACTATGTTACTTCGTCTACCATCCAAGGAGAAATCCCAAAAGGTTCTGACATTCACGTGGTCAACGGAAAATAAGATTCACTTTCCACCGCCACATCAAGAACTCGGCACTAAACAAAGGGGAGACTCAAGCTTGAATATCTCCCCTCTCTTGTAAGAGGATTATTGATCCCCTGTAACTTTCTTTACTATCAAACAAAGAATTTACTTCTGGATCTTCAAATTTTCATCCACCAAACACAGAAGCCTTTAACAAAAACTATTGGAAAGCTTCTCAAGAAGTTTGTTTCAAAAAGGCAACGCGACTAGGATGACAAAATAGGCGAATGCCTCTGGGCCTACCGCATAACTGTGAGAACCCCGATAAAGGTTATGCTGTTCTCCTAGGTGTACGAATGTGAAGTTGTACTCCTGCTGGAAGTTCAACTTCCATCTTTATGCATTCCTTTGATAACGGAGATGATAGACGAGGAGAAGCATCAATTGCTACTCCAGGAGTTAGAAGCTTTGGACGACAAACGTCTACAAGCTCAATAAACAATCGAGCTTCATCAAGCTTGGATTTTCAGAGCCTTTAATAAGAAAGTCAGATAACGGATTTTCAAGGAAGAATTAGCACTCAGAAGACCTATGGTTATGACATATAAGACGAAAGGAAAATTCCAATACAAATGGGAAGGACCATTTGTAGTAGAGTCAGTCTACTCAAATGGAGCATACTGTCTTATAACTCCAGACGGTGATACGCTCATGATGCCAATCAACGGCAGATTCTTGAAGAAGTACTATCCTTAAAGGGATACTTCTCATAATTAAGTTAACACTACACCTCTGATTAAAGATTCACCATGATCAGTCAGATGGATTAGGGTTTGAGATCCAAGATACTTAGGAGAATGCCAGAGAAAAGCTTTCATTTAATGGATCACACATGGTCGATCAATGTAGAACCTACCGAATATTGGTGAAATTATTATGCATGATGTCAAGATTGAAGTAATGACAAAGATAGAAATTCAAATTTTTAGCCTTGTCATTCTTCTCATGATCAAGTTAACACTACACCTCTGATCGAAGATTCACTATGATCAGTCACATGGTTTAAGGTTTGAGATCCAAAATACATGGGAGAATGCCAAAGAAAAGCTTCCTCATTCAACGGATTACATTATGGTCGATCGACGTTGAGCCAACCGAACATTGGTGATATTATGATGCATGATATAAACATTAAAGCAATAACAAAGTTGGAAACTCTAGTTTTAGCCTTGTCACTCTTCTTATGATCAAGTTAACACTACGCCTTTGATCGAAGATTCACCCTGATTAGTCAGATGGATTAGGGTTTGAGATCCAAGATACTTGGGAGAGCGCAAAGAAAAGCTTCCTCATTCAATAGATCACATCACGGTCGATTGACATCGAGCTGATCGAACATTGGTGACATTATGATGCATAATGTAAACATTGAAGCAATAACAGAGCTGGAAACTCTAATTTTAGCCTTGCCACTCTTCTTGATCAAGTTAACACTACACCTCTAATTGAATTTTCACATGATTAGTCAGATGGATTAGGGTTTAGGATCCAAGATATTTGGGAGAGCACCAAAGAAAAGCTTCTTTACTTAATGGATCACAACACGGTTAGTTGGGATTGAGCCGATCGAACATCAGTGTCCAATGATGCATGATGCAAATATTGAAGAAAAGACAAAGGCAAAATACCAGTTTTTAGCCTTGTCAATCTTCTCTAGTATAAAATAATCTTTTTCCCTTCAACATGAGCATAGTAATCTTCATCGATCGACGGCTGTTCATCCAACTTATGTAATACCCGATCAATACCCTTCATCAAGATATGCCTTTCTTCATCCTCCAACAAAGTTGGTTGCATAAGCAAAGATAGACCTTATTGAACAGCTTCTTGGCCTTTCAGTAAACTACCGAAGTGCCGCCGTTCTTAGAGGAGTCCTATTGCCCATCGTGAACAACAATTTCATCAAACTGTTGCCCACGATTCTCTTCAGGAATAGCATAAAGCAAAGCGTCAAACAACTTCCTCGATGGAGTTCAAATCGACACATAAAAAGTTAATTCAAGAGTGCTGAACAACTTTTTCGTTAGAGTTTTAATTGGCGCATAAGAAGCTGATTCAGGAGCGCATGAATAGCTTTCTCGCTGGAGTTCTAATCGGCACATAAGAAGCTGATCCAGGAGCACTGAACAACTTCCTCCCTGGAGTTTTAAGCGGCACATAAGAAGCTGATTGGCACATAGAAAGCTAATTCAGGAGCGTTGAACAACTTCCTCGCTTGAGTTCAAAATGGCACATAAGAAGATTGTTCACATGAAATTCTCGATGTCATGTTAACTATCACCTCTAACATTTTCCATAGGAAATGGTGCCTTCTTTGGTAAAATCTCCACGGAGTTTGTACTTACTTCTTTGATCCCCAGCAAGATTTTAGAAGTCATCCATGGAATAAAAATCCAAAAAGTACACCACAAAATAATCCAACTCCTCTGATGACTAAGGATAGAAGAGACAGTTGGCTATTTATCCCAACGAAAATGTCTCGACAACTCATCATGCTGAGGGGAATAGCATGGCCAGCTCTAATGATCGTTAGTAAAGGCATACCAAATCTATTGATAACTAAGGGTTTGCTAAAATTCTAAGGGACAAGATCCCGCCTTTTCCTCCAAAATCACTTACCAATTCCCGTCCATGGAATGGTAGGACCACAAAAAGCTGTAATTATTTTCCCAGCGAAATAATCAAAGATTGAATCTGTCATGTTAACTTTATACATCTGGCAGTGATTGGTATTCAATTCTGCATATTTTACCACATTATTCCCATGCATATTACAAATAAAAATATGATTTTTACTAATATTCTCTCTATTTTTGCAGGTCCACATCTGAAATGAGAAAAGCCCAAAATCACTTTAATTAGCAATAATTAAAGAGATTAATTCAAAAGCCCAAAAGAGCCCAAGTTTGAATCTAGAATCAGGAGAGATCCTCGCGCCAACTCAATCTTCCAGAAGGCCACGTGGATAACAACCTCGTAACAAACTTGTAACAAAAATCTGGTATTCAACTGCCTTGATATTGCCGCCAAATCCGGGATTTTGCCGCCAAATTTCGGCAGTTACAGGGTTGTTGGAGTCCGGATTTCTCTCCAACAACCAGGGCTCTAGATCCTTCTCTCTGAGGCTATAAATACAGGACCAGGTCTTGCGCAAAAAAGTGTGGAAGAGAGATTAGAGATTAGAGATTAGATGCTTGTATTTTGTAGGATTTTTGTAGTGCTCTAGATCTTCTTCCTCCCTAGAAATTCTGCAAAAGAGAGTTGTAAGAGAGAGAAAGCTTGTGTACACCAAGGAGTGACAACTTGTGAAGCAAGGATTGATCCATTCTCTTCTTCTCTACTTGAGCATTTTCTAGTATTACTTGCTTTCTTTACTTCTAGCTTTACTTTACTTGCAATTTAATTCATGCTTTGCTTGTAATGGCTAGTAGCTAACTTTTCTTACATGACTAGCTAAACCACTAACCTTGCTAACTACTAACTCATGGGTGATTGCTATCTTTAATCTTGAAAGTTGTATGGTCTTCTCTTCTCCGATGGGTTACTTTCACGCTTGGTTATATCTTGTTGTAATTCTCCATATGATTCATGTGTGCCTCATTTAGAGCCTTGTCTATGAACAAGTGTCGTGATGGAACATGGAGATGGATCACCAATATGCTATTTGTTGTACAACTTCTTTACTTCCATTAATGAATGTTGTATCTTCTTCCTTAGCATCCCTTGAGTGTAGCTCTTTTGATTCCATTATTGAAAGTCTAATTGTAGGCCAATGACATCTATGAGGCTACAAGACAAGTCCAAGAATGATCACCCGTCATCCAAGTGGGAAAGTAATTAGACCAACACGCAAGACAAATCTTTGCCGATGAATCAACATGAGGCATGCATTCACCATCACGGAGTTTAGTAAGTTTTAGCAAGGTAGTAAGGTTAGCTAGTCATGATCTTCTCATTTTAAAAGTCTTTTTCAAAGTTTTCTTTCTTTTAGTTGTAATTCCAAAGCCAATCTTCTTTTTGATTTCTTTTCCTTTTATTTCCATCATGCACAAAGCCACCGGTTCTTTTACTTCTTTTTCCAATTCGTTTTTATTCTTTTAAAGCAAAGAAGAATCTTCGTTTGCTTTCTTCACTACCAACCGTAACGCTTCCATCGCAAGCTCTCCCTGAGAATCGACTCGGTATAGCCCATGCTATAACGGAGATAGGAAAGGGTATATTAATCATATCGAATACATTTGTGAAGTGATAAAGCACTAAGGTTGATTCTAAACCTTATCTCTTTTTATTGAATATATTTTGTGTGCAAATTATACTCCACAATACAACACCTTTCCCGTCTCAAACAAATTGGCGCCGTTGCCGGGGAGAGCAACAGTTTTTGGTTTAAAGTGAAGAACTAAACGCATTTTCTTCTCTGTTGCAGGTTACAGGTGAAGAAACAGAAAAAATAGCATTGCAGTAACATATAAGTGGACCTGGGCCTCTGCTCTTGAAAGCAGAGACCAGGATCCCTCAGTTTTGCCGCAGAATCTCGGCCCCAGCCGCATATTTGCGGCAATTATGAGTTCACTACTGACAAGTTTTCTGCAGGGTCTTCAGCTTTGCAAAATACAGCTTCTGCAATAATTCTTTTCTTGTATGCTTCACCATACTCCTGCTAATTATAATAAACAGTAAAACATTGGTTGAAACGTTAAAAATTATTTAGACATTTGCATTCTAGGCACGTGTCTTTTCAATTCCTTTACTTTTACTGTTGAAGAGTGCTGGAGGCAAGGTACGTACGCATTGCATATTGACTAGGACTCACTCTTTGTTTGATTTAATTACGCTTTGAGTGAACCTTGTTTGTTGATATCGTACACTTGCACAAAATCGATTCTAAGGGTGTCACCCATAAATAAAATAAGGTGGGGATTTTATCACCCCTTCCTTAACCCGAAAACCACTATCCCAGCACTCACTAACCCAAGCCTAATTTAATAAAAAAGTAGACGTTGGCCCTAGGGACATCTCGGACTCATTTAGGAGATTATCCTAAGGGGGAAAAGTGTTAGAAATTGACTCTTGTAAAATCAGTGTTTAGGAAAGGGATTGAGGGCCGAAAGCCCGAAGGTTGGTGGTTATTTAATTAAGGAACGTCTCTGACGGAAAACCTCCCAACAACCTTGCCCTGACCTGGCTGATTAGCTTGTGGTCAAAATCTGCACTAAACCTCCCGTGAACGGTCTAATCAGTTAGGAGTCGTCTAGGTCATAGGTCTACCCTAACTTAGGTTAGAATTTTTTTTTGTTTGTTTATTTGTTTGTTTCTTTTTGTTTGTATTTCATTGTGTGATATGGCTTATAATAACAATTTTTCCAACTTTAACAATAATCCATATTTCACACCAACTCCATATGATTCGGATAATTCCAACCCGGCGTTTTACAATATGCACCAACCAAATACACCGGGTTGGCCTTATCCGAATCAATATGACCCATACCCCCCATCTAATAACTATAATTTCCATAATGATTTCAACTCTTCACCGAGTCATTGGGGATTCACGTACCCCGAGTCAAATTTTCAAACTCCTTGTCCTCCTTCTCCACCCAGTCCACAATATTTTCAAGATACATACTCAATTCCACCAATCCAAAATAGAACACCATCAATTTTGGAAATGAGTATGCGTGAGTCCAAACACAAATCCCAAAATCTGATGGACTCACAATTTCACTATCACTTCCAAGACAACACTTCATCTTTTCATCCAGACAATGAATTCATCAATTATGGAAAGATGCTTGAAGACATGACTCATGCTCAAAATGCTAGAAATCGTGACATAGATATGATGGTTGAATCTTTACGTTCTCACCGTTTGACCAGATCTGGTGTCACTAGCCACTCTGTTAAAGCCGATGAGTCATGTAGTTTTGAAAATCATAATTCAATTTCAGCACAACCACCTGAACTTGTCCAAACTTCAAATCCCATTGACATTTTGGCAAGTTTTCCATTTCCTGAAATTGAACTTAAACATGAATATGATCCTGAACTTCCACTTGATGATTCAATTTTCTTTCCTAATTCAATTATGACTCCGGTGTCTTCACATGATTTCACTTCATTTCCCGAGTCAGTATTGGATCCAGTGCCAGTCCATTTTGAAATTGAATCACCAATCATTTATAATCATATTGAACTTGACCAATTTCATACTTTCGAAAGTCCCATTGATAATTGGCAAGTTCACATTTTTGTGGAATTGAACTACATGAGGAATGTGATCTTGAACCCCAACTTAGTGATTCAATTCTTTTTCCTGATTCAATAATGACTCCGGTAACTTTACCTGACTTCAATTTTTTTCCGGAATCGACATTGGATCCTGTCCCAATTCATAATGAAGTTGAATCACCCATCTTTGAGGATCATATTGAACTTGACCGATTATACACTTCTGAAGATACTATTGACAAATTGGCAAGTTCTCCATTCTTTTGTATTGAACTACATGAGAAATGTGACCTAGATTCTCACAATCTCTTTACTTCTGAAACTGATTGTACAATTCTGACGGAAGATGTTGACCTTAATTTTGAAGAATTGTATGGCGATGAGTTAGAATTCCTTAATATTGGAAGTAAAGAGATAACACCCATATTAGGTCACATTCCATTATTGGACAATACATGTGGACTGGAGTTTCAACTTCTTGACTTGGACCCAATTCCTGAACTCATTTCGACTCCTGAACCTTTACTCGACTTAAGTCACCTTCCTGAGTCGGTATTAGTTCCTGTCCTTCCTGAGTCCAAGTCAGCCGTTCTATCATTTCATACACCATTCTGGGACAAGGTAGTTGACAAATTTGACTCCAAAATTAGTTATGAAAAATGGAAATTAGATGGGGTTAAATACTTAATAAAGATCCTTCATGGATTTATCTTTTTAATGGGTCATATTCATGATATTTCTGGTGGGTTCCTCAAAACCCAAAGCAAAGTTGATTGGGCCATGTTTCGTGGACCAATCAGACCACCACCGGAACCACCACCTTAAGGTAATTTTTCCTTCCCTCTCTATTTTGTTTCATGCATACATATATCATGATGCATTGAGGACAATGCATGAGATAAGTGTGGGGGAGGGTTTACTAACATAGAGTTTTTAGATTTTCTTTCTTTTACACTTCTTTTAGAAATAAAAAAAATATAATAAAAAAACTTTTTGAAATAAGAGACAAAGTTTTGATCTATTTTTAAGAAAATTAAGATGTATCTTAGAAATTAAGAAAGCCTTAATTATGACATCTTAAACCTAGTTGAAATAATAGATCTTGTTTGAAATTATAGGTTAAGTATAAAGATTGGGGAGATAATTTTATCTTGAATTTCTTGCCTTAGATAGTATGCACTTCACACTTACACAATTTTTGGGATGGAAACAAAGACCTAAAATGCCATAAAGTAAAAAAAAAATTTAAATAAATAAAACATCACTTATTAAGCTGGATAATTGTGCCTCAAGAAGCATGGTTATTCACGCCTAACGGTGATTAAAAGAATAATCCCCTTTAGTTTTGTGGCCTTTTTCACTCGAGTCCTTAAATCCGAGGGATGTTTTCTCATCTGGTGCCCTAAGACCAACTGGTTTGGGAGTCATCGGTTATAGGCTCGTTACAAGGGTGAACTAGAAAGCCTAAACTAAGGGAAGAATAAGAAAAAGAAAAAAATAATATATATATAGATAAATAAATGGTTTGATGGTTAGAGTTGAAATCCCAGAAATCTTCACTGTCACGGTGTGCATACTATCTAGGTTTTATGAAGGATAAAATATTCAATCCAATTTTGAATTCTTACCTTAATTGAAGACAAGATCTTGCATAGAGACTAAGTTTAAGAAAGAATGATTATAGGTGGACTTATGACCTTAGATCACTTATATTTTTGCAAAAATAGTTCGAAAACATGTCTCTCTTTCAAAATGAATTTTCAAAACACTAACATTTGTCTTCTTTCTTTATGGATTTTGTGGGTGCAATCCGCTGAAAACCCTCAAGAGACAACACTCCTCCTCTAGGGTAATCTAGAGGTTTAACGGCTTGTTGCACGCGCTCAGTGCAATCGTGTCACCTACGAAAGTGGTGTAATAAATTGGTAGTATAGTTTTTTCTTTTTTTTGTTTTGCTCGGGACGAGCAAAAGAATAAGTGTGGGGGTGTGATTGGTATTCAATTCTGCATATTTTACCACATTATTCCCATGCATATTACAAATAAAATATGATTTTTACTCATATTCTCTCTATTTTTGCAGGTCCACATCTGAAATGAGAAAAAGCCCAAAATCACTTTAATTAGCAATAATTAAAGAGATTAATTCAAAAGTCCAAAAGAGCCCAAGTTTGAATCCAGAATCAGGAGAGATCCTCGCGCCAACTCAATCTTCCAGAAGGCCACGTGGATAACAATCTCGTAACAAACTTGTAACAAAAATCTGGTATTCAACTGCCTTGATATTGCCGCCAAATCCGGGATTTTGCCGCCAAATTTCGGCAGTTACAGGGTTGTTGGAGCCCGAATTTCTCTCCAACAATCAGGGCTCTAGATCCTTCTCTCTGAGGCTATAAATACAGGACCAGGGCTTGCGCAAAAAAGTGTGGAAGAGAGATTAGAGATTAGAGATTAGATGCTTGTATTTTTGTAGGATTTTTGTAGTGCTCTAGATCTTCTTCCTCCCTAGAAATTCTGCAAAAGAGAGTTGTAAGAGAGAGAAAGCTTGTGTACACCAAGGAGTGACAACTTGTGAAGCAAGGATTGATCCATTCTCTTCTTCTCTACTTGAGCATTTTCTAGTATTACTTGCTTTCTTTACTTCTAGCTTTACTTTACTTGCAATTTAATTCATGCTTTGCTTGTAATGGCTAGTAGCTAACTTTTCTTACATGACTAGCTAAACCACTAACCTTGCTAACTACTAACTCATGGGTGATTGCTATCTTTAATCTTGCAAGTTGTATGGTCTTCTCTTCTCCAATGGGTTACTTTCACGCTTGGCTATATCTTGTTGTAATTCTCCATATGATTTATGTGTGCCTCATTTAGAGCCTTGTCTATGAACAAGTGTCGTGATGGAACATGGAGATGGATTACCAATATGCTATTTGTTGTACAACTTCTTTACTTCCATTAATGAATGTTGTATCTTCTTCCTTAGCATCCCTTGAGTGTAGCTCTTTTGATTCCATTATTGAAAGTCTCATTGTAGGCCAATGACATCTATGAGGCTACAAGACAAGTCCAAGAATGATCACCCGTCATCCAAGTGGGAAAGTAATTAGACCAACACGCAAGACAAATCTTTGCCGATGAATCAACATGAGGCATGCATTCACCATCACGGAGTTTAGTAAGTTTTAGCAAGGTAGTAAGGTTAGCTAGTCATGATCTTCTCATTTTAAAAGTCTTCTTCAAAGTTTTTTTCTTTTAGTTGTAATTCCAAAGCCAATCTTCTTTTTGATTTCTTTTCCTTTTATTTCCATCATGCACAAAGCCACCGGTTCTTTTACTTCTTTTTCCAATTCATTTTTATTCTTTTAAAGCAAAGAAGAATCTTCGTTTGCTTTCTTCACTACCAACCGTAATGCTTCCATCGCAAGCTCTCCCTGAGAATCGACTCGGTATAGCCCATGCTATAACGGAGATAGGAAAGGGTATATTAATCATATCGAATACATTTGTGAAGTGATAAAGCACTAAGGTTGATTCTAAACCTTATCTCTTTTTATTGAATATATTTTGTGTGCAAATTATACTCCACAATACAACACCTTTCCCGTCTCAAACAGGCAGCAAAACCACCATATGCCCAGCAAGATAAAATTTTAACTTGTCAATTCTCTTTAATAGAATGACAAGTCCACTAAAATTGCTCAAATCGCAAATTTTTTTAGCCAAATTACACACTACACCTCTGATTAAAATTGCTCATATCGCAAATACAAATCCATGTTAAGTTAATATTACTTCTATGACAGTGATTCTCTCGATTTTTGAGACATTTGATGCCAAGTTAAATATCACACCTATAGCATCCATTTTATTATTAAGTTAAATACTATACCTATAATAATGATCTTTTCTCGAGCTTTCTCATCGAAACTGAGACGTTCAATGCTAAGTTAACATCATATCTCTAGCATACATCCTTGTCAAGTTAATATCACACCTCTGACAATTCAATTTGCTCAAACAGCAAATCCAAACCCGTCACGTTAATATTACACTTCTAACAGTAAAAATTTTCATAAATCCCCAGTGGATCAAACTCCACTTGTTATTCTCATCAATAGAATATAAAGTCCACAAAATTCGTTCAAATTATGGATTCAGCCCCTGTCAAGTTAATATCACACCTCAATAGTAACCCCCTTAAACTCCCTAGTGGAATTACCTAACTTTTGATTTCTTTGTTAATTATCACCTCTAGCAATCAAATTCAATTACTTTAGTTCGTCTGATTTTCAAACACAAAAAAAATAAAGACGAGACGAAGGCAAAATAATCACTTTTATTATTCATATCAAAATGATAAAAGTGATACAAACACTCTCTTATTTGATAGGTGGAGTGTTAAAAAAAGAAACAAAAAGTTAATCTCGCTCAGCAAGAGACCTTATTTGGTCCTTGAGGTGTTGAATATCTTTTTATCGAGCCTTCTTAACCGTAGCCAACCCTCAACTCCTCTTCTGACATGAGCTTCTTCATAGTAAACTGCGTCTGAAGGGATTCCAACTTGGAGGAGTGAACAATGAGCTGCTACTGCACCTGACTTTTGGTGGTCTCGAGCTCCTCCATCTTCTTCTTCTCGTTTACAAGCTTCTGCTCATTGTCTTGGATTAAGGCTTGTGCCCCAATAATCATTGCTCGAGCACTTTCTATGACACCATCCGCAGTCTTGGTAACGATTTTAGTTCGCTGAAGGGCTTCTGTCAGATTCTAATAACTGGCCTTAGGATCATCAAGATGATGAACTTCCTCAGTTATATGTTCCTCGACCTTTTTTTGTTCTCGTTCTTGAGTGGCATGGAGGCTATTCAACACATGTTGAGTATCATTGATCAGATTGGCACTTTACAGGCTCCTCAGATCTCTTAAATACATTCCCAGTTGCTCCACCAATAGTTGATGCGCTTTCGCTCGATCAGAACCCCCAGTCTGTTAGATATTCTCGACCTGGTTCTCAAGGAGTGTTCGTGTGAACTCAATGGAACTTCACCCAGAAAGTACCAATTCAATGCAATACTTCATCGTGGTGAAGAATTGCTCGATCATCTGGAGGGTCAATTCTTCCAGGATGTCTATAGCTGGGGACGACACCATTGAGGCACTTTCTGATCCTGTTTTCATGATAGAGATGGCGATACTCTTAGAAGTTGAAGGTGGCGCACTCGCCCCCCCTAAAAGCACGAGTGCAAGCTTAGTGAGAAGCTGCCTCATTTTTGAGGTCACAACTTGAGCTCATGAGTTGGAACTGTGATAGTTTCCTGTATGACAATCTCAAGAGCAGACTTCACCATGAGAGTTTTCTCCGCTGGAGCTTGGACAAAGCTATCTTCTGCACTGGTGCTTGTAAGAGGTTCCTCTGTTTGAGTCAGTGTAGTATCCCCTACAATCATTACAGCTATATCAGTAATAATGCTAAGAGCAGAAGTATCAGGAAATTCTTATATTTTACCAAGTTAAGGAGTTGGAGATGGCAAATCCTTCGATAAATCTCCTAGTTGAGAGGATTTCTTGGTCACGGCTGCTGTGCTCCCTAGGACTTCCTCAGCGCTGATCTTGGGGGCTTCTACACCCTCCAGTTAGGTCAGTTCCTCAATCATCTCAGCAATAGTGGAGGAGGTTGCACCTTCGGTAGTAGTGGCAGCCTCTACAAATGACATCCAAGCAGGTGTTAAAACAACATTTGTCATGATAAAAAAGAAAAGGAATGAATGGGATAAAAAGAATACCCTTAGTGGTAGCGGTCTCCCCGAGCAGTAGTTCCGTCTCTGAAGTAGCTACTTGCATCTTTTCTTCCATCATATGGGAGAATTTCCTAGCATCAAGAGGAGTAGGCTCATGGCCAAAATCATTGTCGTCTCCTTCAGATGATGAAGACAATACTTGAACTGAGGGAGCCTCGGTAATTGGAGCTTTACCATCAATCGCAGTGGTCGGACTGCATTCAGGAATCTTCAAGGCTGGCATTATAATGCTGGGAAAGCCCGGTCGCATCTCTGCTCCTTCTTCTGAAGTCATCAAAGATGTTGATGTAATTTTCAGTTGAGGTGGGCAATCAATTTCCACCCTCTCTGTCTCCTCTGTGGCCCTTGATTCCTCTGCGGTTATGGATTCCCCATTGTAGGTTCTTTCTCAACTTCTGTCTCTACTGAAACTGTAGGGCTTCAACTACGCTAACTCTGAATGAGTGAAGAGGTCAGCTCTTCCTTTTCTTCGAAATCTTCATAACCTGAGAGGATCTTCTCAAGGCTCATTTCTGACCTAGAAACTTTATGCGATGGAACTTCAGTTTCGGACCAATTTCGTGCCTTCTTTCGACTTGAATCACCTTCAGAGAAGGATGATCGGCTATCCTTCATTGCGACTTTGCGAGATTTTCTAGCAGAACATTCCTCAGTGTTTTTTGCACCACATTCTGACTCTTAGGCCGCTTCATATCTGCCAGCCTCTTTCTCAGCCTCTAAATATTCGTTCATTCCCCTGCATCTGAGAAGCATTGGGACCTCTCTGGGCATTGTACATGAATTTGATAGCCTTAATGCATGGGGTGTTTATTCCAAAACCAGGCGCCGTATTGGTAATGATATTCTATGTACAGAAGCTGAGACTCATGTAGGAGTTAGGACTCTTTTGAGGGAGACTGAAGATGGCCCCTGTCCTTCCAGCTGAATTGTAGTACCATGCTCGGGCACCTTCAAATAGATTCCCGCTAAAGCAAAGGCTCACGTTTGGATTTCTGATATACAATTGATCGTATCCAAATTACCTGGCAAACCGACGGGGCATATAGGGTTCGATCGTGCATGCATTACCTTGTCGGAAGACCAGATATCCGAGCTGGATGTTAATTAACCACCAAAAGATCCCAGAAGATAGAGTGGTGAATTCGTTTGGACCTGCGAAGTCCAAGAATTTATCCCCATAAGACACGTCAGGGATATCGGGGAAACGCCTGACAAGTTGATAGTTTGATCCACATAGAATAGTTCTCTGGATGAAAAACATATAATAATGGACCCAGTTCGAGTTCTCCAGCCTCTGCATGAAGGGTACGAAACCTTCTGACGCTGATACCGCTGTAGTCAATGATGGAAAATGCATGACATATCAAGCCATCAAGTATGCGTATGGCATCTCGACTCTAGGATTGGGTATTTTAAATTGAGGCTTGCTATTTTGGTCCATGAGCGGGTTGCCCTCTTTATCCACAAGAGCTTGCACCTGTCAGCACCCGCATCCCACTTTGAATGCATCCCACCATTATCGGAAGAAGGGCAATAGACCGGCAATGCACCAACACTTGCCGGATGCACCACATCAGCAATAATTACTTCATGTGGGAGTGTTGGCATCACACATCATTTTAACCAGACCACGAGAGAGCCCGCCAGCAAAGCTCTGTTAGAAATCAGGACCCTAGCCTGATGATGAAAAACTTTCAAAAACTACATCCGGTTTAAAAGGATACTCATTTGACTCTGTGGTGTATGAGCTGGTGGACATACTGATCCTTTCTTCGATCTCTTCATCAGTGTTAGGTGCCAAGCGAGTTACTCGGCTGGTCTTGTCATTAAGACTATAGAAAAGATAGCTCACCTATGCCTGATTCTCCTAGACCTCCATCCGGTTGTCTGTGCACAAATATGAAAGTGACATAGTACTCCCAGTAGGTCTCATAGACCAAAGGATCATCCTTCTTCAGTAGATGCAGCTCCTCTTTAGATGAAACATATTCTTCATAAGGAGCGTCCCCGATCGCCAGCCCTGAGACTTCGTACATCTCATGCAAGGTGAACCCCATCTCTCTGACGGGAGTGAAGAACATACACATTTCTGAATAATAACGCTCTAAGATGGCATAGAAGTGATGACTGTTTTGTAGGATGCCATGCATGACGGCCCTGACGGCCCCATATATACCCGCTTGCCATAACAAGTCTTCAAATTAAGCAAGGGCGAAGCCCATCATCCTTGAGCACCATTGCTTCTCTATAGAATGAATCCATCCTATCGCACGAAATTCACTAGGGGAAAATTACCCTTCACAGCCATAAACTGATTGATGAAGGTAGCTGCTCGCTGAGGAGTCTCTCCTATCAGATACATGGCTCTGACCAACCCAGGTTGTATTCTACCATGGCTAGCTGGGCAAGTGTCATTAGCTCCAATCTTTCCCAGAGAAATGCTCGACAAAGAGTTGGTCAGCTCCCAATCCATCAGGCGGCGTACAGACATGTGTTGCAAATACGACAAGGGCAACATCCGCTCCATGTTGGAGAGAAAGAACCTCCAGTACTAAATTTGACGAAGCCATTTGTAATTGCCGTTATACAAAACTTTCTCGTCTTCATTGATCGAATCACCAAAGAAGAAGTCTGGTTTCCTTAACAAAGTTCAGGAGTCTGATTCAAACCCCCCGTCCGAGAGAAGTTCCTAGAGAGTCAACATGCTGGCCCTCCTCAGCTTGGTCTGTCGCTCTCGGTTCTTCCAACTAAACACTAAAACAGTCTACCTGAGGCTGAAAGCGATGTTCAGATCTACACCAGCCATGTGCCCAAAGTGAGACTTCTTGGACAGAGGGTCAGAAGAATACCTCACTGCAAAAAGAAGAGTACAAAATTAATATTATGAAACAATTGGGAAAACACTAAGTGTTGAGTATTTAGACGCGGGGCTCAACATAAGAGACTCGTGTCCAATGACTGAAATGCGAAGTTCACATGAAGCCCACGTCTAAATTTTACACATGAAGACCTAGAAAATTTTCTTAGTCTTGAGACTTAAATGCGAGTCGCATAAATGAGACTCGCATTCAGAAGTCTCAAGATGCAAGGCCCACCAGACTCGCATTTTAACTTCTAGACGCAAAGGTCACGTTGACAAGTCATAAACGCTAGGATCATTAAATTTACATTTTGCTCATCAACACGAAGGTTGCATTTACAAATCAAACGCGGGTCTGTGAACCTCTTGTCGATCATTCAATGATCGGGGAAAATCGTGCATGAAAAGTGTCATTTTGAAATCAAGAGTTAAAGTGTGTGTGCTTTGGCTTCTTCGATACTTCTGTTATAGTATAGAGGCTAAAACGGGTCGAATCCACAAGAACGGGAGGCGATGGAAGCTTTCACGATTTGTTCACGTATGTGTTAAACTTTCTTCAACATTTTAAAGAATGAAAAGAAAAGAAAACAAAGAATAAAAAGAGAAGTGTATAGTGAAAACAAAGATAGAAATATTGAAGAGAAGGTATTTGTAATTTTTGTATTTATTTCTAAAATAAAGTAAAAATGAAAGAAAACTCATACTTACTAACTACTAATGGCTCCACTAACCATGCTAACCTCTTAATGGTAGTAGTCTCACATGTATCCTTAGCCATCACTAGTCCTTGGTTCAAGAGCGTTTCAAAGCAAGACTATAAGATAACTCATCACATCCAAACTCAACAAATAAGTGCAAGCTACACTTAAACCATCAAAACTAAACAAGCGCGCGCATGGAATAAAGTAATATTAGCTTGTTAGAGAGTTAGGATGTTAGAGTGATAGAATCCATCATCATGAGCCATCAATGGCTCTTGCAAGAGCAAGGCCAAGTAGAGGATATTAGATTCATGTGGATTATCAAGTAAGGAGTAAGCAAGTTAGTGGTCAGTAGTTAGTTGCCATGATAAAATTTAGCTAAATATGTAAAGAGTTAGAGAGAAGAAAATAAGTAGAGATAAGAGAGAACCTTTACGTAGAGTGTCACCATCCATTACAAGCACTTTTACTTTCATCTTATGTACTACTCTCTTTCCTATTACATGATCTACAAGAACTGAAAAATATAAAAGTGGAAGAAGAAGAACAACTAACCTAAACTAAAGAAAGGAAACTACCTTATAAACTACCCTAAAAACTCTTCAAAACTCCTCCCTCTATAACTTTGGAAATCCTAGGGTATTTATAAGTAAAAAGGGATACCAAGGACAGTGTACGGAGCCGCACATCAAATCTCGACGCGCGGCTCCATAAAAGAGCCACGAAAATGCGGCTATGGTTGTGTTTCTGCGGCCATAATGTGGCCGCGTGCGCAGCGCCGCCTGTCACGTCTTCCTTGTTTGTCCCCCTATGTGTAAGTATTATTGGTTTCTAAACAACTGCACCATATTTTGGTAGATCAGCTCCCCTAAATCAATGGCTATATGTAGGCTCCAAAAATCACCAAGTAAAAGAGATTTTTATGCTTCTTCTTCATTTCATGCCATAGACCTAGAAACATACAAGAGAGGTATTATTAACAAAATTTAATGTTCAATAAATGTGAGGATGTGGTATGAAATATGCAATTTTGGAGACTAATCACACCCCCACACTAATCTTTTACTCGTTCTGAGTAAAATAGAAAAACTAACTAAGGAAATTATTACACCACTTTCACCGGTGATGCGATTGCATTGAGCATGTGCAACAAGCCGTTAAACCTCTAGGTTTTCTCTAGAGGAGGAGTTTTGTCTCCTTTTTAGTGAATTACACCCACAAAATTCATAAAGAAAGAAATCAAATGTTAGTATTTTGAAAACACATTTTGAAAGAGGGAAAAGGTTGAAGTATTCTTGCAGAAAATTTAAGCGATCCAATGTTATAAGTTAACAAGAAATTATTCTTCTTTAAACTAAGTCTAAATACAAAATCTTGTTATAAATTAAATGTAACAATTTAAAAATTGATCGATTCTTTGATCTTTCATAAAACTCTTAGAAAAATATGTACTTTGTGAGTTGTGAAGATTTTGCAATATTGGTTCTAACTTTCATGCCATTTATTTATATATAGTTATTTTTTTCTTCCCTTAGTTTTCTTAGACTTTCTTAATTACCCGAGTAGTGAGCATTTAGCCGATGACTCCCAAACCAGACGATTTTAGGGCATCAGATGAGAAAACATCCCTCAGGCTTCAGGACTCAAGTAAATAAGGTCACAAAACTAAAGGAGATTATTTTGATTTTGTCCATCTTTTTAGGCGTGAATAATCATGCTTCCTGAGGCATAATTACCTAGCCTCAATAGGTGATTTTTATTATCATCATTTTTTAATATTTTTTTATAGCATTTTCAGTCTTTGTTTCAATCCCAAAAAATTGTGTAAGTGTGAAGTACATATATCTAAGGCAAAAATTCAGAATCAAGTTATCTTTCCAATCTTACTTCCCTATCCTAAAATTTAAACAAGATTTATTATTTTGATTTGATTTAAAAATTCATAATTTTAGGTCTTCCTAATTCCTAGGATAATCTTAATTTTCTTAAAAAATAAATCAAAACTATTTCTCTTATTCCAAAAATTTTTGTAAGAAGAAAAGAAAAGAGTTTGTATTAAAAAAATTTTATAAAATTTCCTAAAAAGAAGTGTAAAAGAAAAAATTTAAAACAATCTACGCTAGTAAACCCTCCTCCACACTTATCTCATGCATTATCTTTAATGCATCATGAATGTGTATATATATGAAACAAATGAAAAGGGAAGAAAAATTACCTCATGGTGGTGATTCCGGTGGTGGTCTGATTGGGCTAAGCATTACTACCCAATCAAGATAATGTGGTGGCTCATGGAACCCATCTTTATTGACCCATTTTCTATTTACATATTTACAATCCCCAATATTAATAGGATCATGTAAGATCCTAACATGAAAATTATTTCATTTACATGACCAATCTTGGAAGATTATCACTGAGTCATTCTGGCCAATATCTTTGTCCAACAATAGAATGTGATTTTATGAAATGAATGATTTGGGCTTTGAAATGAAAAGTTCGGGAACCAATACTAACTTGAGAAAATCAACTTTGGATTCAAGAGTCAGTTTAGATTCAAGAGTTGAGTCCAAATCAAAGAATTTAATTTCACATTCTATTCCTATCAATGAAATGTGACTATCCAAAAAAGTGGTTCAATTTCAAAATCCATGGATATAGGAATCAATGTTGGCTCGAGAAATGGGTCCAACTTGGGTAAAGGATGCCGGAGTCAATATAGATTCAAATATTGGAATTGAATCACAAAGTTGTGGGTCGGGTTCACATTCAATTTAAGTTCAATTTTATTCAAATAAAAATTTGCCAATTTGTCAACGTGTTGATATTGGTCAAGTCAAGGTTTTGTAGTGAAATTGAATCTTGGTCAAAGTCTTCAAGATTTCATGATTTTTTATTTTCATCAATATGATTAGAAGTGTTAGGAATAGTCAAAGATTGGGTAGGGAGAGTTTTCTTATTCCTACATATGTTTTCCAATCGACTAAGTCTATCTTCTATCATATTGAAAGGATCGTTTTGGAATTGAATCATAGATTCTGTACTCTTTTCTAAGTCAGTATATTCTTCTTATTGTGGGACTTGAAAAATGGAGTAAGGATCTTTGATTTGAAAACTTTGATGGGATTTCGAGTCTTATAGATTTTGAATTCATCATTCGAGTTCCTCTAAGGCATCCATCCTCTTTTCTCAATTAATTGGTTCTTCTAATAGTTGTTCGAGAGAAGAAGTATATGAAGCTGTATGTTGGTAAGATGGTTGACCATATGACTCGGAAGAGTTGTGTCCCCACTGACTCTGTGAAGAGTGGTGATTATTTCAGTCTTGTTAATAGTATTGGGACTGGGGCACATATTGAGTCGGATAAACCAATCTGGCATACTTGGTTGGTTAGAGTTATGAAATGTCGGGTTGGTAATATCTGAGTCAAAAGAAGTCGGAGTGAAGTATGGATCACTATATGCATTGGAATAATTATAATTGTAATCCATAAAACAAAGATGTCTGAAAAAAATAAAAATAAGCAAACAAACAATCAAACAAAGAAAATTTTTTTTAAAACAAGCCTATACTAGGGTTGACCTAGATGACCCCTAACTGGTTAGACTGTCCACAAAGGATACACTGTAGAAATCTGACCACAAGTTAATCGTCTAGGTTGGGGCAAGACCAGTGGGAGGTATCCGTGCTGGAGCAACAGGCCTAATTATGCTAAACCACTGTTCTTTGAGGTTTTGCCTCTCAATCTCCAACCTTTGATACCGATTTGACAAGAGTCAAACTCTGACAACTTTTTCTCTTAGGTCAATCTCCTAAATGAGTCTGAGATGTCCCTAGGGACCAACGTCTAGCAAGTTTTATTTAGGCTTGAGTTATGTAAGTGGGGAGGTGGTTTTTGGGTTAAGTGAGGGTAATGACTTTCCCACCTTATGTTTTATTAGGATACGCCCTTAAGTTCAATTCATGCAAGTATGCAATATAGATAAGAATGAACACAAAAGGCAAGTAAATCACCCACGTGTTTGTCCTTAGTTATATGCAATGCAATATGTACACCCCCGTCAAGATCACAATAACAGAACAAAATACAATATATTGGAATTGAAATCGATATGTGCCTAGATGCAAATGTCTATATCGATTTAAAGCATCCAATTTTTATATTTTAGCTCTTAATTATTGCATTGCACAGGTAATCTAAATAAAAACCAGCAGCAGAAGATAGCAATATACAAAGATTTACCCAACCACACAAAAACAAGTGTGGACTTCTGCAATGCTAAATATTTAACCTACACACCAAAAATAAAGAAGAAAGGTTAACAAAAATGTGAGATCAAACTGTTTCCATCGCTCGCAACGGCGCCAAAATTTGATCGGGGAAAAACTGCGCACGAAAAGTGTCATTTTGAAATCAAGAGTTAAAGTGTGTGCGCTTTGGCTTCCTCGATACTTCCGTTATAGCATAGAGGCTAAAACGGGTCCAATCCACAAGGACGGGAGGTGATAAAAGATTTTACGGTTTGTTCACGTATGTGTTAAAGTTTCTTCAATATTTTAAAAAAAGAAAAGAAAAGAAAACAAAGAATGAAAAGAGAAGTGTACGGTGGAAACAAAGATAGAAATATTGAAGAGAAAGTATTTGTGATTTTTGTATTTATTTTTTAAACAAAGTAAAAATGAAAGAAAACTCGTGGCTACTGACTACTAATGGCTCTACTAACCATGTTAAACTCTTAGTGATAGTTGTCTCACATATATCCTTAGCCATCACTAGTCCTTAATTCAAGAACATTTCAAAGCATGACCTATAAGATAACTCATCACATCTAACTCAACAAACAAGTGCAAGTTACACTTAAACCATCAAAACTAAATAAAAGCAAGCATGGAATAAATTAATGTTATCTTGTTTGAGAGTTAGGATGTTAGAGTGTTGAATCCATCATCATGAGCCATTAATGGCTCTTGCAAGAGCAAGACCAAGTAGTGGCTATTAGATTCATGTGGATTATCAAGTAAAAAGTAAGCAGCTTAGCGGTTAGTAGTTATTGCCATGAGAGAAAAATTAGCTAAACATGTAAAGAGTTAGAGAGAAGAAAACAAGTAGAGATAAGAGAGAACCTTTGAAGAGTATCACCCTCCATTACAAGCACTCTTACTTTCATCTTATGTACTACTCTCTTTTCTATTACATGATCTACAATAACTGAAAAATATAAAAGAGAAAGAAGAAGAACAACTACCTAAACTAAAAAAAGGAAACTACTCTAAAAACTCTTCAAAACTCCTCCCTCTTTGGCTCTGAAAATCTCAGGGTATTTATAGGCAAAAGGGGATACCGGGAAAGTGTACGGAGCCACGCGTCAACTCTCGATGCGGGGCTTCATAAAAGAGCCGCAAAATGTGGCCATAGCCATGTTTCCGCGGCCATAATGTGGCCTCGTGTGCAACGCCGCCTGTCACGTCTTCCTATTTTGTCCCCTTATCAGTATGTACTACTGATTTCTAAACAACTGCACCCTATTTTGGGAGATTAGCTCCCCAAAGTCAATGGCTATATGTAGGCTCCAAAAATCACCAAGTAAATGAGATTTTTATGCTTCTTCTTCATTTCATGCCATAGACCTTGAAACATACAAGAGAGGTATTATTAACAGAATTTAATATTGAATAAATATGGAGATGTGGTATGAAATATGCAATTTTGTAGACTAATTATTCAACTAAACAAAAGTTTCAAAACTTTAAAAAGAAGTTAAGGGGACAGCCCCTTTGTGTTCAAGATAATGGTGAAAGCCATTTTAACCTACCTGAGATGGGAGCCTCTTAGTGAGAAGAACCACTCTCGGCGGTTGGCGCAGCAGCACTGGAGGAAGAAGCAATCTTCAATTTGGGGGCCATTGTACAGTCATATCTTTGAAGATTTTTTTGGAAAAAGCTTGGACCTTTATGGGTTCTCAATAAGCTCAAATATTTTGTTCAAGCGCGGAGCTCGTTGAAGAAGAAGAGTCAAAGTAAGGAGACCGTTGAAGACCCCAGTCTTTTATAGGCCATCTAATGGCCAAGATACGTGTTGCAAATCTCGACTCAATCTGAGCAAGACACGCGTCCTAACACGACATTCGCATTCAATTGACATTTGCATCCAGAAGCATCCAACGCAACCTCCACGTTTCATAAGAGTCGCATTTCAAACAAGCTCAATGCGAGGTTCGCTTTCAAAAGCATCCAATGTGATCCCCGCGTTTCATGATTGTCGCATTTCAAGACCAGACAAGAGTCGCATCTTCAACAGATGAGAGTCACGCTTCAAGAAGACAAAGAGCGATACTCGTGTCTTCATCAACGAGAGCTGTGTCTTCTCTTTTCACAACATGAGTATGTCTTTACTTTTGTAATCAGTTCAACAATACACTAGTAAAGGCAATTGATAACTCTATCGGTTCAATAGTACACCAATAAATAAACCAGAGCTTAGATAAGATCTAGACTGTGTATCTAGATGCTTACAATAATCACCCCTGAAAGCTTCAAGTAGTTCAACTGTACACTCACGAAGACTTGTACCCAAACAAGATCAAGCTCTAGGTATCTCAAAAGATTGCTAGACCAATCATAAAAGCCTAGATCAATGTGAAGTCCAAAGTATTCTGAAATCTATCCCATTGAACTGCAGAGTTTCAAAAACTTTGGAGGGGGTTCTGTAGATTATCTAAAAATTACTAAAAGATAAGTCCTCAGATGCAGACTTCACTTCAAGGTGAAGGTCGTATTTCAATACAAATGCAGACCTCGCACCCAATTATAAATGCGGACCTCAACCTGTCTAGCGTCTCAACTCAAACGTGGAGGTCAACTAAGTCTGCGTTCCAACTCAAACGTGGAGCTCAATCAAGTCCGCATTCCAGTTCAAACGCAGAGCTCAGCTAAGCTCGCATTCCAATTCAAATGCGGAGCTCAGCCAAGCTCACTTTCCAGTTCAAACACGGAGCTCAGCACTTGTATCTCAATTCAAACACGAGCCTGCGAGCTCCGCATTTCAACAATAGAATAGAACCTATGAGGGTCGCGTTTCTGTTGCAAGTGCCCTATTACAGGATCAATTAACACCCACATAATTTGGAGAGGTAATCTCTATTTTGGAGAGATTCTAGGGGATAATTTTACCCTTGAATACCCTTATAAATAGCTATAAAAGCTATAGAAGGGGAGAGGAGGTTTTGTTTTGTTTTTTTAGAAGGATCAAAATAGCTACAAAGTTCAGAAACTTTAAGCATTCAAAAAGAGAGAGAAATAATTTTCTTCTTCAAAAGGAGAACTCCAACACTTTTCATGTCCAAGTGGAGTTATTTTGCATTCTTAAAGCGATCCAAGAGAAGCATGTTGTTCGGCCGATCAATGGAGAACATGACTCACTCTCCATCACCACACATAGAACTCAACTTTAAATAAAGGGGAGATTCAAATATCCTCCACTCTTTTGTAATCGGATTTATCTTTGTAATTAATAAGAATTTTACCTCACTTTTTTTCGACAAAATAGTCCTTAGGGGCCAACGTCTATCAAGTTTTATTTATGCTTGGGTTGTGTAAGTGAGGAGGTAGTTTTTGGGCTAAGAGAGGGTAATGACTTTCCCACCTTATCTTTTATTGGATTATGCCCTTAAGTTCAATTCGTGCAAGTGTGCAATATAGTAAGAATTAAACACAAAGTGAGTAAATTATCCATGTGTTTGTCCTGAGCTATATGCAATGCCATATGTACATCTCAGTTCAGATCACAACAACAAAACAAAATATAGTATATTGAAATGAAATCGACACGTGCCTACGATGCAAATATCTAAATCGTTTTAAAGCATCCAATTAACTAAATTTGTTGTTTAATTATTGTAGTGTATAGGCAATCAAAAAACAATTTAACAACAGAATACATCTTTACATGCAATTATAGAGTTTTCTGCAAAAGATGGAGTCCAGGGGCCAAGAAATAGTCGCGTTTACGTGGCTTCCTAGGCCCTGGCACGGCAAATTTCTAGAAGCAACCTCCCTGCTTTCGACAACATAGAGCTATAGGGTAGTATAGCTTTTTGCAATTCTTAGATTCTGAAATTTTTGATTTGTACACATAAATAGAGAAAAAGAAGTTAACAAAAATGTGAGTTCAAACCATTTCCATCCCCGACAACGATGTCAAAATTTAATCAGAGGGAAAGCATGCATGAAAATGTGTATTTTGAAATCAAGAGTTTAAGTGTTATGGTGCTTTGGCTTCCTCGATACTTACATTATAGCATATACTATATAGGTCGAATCGCAAGGACAGGAGGTGATAAAAGCATTAACAATTCATGTTCAAGTTGGTTGTTAACAAGTTCTTCTTTATTTAAGAAAGAGAAAATAAAAAGAAAAGAAAAAATAGAAGTGGTAGGATGAGGAGGCGAAATGGTGAATGCAAGAAATGGTATTGGTGGAGGAAATAAAAAAAGAAATAGAAGCGATGGTGAAAACGTTGCAAAGTGATTTAGAAAGTGGATTTAAATTAGAAAAGAGATGAAACTTGCGATGAACGAATAAGATAATGAAAACAATTATAAGAAAATGATAAAGTGGGTTTGAAAATGGTTTTGAAAACAAAGTAAAAAAGAGAAGAAAACTAATGACTAGTAACTACTAATTACGCCACTAATATGAGAACGTCTTAGTGATAGTTGCCTTACATGGATCCTTGGCCATCACTAATCCTTAGCTTCAAGAGACGTTTTAAAGCATGGCATATAAGATTGTTCTTCACATCCACACTCAATCAACAAATACAAGCTACCATTAATCCATCAAAACTATAATGGAGCAAGTATGAAATAAAGTGAACATTGCATGTTAGCTTGTTTGTGAGTTATATATTAGAACGTTAGAATCTATCATCATGAGCTATTAATGGCTCTTGTAAGAACAAGGCCTTGTAGAGGCAATTAGATTCATTTAGATTATAAATCAGAAGTTAGCTTGATTAATGGTTAGTAGTTAGTCACCATGAGAGAAAACTTACTAAGCTTGTAAATGAAACAAGGAAGAAACATTGAAAATAAAGGAAGAACATTTACAGAGATTGTTATACTCTATTACAAAGAACTCTCTCCTTCTCCCATGAATCAATCTCTAGACTAAACCTAGATCTAAAGAAGAAAGAAAATACAATAAAAGAAAAGATAAAAGAAGAGAAAAACTACACTACAACTAAAAGGGAAAGAAACACTAGACTACTACGCTCTAACCTCCATTCTGGCCCTCAAATGCAATATTTAAAGGCAAAGAAGCATTTGGAAGATGAGACGATGCCACGCAGCAAGAATCAGGGCCATTGGCCCTTATACTGTCGCGGATCCGCTTCCGCAGATCCGCAGCCTGGTCATGGCCAATGGCCCTGATTTTTTGTCACAGATCTCGCCTCTTGGCCCTGACCTTTTGTCACAGATCTCGCCTAGCTGTGAGAAGCTTCTGTATATGTACTATTTTAGGTACTTGGATCCATATTATACGTCTTCAATTTGGAAATACAATGTAGTCTTTTAGAAGCTCTTGACTTGGCCTCCAAGAAATATGGAATAATTATCCGAATTTGAGTTTAATTAGGTTCTTATTACCACTTTACCGTAAACTCTTGATTATCTGCATAAAAGGCTAAAACACGGTAATAAACAGTATTTTATTAAAATTCATCTGAGAAATGCGATATAAATAATGCAGAATTGGATACTAAATACTCACGCACAATATCATGCACACCATGCCACACACTTTACATGATCATGCTACACATGCTCATTATGCTCACATACATCATGCATTTTTATATGCCAAGGTGTACTCATGCACCTATTATGGCCGCAAAGGTCACTTGGCCAACTTTTGTTATGATAGACTTAATGTTTAAAATGATCATGTTTGGATTCGTAAGACTAACACTTTAGGACTCAAGAAATTTTATGTTTCAAAATCAACAACTTTATCAATTGATGTAGAGTACCAAGGCTCCAAGACATAGGAGCGATGGTACCTTGATAGTTGTTACTCAATGACATAGGATATCAATAATTTTGTAACGCTATCAAGGTATCATGAAGGTGACACCATCACCTTCAGAGATGATTCAAATGGCAAAATCATTGTTATAGGTAATATCAAAATTGGATTATCTCCTTTAATTGACAATGTTGTTTTAATTGAAGCTCTCAAGCACAATCTCTTGAGCATTAGCCAACTTTGTAAAAGATTTTAAAGTTGTTTTTGATGATTTCACTTGTGATAGTTTACACAAAAAAATAAATACTTGTATTCATTTTGGTTTTTGTGAAAAAATATTTACATGATTGATATGTTTAATTTACATTGGAATGCCACTTGTTTAAATGCTGTTAATGAAGATTTTTGGTTATGACATAGGAGACTATGTCATATTTCGTTTGATCATCTATCCTAAATTAATTCTGAGGATTCAGTGTAGGGTATTCATTATTTGAAGTTTAAAAAAGACCGCATTTATGATGTGTGCTAACTTAAGAAATAAGCCAAGTCCTCTTTTAAAGCGATCAAGGATTTCATGACATGTAGGCCATTAGAGTTAATCCACATGGATTTATTTAGTCCAATTAAAACTAAAAGTCTTAGTGGTAACCAGTTTGTTTTTATTCTAGTTGATTGTTTCTCAAGATATACATGGGGTTTTTTTTTTACAAACTAAAAATAAAGTTTTTTCGCATTTTTATGTTTTTATAAAAAGAGTTGAAAAAGAAAAGAATTTTTCGATTTTATACATAAGAAGTGATGGAAGTGGTGAATACATCAACCATTCTTTTATCAACTATTGTGAAGAAAATGAAATTAAACATGAGTTGTCTTGTCCTAGAACTCCACAACAAAATGGAGTCGTTGGAAGGAATAATCACACTCTTCAAGAAATGGCTAGGACAATGATTAGTGAATATGGACTCCCTCAATATCTATGGTCCGAGGCCATAAGCACTTCACGTTACATATCGAACAGAGTTAATTTTTGCAAAACACTTCTAAAACTCTTATTGAGATTTATTATATGAGAAAATCAAATGTTTCATATTTTAGAGTTTTTGGTTATAAATATTTTATTTTAAACACTAAGGACAATTTAGGTAAATTTGATGTCAAGTCTTATGAAGTAATATTTGTTGAATATTCACACACAGTAAGGCCTATAGAATCTTCAATAGGTCAATTTTGACTATTGAAGTCTATACGTGTTAAGTTTGAGGAATCTAATACTCTTGTAAAAAAATATTGTAGAAATTGATTTCTTAGAAGAAGACATGAAGAAAATATCATTGAAGGACTCAAATGCAAGAAGAAGACAAGCCAAAGGATGATGAACATGGTGAAGTTCAAGAAGTTGAAGTGGAACCAATTCAACCACTTTCAAAGGATTGGAGATATGCTATAAACGATTCCAAGAAGCTTATCATAGGTGATGTATCCAAGGGGATAATTATTTGCTCTAAACTCCATTATATTTGTGATCATTTTGCATTCATCTCTCATATTGAGCCCAAGAACATTCTCGAAGCCAATGGCGATTCATATTGGCTACTTGCAATACAAGAAGAGCTCATTCAATTTGAGTACAATAAAGTTTAGTACCTTTTTCCTAGGCCCCATGATAGGCTAACCATTGGCACTAAATGGATTTTTAGGAATAAGTTGGATGAATAGGAAAATATTATTAGGAATAAAGCTAGGTTAGTGGCTTAAGGTTACACCCAAATTAAAAGTATTGATTTTAAGGAAATCTTTGCACCCGTAGCACGACTTGAAGCCATACGGATGACATTTGCTTTTGCTTCTTTCAAAGAATTCAAGCTTTTTCAAATGGATATTAAAAGTACATTTTTAAATGGTTTATCGAATAAGAGGTGTATGTTGAACAATCTGCCAGGTTTGTTGATCCTACATATCTGAATTTTGTTTTTAAACTTGATAAGGCGTTTATGGTTTTAAACAAGCTCTAAGAGTTTGGTATGAAAGACTTTCAAGCTTTTTTTGTTTCCAATAATTTTATTAAAGGCAGAGTTGACATGACATTGTTTACAAATCATGTAGCTAATGATATCCTAATTGTGCAAATATATGTTGATAATATCATTTTTGGATCTACTAATGAAAAGCTTTGTAAGGATTTTAAATTATGCATGAAGAAAGAGTTCGAAATGAGTATGACGGGAGGGCTCAACTACTTCTTTTGATTTCAAATCAAGCAAAATAATGATAGAATCTTCATCAACCAAGCCAAATATATAAGAAAACTTATCAAGAAGTTTAGGCTTGAAGATACAAGGATTAGCAAGACACCCATGCCTACCACAACTAAGCTTGACAAGGATGAATAAGGTAAAAATATTGACATTAAACTCTATCGTAGCATGATTGGTAGCTTGCTTTATTTGATGGCTAGCAGGCGGACATTATATTTTGTGTGTGTCTATATGTTAGATTCTAATCTTATCCTAAAGAATCTCACTTAATTCGATAAACGCATTATCAGATTTCTTTAGGGTACTATTGGAATGGGCTTGTGGTATCCGAAAAATGGATAATTTTCAATGACGAGTTTTTTAAATACCGACTAAGCCGGTTGTAGAGTAGATAGGAAGAGTACTAGTGAAACCTATCAGTTTTTAGAAAATTACCTTGTTTCATGGTCTTCCAAGAAACATAATTTCTTAGCACTCTCAACCATCGAGGATGAGTATGTTGCAGATGGAGCTTGTTATGTACAAATCTTTTAGATGAAACATAATCTCCTTGATTATGATTTGCATTATGATCATATCAAAATATTTTGTGATAATACTAGCATCATTCATATGACTAAGAATGCAAATCAATATAGTAAGACCAAGCACATAGAGATCCAATATCACTTTCTTAGAGATCACAATGAGAATGGAGAAATTGAAATTGGTTATATTTCCATCGATTTTCAATTAGTGGCCATTTTTACTAAACCATTTGATTGTAATATAGTTTTATTCATTTGTTGTGAGTTGAATGTTTGCATTATGAATTCTTTAAATTTTCATTAGTATCTCTCATAATTGGTTTACATGTTTGTTTACTTATTTTTTTTCTCACATTATACATGTGTTTCTTTAAAATTGGTATCTTGTTTTACTTCTTTTTGGTGCATGACAAAAAGAGAGAGAGTATTATATGTATATGATCTATTAATGTTTTTATGAAGCTTATAGAGTCAGTTTTTGTTTTATATTTTTCTTCTTAAATAAAATAGTTTTGATAAAAATTAGTGTGTTTTGGTATAATGAGCTTTTATCTTATATATTCATTTATTTTATTTTTATATGCAATGCCTTGGTCTATTATTGTCATTCATTACATAATATTTTTGGTGGAAGGAGGTTGGTATGTTTATGCATATTGATTCATCATTGACCATTTTATTAGATATGCATATGACTTAGCTTTTTAATTGATATATCATTTAGTTATGATTCATTGATGGTGATAGATAAGCATAATTTGAGGGGGAGCTTTACTAAATTCTTTCTTTTTATTTTTTTAAATAACTTATATGTTTTGTCATCATCAAAAAGGGGGAGATTGTTGGCCCAAGGTTGCAATCACCGATTTCTTATTTTGATGATAAAAAACTTATGTAGTTAATTATTACTAATCAAGTTTCAAATATTTAAGTACTTTTTCGGGTTCAAGAGGATTCAAAGTATTTTTTTCCGTAAAATGAAGGTATGTCTCAAGTTTAGTCAAGGATGACATTCAAGTTAGAACAATCAAGATTGACGTTTTGAAGAAGCTCACTTGAAGATTACTTGAAGACATATTGAACCTAAGTAAGAAAATAGTCTATTAAAGTGTAAAATGTAGAATTGATGTTCAAGAAGTCTCACACACAAAATACAAAGTTTTCATATCTAGTTTTTATTTTTTTGGTATTTCACTAAATTAGTTTTTGATACATGTCTATATTATTCAAAATTTCATATCTTGTTTTCAACATGTATTTCTTAGCCTATGTGTTGCCAAACTAAATTTCAAAATCATTTGAAATATTTAAAAATGGATTCTTTCTTAAATTTAGTTTTTGTATTGGGTCAATCGACCGACCGGTCGACCATTCTAGTGCAGTAGATTTACACTACTACCGGTCGATTGAGCGGTCGACCGTTTGTGTACATTTCAAGTGTTCATGTTGTCGGGCGACCGACCACTCGACTGATAAGCCTTTAAGTGCTTTTGTGAAACTTTGGTCGACCGGTCGGTCGATCGACAAGTTTTTCTTCACCATTGTTCTCTGTTGAGATCAGACAACTAGTCAGTCGACCAATGCTCAATGGTTATTTTTGAATTTTAGCCACCCGGTCGACCGGCAGTCGACCGATATTCTGTCTGCTATTATAACGACTAGTTTTTTAAAATCGGTTTTGTCCTCTTTTCTCCAACGGGTATATTTATTCTTTTTAGATCTAATCACCCTGGTAATACTCTGTTTGACCCCTCTAATATTGTTTAACACTTATTTATATATATGGGTCATTGGGAGAGGATTAAATATCTTTTATTTTGGGAAATATTTTAAATAAAAATTAAGTTTATTCAAAAGAGAAAGTTTCTTGCTTTCAAGTTTTCAAGTGCTTTCATTTTCAAATCAACTGCTATAAGTTTTAGCTCTTAAATTCATTTATTTCAACTAATTTTTTTCTCTCACAAATTCCTTGAGCTTCATTTCATGCTCTATACTATAGAAAGTTGTAAAGGAGAGGTTTTGTGATCTTTGTGGTCACCAAGAGCTTGTAAGCCTTAGTGGCTTTGTGCTACCTCTTGTGTAAAGGATTGATAGTTAGAGTTGTGTACTCCGGTCTTGTGTAGACCATTGTAATTTCTTTATGAAGGCTCCTTTGTGGAAAGATCTTTAATGGATAGTAGAAATCTTTCACGCGGTGAAAGCGGGGACGTAGAGCTTTGTGCTTGAACCTCGAAATAAATCTCTTGTGTTTGTAATTGTTTTCTCTTACTCTTACTCTATTGCTATTGCTTGTACTTTTTTTGCTTATCTTGTACTTGTTATTCATTGCTTGCATCATATTCATCATTCTTACTTGTCAGTATCACTCATCTCAACAAGAAGGTAATTAAGCACCTCAACTTCTAATTTAGAGGAACATAGAGGAGAAGTTCTAGAGCCTTTCACGGAGAATCCGTCTTCACTTTTTGTTTTGAGTTGACCGTTTGCAACATTCATTTTGAATTTCACATTGCTTGCCATTAGATTGCACAAAGCGAGCTTTTCTCATCGTCCTACGGGAGCCAAAATCCTCCCTTGTGGGATCACTCCCTCTAGGTGTACTTTCAATTATTGTCTAGTATGTTCTGAGGATCCATCTGGCTTCCTTGGAGGCATATTCTAATCGAAGAAGAGGAAATTTTTTATCTGGAGGATCTCCTATTTTGTGCAGAAATCTCCCCGAGTTCCCTCCAAGTTCTGTGGAAGGTGGTGTGAGCAATTGGATTGTGTCCATGTGAAGTGTCTGACAGGCAGATCATTGTTTGCTTCAGCATCGGGAATTTACTAGGTAGGTTTGGATGGACAGAAGTGAATTTATTTGTATTTCTTTTCAAAAAAAGTATACACAAACGGGTGATAGATCTTTGTATTACTCTTGTTAGATGTAACCAAGTGTGTATTTGAATGGATATAATCAGAAATTTATAATAAAAGCGTTAATGAAAATATTATTTGGATCTTGCCTAATTTGTTTTACCATTATTTTCATTTAGAATTAGATGTCTCCTCAGAGCCTTTGATTTGACTTCGGGACGTTTGGTACTAGTATATGGATGTCCCGGAACATCAGGTGCTGGTTTGGTGAATGATTTCTGAGTGGGTGTTTAGTCCCTGTAAATTTGTATCCTCTGAATGGGATAATCCCAACTGCGGAGTTAAGCCTCTAAGAGAGGGTAATCCCTACAATGGAGTCGAGTTCGCTTTTGCTTCAGAGTAGGAGAAATCCGATCTACGGAGCTGCGAAGCCGGGGCTCTAAGAGGAAAAAAATCCCTGCATCAGAGTTCATTCTCTGAGTGGGGGAAATCCCATAATGGAGCATCTTGAATGGCCATAGAGGATCATGTGTTGCCGCCTCCGAGTGGGGGAAATCCCATCTGAAGATTTCGTTCTCAAAAGAGAAATTGGACTAATGACTATGCTAGACAAGTACATTGAGGGGGTAATCCAAACAAGGAAACCTCATAAATATACCTTATGCTAATTATAGTCTTGTTGAACCTGCAAAAAGTTGGTCTGAAGTGGGGTATCACCCAACGATAGATTGGATGCGTCTGTTCCGGATAAGGGCCCTTATCCGGTATGACGATCTGATACCTCCAACGTGAGAGTAAACCCATCAGCGGAGTTATCCTCTCATATGAGAGATATCCTATTAACGGAGCTGTATACCGAATGGAGTAAATCCCATCATCAGAATATGGAATTAACCTGGTAGAGGGAAACTACCGGGGGTTCATCTATCTGTGGGTTCAGATGAGGGATCCCGTAGGCTACTGTCTGTGCTCCGAGTGGGGGCAATCCAATCAGCTGAACATCAGACGGGGGCTCTGAGAGGGTAAATTCCAGCAGGAGAGTGGGGGACTTCGAGTGGGGGCAATCCCACAATGGAGGGTTTCGGCTCCCGTAAGTCGACCGAGAAAAGACCATAAGCAAGTCTACACTGACACTTCTGATTGGGGAAAATCCTATCAGTGAAGTGTATAAACACGATCCTTCTAGTGGAAAAATCCCACAACGGTGTGATTGCATAGCCACCTCCGAGTGGGGAAAATCTCATCAGCGGGGCATATGAATGAGTGAATGTTGTAACGCCTCTGAGTGGGGGGAATCCCATCAGCAGGGGTTTTTCACGGGTGCCCCCGAGTAGAGGAAATCCCATCAGCAAGGCGTGTGGACAGATGGACATACTGCAAAGGTTTGGAGAATAAAATAATATTTTATTCAAAAAATGCAATACATAGGATTAGGATGGAAAGAAAGTATGCTCTATGTCTGAAATTTGGGTAGTCAGTCGATCGTCTTATACTGGGCAATCAGGTTCTGCTTCCAAGGAGGTTGAGTATTTGGCTGTCAGAAAATTACTTCAGAAGTGACGATATACTCTTTGAGGAAGCCATGTTGGATAAGTTCTTCCCGGTACCTTTGGAGGGACCAACAGTAGATAGTTTGGTGCCCTTTTACAGTCATAGTAGGAGCAGTATTCTTCTGATCTGGGAAGTTAGAGATTGTGCTGAATAGATTTCGAGCATCTGACCCAGGGTTGATCTTCGATGGTGTTGAAGACTTCATTAATCAGGAGCAGAGGAGTGAAGCGTTCCATCCATCTGTAGCTTCGGAGTGGACTTGGTGGGTAGATTGGGAGCTCTTGCTTCTTGTAAATAGGTTATCCCTGATTTATGTAGAGTTATTTGGAGGGCTACGACTAGAGCCTAGAGTTGTTGGTTAAGCAGCCTCAATGCCTTCTGCTCCTGGATGATGTTTTTGGGGTGGAGAGTCATCTACTCATACTCATGATCAGGTCGCAATTGTTGTTCTTTTTGTTGGAACTTGATTTTGACGATACATTTGTGAAGACATATCATTAGAGCTCTATCTTACAAGCCTATTCAAGAGTTCTACATGATCAAGACTTCCTAAAGAGAGTGACTATGGATGTGTATTGTAATGTTTAATAGTATGTTAAAAGCCTTGAAACACACACACATCATAGCCTTATTAGTCGACTTATACCCTTTTGTAGTCGACTTATACATAGTATAGTCGACTTGACAATCTCTATAGTCGACTAACATTTGTCCTGCAAAAATACGAACTCTCTGTTTTTGACCTATATACACTATTAGTCGACTTAACAGTCTATATAGTCGACTAATAGATGACATAGTCGACTAATACCTTCTTATGGTCGACTAGTTTCAGTTTTCAAAAACTTGTCCTGTGTTTTTATCTTGACCTAGTTGACTTGGTCCCTACACTGGTCAGCTAACCCAGTGTAAATTGCCTAACTTAGTCGACTAACCCCCTACCGCAACTCGACTAATGACAGTTTCTGACTGTTGAACAGTTTCTGTTTTCTGGTATTTTATCCAACGTTATCCAACGTTTCAATATCCAAAATTGACCTGATAACTACCCTAACTGACTATGGATTTCAGTTATAAATAGGTATGTTATCCTAGGCTAAAGACACCAATAAAAATCAATAGTTTTCTGCCAAAAAATTCTGTTCAAAATTCTGTTTTTCAGAAAACTGTTTCCCACTTTCAGTTCTTCATTCAAATTCCTACTCTATAGTGAAGATTTCTGAGAGTCCACCTATAAGAGCCCTTGTCCACGATCACATACAGATTCAAGACTTATAGGATCAATTGTAATCACTCAAAGAGGAGCATTGTACAATAGCGTCTTCGGGTTGAAGAGAGTTTGTATAAGGTGTTGTGGTCTTCTTGGTTGTAAAAAGAGTTCTACACATTTAGCAAAGGGGATTTGTCAAGTGGTGTACAAGGTGTTGATTTTGGGTGTATAAAGTCAAAAGATAAAGGAAAATCTCAAACGGGTGGCTTGGGGACTAGATGTAGGTCACGAGGATAGAACCAGGATAAATCTCTTGTCTTTGTGTTTGCTTTACTTTCTGAGATTTAATTTCCTTTATTGCAAGTACTTTATTTTTTATAACGCTAATATCTTTATTTGCATGTTAACGTAATATTTTAGATCCAACAATTGGCATCATCTCGGGACCAACAATTGGTATCAGAGCTCGGCCCGGCATACAAGCCCTGCATACCCAGTCAACAATAATACAAGGATGGCAACGGAGTTTCCTTCGTCACAATTCAAAGAAGAATATTCTACACAACGTCCACCGCTATTTGACAGATCCAACTCAACTATTGAAAGTGTAGAATAAAGACCTACTTGTAATCGATCAACTACGAACTATGGAACATAGTAGAAGCAGCGCACACCAAACTGAGTACCAAGTACACTGCTTTGAGTGATGATCAAAAGAAGAATGCAAACCTTGATGCCAAAGCGATGAATGTTTTATTCTGTGTCTTAACCAAAGAAGAATTCAACCGTGTGTCAACAGCCACTTCTACAAATTAAATATGGTACACTCTACAGGTAACACATGAAGGCACAAATAAAGTTAAGGAATCTAAAATTTCTATTCTTGTCCACAGGTTTGAACTTTTCAAAATAAAGGAGAATAAAACCATCTCAGAAATGGTTACAAGGTTCACCAACATAACAAATTCCTTAGCATCCCTTGGAAAAGAATACACCCAAGTCAAAAAAGTTCGCAAGATCCTTCGTGCACTTACATCAGATTGGGAATAGAAGACAACTACAATCGAAGAAGCTAATGATCTCTCAACAATGTTATTAGAAAACCTTATTGGTAATCTAATGGCATATGAAGTACAACTCGAAGACAGAAAGAAGGATGAACAATTATCTCTCTTAAAGAAGAAAGAACTTGCCTTCCATGCATCCTCAGACACGGACAATTCAGATAACGATGAAGAGGAGATGGCAATGCTTTCAAGAAAGTTCAGAAAGTTCTTGAAGTAAGGTAAGTTTAAATGTTTTAATTGTAATAAAACAGGCCATATGAAGAAGGATTGCCCATTTCTCAAAAATAAAGGTAAATTCAAGAGCAAAAAGTTCAGAAAGAAGAAAGACTACCAAGAATCATGGAAAATAGTGATTCCTCTTCTCTGACGAAGAAGAAACCTCTGAACATGCCAACATCTGTTACATGGCTTTAGAAGAAGTAGAGGTACAATTTTCTGAACTCTTAGATGTATTTCAAGAATTATACAATGATCTTAAGAATGAAAAGATAAAGAATAAAATTTTGACAAAGGAAAATGTAAAACTTTTCAAAGAAAATTCTTGTTATACTTCTCAAATTTCTTCTATAAATTCTCAAAAAGATGATTTTGAAAAAGTGATATCATCATTAAAAAAATAAAATGAGAATTTATTACAAAATAATATTTTATTGAAAAGAGAAACTATGTCTTTAAATGAAAGAATTTCTATTTTAGATAAAGACATATCAATTTTCAAAATGAAGTATGAAGAGATTTTGAAAAATGTGACTAAATTTAATTAAGGAAAAGAAAAGTTAAATGATTTGTTATCATATCAAAAGATTGTTGGCCCAAAGGCCTTCCACCCTAGTTTTGATGATGATTAACTCATGTAGTTATGTTTACTAATTATCTTATGATTTTAGTTACACATCATTGATCAAGATATTAGTTGGTGATTTCTTCAAAAAGAGGAGTTTGGAAGCCTTCACTTGGTGATTCCCGTGCCCAAGCATCAAGATCATACCTTTGCACTCGGTGGATCACGGTTTGGGATCGAGTCTACTTGAAGATGGAAGATCGTCAAGAAGACTTAGTTATCCTAGTTTAGTGTTTAGTGTGTTTAGATCCATTTGTAAAACTTAGTATAGTTGATATGCTCAAGTGCACAATACACACACGTATCATGTTTTGAATTTAGTTTTCACGAATAGTTGATCAAAACAAGTTTACAAGGTTTATATGTATAGTAGATGTATTCTACTTATACATACATGCTTACACTTCATATACAAACTTATTTTGACTATCTTATTCATGTATTGAAAAATCAAGTTTGATAAAAATACTAGTTTTAGTTTTTAGTAAAAATAATAAGACACAAAAATAGTTCATATTGATTGATATTTGAGCCAAACTTTTTATCACATGTTTATATATCAATGCAAAATGATAAAACTATTTTTGGGTATTTTTACAAGACTTAAAAAGATTTTCTAAAATATTTTTAACTTGTGTTTCAGACCCTGATCTGTGACTGACAGGCCAGGTCGGTCGACCGCATGGGTCGACCGCACCAAGGGCCGGTCGACCCGTAAGGTCGACCGACGTGCACAGAGTCGTGCACGTCTGGCAGAATAAGGGCGGTCGACCCGGACGGTCGACCGTAACTGAGAGCAGTGCTCTCTGTTTGTTTGGGTCGACCGGGTTTGCCCAACGGTCACATTTTTGACCGTTGGCGGTCGACCGGGCGGCCGACCGTCAAGCCTGTCAGGCTGCCACATCAGCCTAACGGCTAGCTTTTTTTGGGGCTATAAATACCCCAACTCTTGGGCTGTTTTGATAAGATTTTTAAGAAGAAAAATTTTAGTGTTTCTCTAGTGTTTAAAAAGTTTTCAAAATAGTTTTTGTGCTAAAAGGATTTCAACTTTATTATTTTGAGTTTTTGGAAAATCAAAGAGAACTAGGTTTTTGGGATATTGTATTGGTTTTCATTTTTCTATCATTTACAAGAGATTTTCCAAGTAGTTTCTCTTTGTTGCTTGTTTCCAAAAACACCTTGATTCCACACTTGAGCTATCTATCCTAATCTATTTAGGATCTTTTTTTGTGAAAAAAGAGAAAAAGAGAGTTTGTGGTCTTTGGAATCACTTGTTGTAAACACCCTTGTTCTTTTTGTATCCCTCTTTGGTAGAGGTTGATCGGGTGATTGGTTTGCTCCCTCTTTGGTAGAGGTTGAGGCTTGGTGTTTGCTCCCTCTAGTGAGAGGTGAAGTTTGGTTTGTAAACCCTCTTCGGTAGATGTGTTTATGGTTGTTGTATCGGCTACGGGCCTAACCCTCGGTTGTGAGGCGGTGTTTGAGAGAGGAGTTCGGTACTCCTTGTGTTGTAACAAATCCTCTTCGGTAGAGGTTCCCTCGGTGGGAGATAGTGGATTGGAAATCCTTCTCGGTGAAGGCGGGGATGTAGAGCTGGGTGCTCGAACCTCGAAACATATCTTGTTGTTTGCATTTGATCCATTATCTCTGACTCTCTCTCTCTCTCTCTCTCTCTCTTATATTGTGCATAGCATCATTCATTCATTCATATCATATATTGCTTGTGTTGCCTTGCATCTTTTACATTGTTCATCCTTATATGCTTGGCTTGCTTGTGTGTGTGCCTCACTTATACTTAACCACAAGAGCTTCATATAGCACCTCAACCCATTCAAGGGGAATGAAGAGGAGTTAGTCCAGAGCCCTTCACGGGGAATTCGGCTACACTTGTGTGTTGTATTAAGTGTGTTGCAAAATTTGTATTAGCTTCCGCATTTAGAGCATTTAGTTTCTAGATTAGCAAGTACACCTATTCACCCCCCCTCTAGGTGTGCTTTTCAATTGGTATCAGAGCCAAGTGCTCTGATTTTGGGTCTAACAACCTAGAGTTAAAGATCCTCATTTTAGGCTAATCTTGTTTGCATTTGCTTGTTTGCACACATATAGTTTGGACCCATGGACTTCATGACCCCACCTATGTATGATGCTTCCAACATTCTTTTTTGGAAGACTAAGATGTCCATATACCTCCAAACCCTAGGACATAAGGTTTACCTTGCCATTACCAAGGAATCCTACCTTAGTGATAGCAAGCATATAGGGGCCAATGCACAAGCCCTTGAGGCCATTAGAAGCACGCTTTCAAAAGAATATCTTATGCATGTTTCTAACCTTGATTTCGCTTTTGCAGTGTGGAACAAGTTGACAACAACCACCACCTCCAAGCTTCAAACGCCCATCCAACAAGAAGAGGAATCTAGTGAAGAGTCCGACTCACAATGCTTGATGGTCCAAGGGAATGACTCCCTTGAGGTACATTCGGAACCCCACTTAGATTGTGATGATTGTGCTAGTTCTTCAAATGATTATATTGATCCCCATGCTTTGAATGAAAAACTATCTATTGTTTGTGAAAAATTGATTGAAAAATATAATTTGTTGAAAAAGAAAAGTCTAGGAATTGTTAATGAAAATAAAAGTTTACATTCTACAATTAACAATGTTTTGCAAGAGAAAGTGGTGATCTATAATGAAAGGGATTCATTAAGATCTCAACTTGATCTTGCACTTAAAGAAAATGAATTTTTAAAATCTAAAAATGATTGTGATAATGTTTTGAAAAATAATGATACTTTATTTTCAAAAGTTGAGTTTGTTTTAAAAGAAAATGATTCTTTGAAAAGAGAAATTGATTTTATTTCAAAAGAATTAGAAATTTGTTTAAATAAAAATAAATCTTTGAAAAATGATATTGTTTCCCATGTTTGCCATGCTAGGGTAGTTTCACCTAGATCACCCCTTGTATGCTCCATTTTTTCTTTAATTAACAATGATATACTTTGCTTAAGAAGAGTGTTGATTGTTTGGGCTCCACTTTGAGCCAATGTGTAGTGGGACATACACGTTTGGAATCTTTGTTTCGAAAGAAACAAGTTCCATCCTTTATGCATGCACACCCTCCACGGCATACACATGCTCCACACGGACACACCCATCACAAGTATGCTCATGTGTACACTTGTAAACATTGTGGACGTATGGGCCACCTTGCTAAATTTTGTTATGATAGAATACATGTTGATAATTTAGCAAATAAATTTGTTTGGGTTAGAGAAGGTACTAACCCCCATGGACCCAATAAGATATAGGTACCAAAGACCACCCCTCCTATTATTTTTGATGTAAGTGTGGGCTCTCACATGACGTGAGAGTTGCCGTACCTTGGAGTGGATGCATTCCGAGCTTCATAGAAATCAATTGGATGCATCACTTTCAAGGGAAGTTTTGGTGGGAAGACCACCTTGGTTTGGAGAACTAGAGCGGTGCCTTCATTGGTTTTGGTATCGAATCTCTAACTCCTTATGTTTACATGCTTTCCATGTTTATCTTTCATAGCATGTTTTGATGTTTAGTGATTAGTATGAAAATGTCATGATAATTAGATTCTTGACATACATGTATAGTATTTGAGACACCCATGTTTAATGTGGATTATTATTTTGTGTTCTCGTATTTGATTAGCTATCATGTACATCATAAATCTAATAACATGTGGATATTCATAATAATCACGTTTTTGTTTATCATGTTAATTTTTATCGTGTTTTGATGCTTCATGTTAAGATTACTTGTTTAGATGTTAGTTTTCATTAAGACTAGGATTTATACTTGTGCATATAGTGGGCCACAAATAAATCTATATATGTTTGGGCTTGATTGCTCATTTGAACCCATTAGATGTGCTAGTATAGTCTAGTTTTGATGATCCATGCATTTTAAACTTGTATTCCTATTTTTGGATTTATTTTATGCTTATGTGTTTTCATTTCATGTATATGTGTAATTTTGCCAAACTTTAAGATATACATGTATACCCCTTGAGTCATTTGCCTTTCATGCAAATCTATATATATGGACTCAATTGTGTTTAGGGATATGTATGTATACTTCATGTTTGACAAAACATACATATGCCTTGATATGAAAATTTGTTTTAATGAAAAATTTAGCTTTTTATGTTCTCATGTGTTTTTTTTTAACTTCATGTATATGTCCATTTTATCAAAATTATTATTATACATATACATCCTTTTGAGCCACGTGCCTTCATGCATATATCTTTGTGGACTCGTTGTGTTTGGATATGTATGTACACTTTAATTTGTATAGGACATACATATACCTTGAAGGTTAAATAAATTTTAATGATTTTCATGTTTTCTTATTTCAAGAAATTTTGAGCTTAATTGGAAATTTCATAATGCCATATCACACATTACTTGTACACTCACCATTTTTAAATATTTCTCATGAGTATGTTTTCATGAGCATGTATGGACTTTATTGAATATTGAGTGTTTTTAAGTGCTATGTGATTTACATGTGTTTTATGAAAAATAATTTTGTTTTATTCCTTCCTTGAAGGATTTCGTACTAGTTTCAAAAGTTTTTCCTATAACTAGTTCGTATTCTTCACTATGATAGAGATTTTCAAACATACTACATTTTCAAATCTATTTTTGAAAACCCCTACCTTCCATGGGAGGTTGGATGGGAGATCATGTTCATGTATGCTTTAAAATGAAAATCATTTAAAACTTGAACCATGATTGGGAGGCTATGTTATATGAGATATACTCTTGATCTTATTGTTATTGGTATCATTGAATTCTTTCAATTGGTATCAATCTTGACATTTCTTATATACTCATATATGTTTGTATGTATGTATGCTTCATTTCAAAGAATATCAATTTCAATTGGTATCTATTTTTCATACATATATATGTTTTATTTGTGCTTATTATATCTCTATATCTTTAAGCACAAAATCTTGTTTATGCTAGTGCTTGAGCTTTAATTTTGTTTCAATCGATTACTTTTAAATTGGTATCAAGCCTAAGCATTGATTTAGTTGGTATTTCATAAAGGGGGAGAAAATTCGTATTTCATCTTTCATTTAGTATTTGTTTTTCACTCCCATACTTTATGATTGAAAATTCAAATTTGGTATCATATGTTCAAAATGAAAAATATTTACAATTGGTATCAAAATTTTTGTTTAGACATTCAAAATTTATTATGTTTAATTTCAATTGGTATCAAGATTTTCATGTGTTTTGCTTAAAATTGGTATCAATATTTTTTGTTTGTTTCCTTTCAATTGGTATCAAGATGCTATTCTTTGACATATTTTCAATTGGTACCTTAATTGATTGTCACCCCCATTTGGTTTTGTTTTTGTTTTAGACAAAAGGGGGAAAATATTATTTTTATTGATTCGTTGTTTCGAACAAAAAGGGGGAGAAAAATTTATTGATTTGGTTTTGCTTTTACCCCTTATTGAAGATTGATTCTTTGTATTAAAAAGAGAGAAGATTTTGTTTTGTTTTGGTTTTTACCCCTTTGTTGATGATTGATAAAAAGAGGGAGAATTATTTGAGAAAGATTATAGTTTATATATGCATGTTTATGTTTTGCATATATTAAGTTTAATTTAGTTTAATTTTAATTGGTATCTAGAGCATGTTTTGTTTTTGAACATTTCATTGGTATCTAGAACCCTTTATTGTTTATGCATTTATATGCATTCATGTTTAAGAGCCTTTATTGCATATTATTTATTGTTTATTTGTTTATGCATGAGTTAAGGGGGAGCTTCTTTGAAGCTTAACCTTAATCCATGCATATATAACTCCATGAGTTTTGTCATCATCAAAAAGGGGGAGATTGTTGGCCCAAAGGCCTTCCACCCTAGTTTTGATGATGATTAACTCATGTAGTTATGTTTACTAATTATCTTGTGATTTTAGTTACAGATCATTGATCAAGATATTAGTTGGTGATTGCTTCAAAAAGAGGAGTTTGGAAGCCTTCACTTGGTGATTCCCGTGCCCAAGCATCAAGATCATACCTTTGCACTCGGTGGATCACGGTTTGGGATCGAGTCTACTTGAAGATGGAAGATCGTCAAAAAGACTTAGGTATCCTAGTTTAGTATTTAGTGTGTTTAGATCCATTTGTAAAGCTTAGTATAGTTGATATGCTCAAGTGCACAATACACACACGTATCATGTTTTGAATTTGGTTTTCATGGATAGTTGATCAAAACAAGTTTACATGGTTTATATGTATAGTAGATGTATTCTACTTATACATACATGCTTACACTTCCTATACAAACTTATTTTGACTATCTTATTCATGTATTAAAAATCAAGTTTGATAAAAATACTAGTTTTGGTTTTTAGTAAAAATGATAAGACACAAAAATAGTTCATATTGATTGATATTTGAGCCAAATTTTTTATCACATGTTTATATATCAATGCAAAATGATAAAACTATTTTTGGGTATTTTTACAAGACTTAAAAAGATTTTCTAAAATATTTTTAACTTGTGTTTCAGACCCTGATCTGTGACTGACAAGCCAGGTCGGTCGACCGCATGGGTCGACCGCACCAAGGGCCGGTCGACCGACGTGCACAGAGTCGTGCACGTCTGGCAGACACAAGGGCGGTCGACCCGGACGGTCGACCGTAACTGAGAGCAGTGCTCTCTGTTTGTTTGGGTCGACTGGGCGGTCGACCGGGTTTGCCCAACGGTCACATTTTTGACCGTTGGCGGTCGACCGGGCGGCCGACCGCCAAGCCTGTCAGGCTGCCATATCAGCCTAACGGCTAGTTTTTTTTGGAGCTATAAATACCCCAACTCTTAGGTTGTTTTGATAAGATTTTTAAGAAGAAAAATTTCAGTGTTTCTCTAGTGTTTAAACAAGTTTTCAAAATAGTTTTTGTGCTAAAAGGATTTCATCTTTATTGTTTTGGGTTTTTAGAAAATCAAAGAGAACTAGGTTTTTGGGATATTGTATTGGTTTTCATTTTTCTATCATTTACAAGAGATTTCCCAAGTAGTTTCTCTTTGTTGCTTGTTTCCAAAAACACCTTGATTCCACACTTGAGCTATCTTCTATCCTAATCAATTTAGGATCTTTTTTTTGTGGAAAAAGAGAAAAAGAGAGTTTGTGGTCTTTGGAACCACTTGTTGTAAACACCCTTGTTCTTTTTGTATCCCTCTTTGGTAGAGGTTGATCGGGTAATTGGTTTGCTCCCTCTTTGGTAGAGGTTGAGGCTTGGTGTTTGCTCCCTCTAGTGAGAGGTGGAGTTTGGTTTGTAAACCCTCTTCGGTAGAGGTGTTTGTGGTTGTTGTATCGGCTACGGGCCTAACCCTCGGTTGTGAGGCGGTGTTTGAGAGAGGAGTTCGGTACTCCTTCTGTTGTAACAAATCCTCTTCGGTAGAGGTTCCCTCGGTGGGAGATAGTGGATTAGAAATCCTTCTCGGTGAAGGCGGGGATGTAGAGCTGGGTGCTCGAACCTCGAAACATATCTTGTTGTTTGCGTTTGATCCATTATCTCTAACTCTCTCTCTCTCTCTTTTATATTGTGCATAGCATCATTCATTCATTCATATCATATATTACTTGTGTTGCCTTACATCTTTTACATTGTTCATCTTTATATGCTTGACTTGCTTGTGTGTGTGCCTCACTTATACTTAACCACAAGAGCTTCACATAGCACCTCAACCCATTCAAGTGGAATCAAGAGGAGTTAGTCCAGAGCCCTTCACGGGGAATTCGGCTACACTTGTGTGTTGTATTAAGTGTGTTACAAAATTTGCATTAGCTTCCGCATTTAGAGCATTTAGTTTCTAAATTAGCAAGTACACCTATTCACCCCCCTCTAGGTGTGCTTTTCAAAGATGTCACATAATCATTATGTTCTTGAATTTTTAGAAAATCTACATATGTTAGTAATCTATATAATTCTTTTGTGAAAAGAAATACTGATATTATTTCAAAAAGAATTAAGAATAAGTTCATATGGATTCCTAAAAACTTAAGCACTGTTGATAAAAATATTTATGTTGCATCATACATACATGATATATGTAATTCATGCAATTATGTGTATACTAACAAATGAAAACCAAATTCAAATTGGGTTTGGACTCTTAAAGGTTAATGCTTTGATCTCCTAATGATTGGTACCATTCTAATGTTTATCTTTCAGGTACCATAAAAGAAGTTTGATAAGAAAAATATTTTCTGAACATTTATTTTTTACAGGGGGAGAACACATGTTTTTCTATATCTGTTATAACCTATTTTCTGCAAGGGGAGAACATATTTTCTGCAGAGGGAGAACAGTTAACATATTCTCTACAGGGGGAGTATTCATGCGCACAAATTGTCATCATCAAAAAGGGGGAGAATGTTGGAACTTGATTTTGACGATACATTTGTGAAGACATATCATTGGAATTCTATCTTACAAGCCTATTCAAGAGTTCTACATGATCAAGACTTCCCAAAGAGAGTGACTATGGATGTGTATTGTAATGTTTAATAGTATGTTAAAAGCCTTGAAACACATACACATCATAGCCTTATTAGTCGACTTATATCCTTTTGTAGTCGACTTATACATAGTATTGTCGACTTGACAATCTCTATAGTCGACTAACATTTGTCCTGCAAAAATATCAACTCTTTGTTTTTGACTTATATACACTATTAGTCGACTAACAGTCTATATAGTCGACTAATAGATGACATAGTCGACTAATACCTTCTTATGGTCGACTAGTTTCAGTTTCCAGAAACTTGTCCTGTGTTTTTATCTTGACCTAGTCGACTTGGTCTCTATACTAGTTGACTAACCAAGTGTAAATTGCCTAGCTTAGTCGACTAACGCCCTACCCCAAGTCGACTAACCCCCAACCCCAAGTCGACTAATGGCAGTTTCTGACTGTTGAACAGTTTTTATTTTCTGGTGTTTTATCCAACGTTATCCAACGTTTCAATATTCAAAATTGACCTGATAACTACCCTAACTGACTATGGATTTCAGCTAAAAATATGTATGTTATCCTAGGCTAAAGACACCAATAAAAATCAATAGTTTTACGCCTAAAAACTCTATTGAAAAAATCTGCTTTTAGAAAACTATTTCCCACTTTCAGTTCTTCATTCAAATTCCTACTCTATAGTGAAGATTTCTGAGAGTCCACCTATAAGAGCCCTTATCCACGATCACATACAGATTCAAGGCTTATAGGATCAATTGTAATCACTCAAAGAGGAGCATTGTACAAGAGCGTCTTCGGGTTGAAGAAAGTTTGTACAACGTGTTGTGGTCTTCTTAGTTGTAAGAAGAGTTGTACACATTTGGTAAAGGGGATTTGTCAAGTGGTGTGTAAGGTGTTGATTTTGGGTGTACAAAGTCAAAGGATAAAGGAAAATCTCAAGCGGGTCGCTTGGGGACTGGATGTAGGCCACGAGGACCGAACCAGGATAAATCTCTTGTCTTTGCGTTTGCTTTACTTTCTAGATTTAATTTCCTTTATTGCAAGTACTTTATTTTTTATAATGCTAATATCTTTGTTTGAGTGTTGACGTAATATTTTAGATCCAATAATTGGCATCATCTCGGGACCAACACTTTTAGTTGCTTTCTCATCTCATGGAGCATCTGAAGCAGTGGGTCTTCTCGTTGCTGCAACGGCTGGATATTGGCGAAAGGCTATGGTGGTGAGAAGGAGCCAGTGTCCTCGGTATGCAGATGATTGTTGGTTGGAGGAGGGGTCGTGCCCGTAGTAGCTGCGATGGTCTTGCCTTTGGATGTCGCACCGTCGATGACTCGCTTTTGTGGGGCAATCATTGATTTGGAAGAGTCTTTTTGAGGAAGATTATGATAGGAGAGATTTTGAGTGTAGGGACTCAAATCTCAATGAAAGCACCAATTTATGGTGGAGATTTTCCGATACGACCAATTGAACAATCAATTTTGCATCACAGGAAGTTAGGATTTTCTCGCTTATAGGACGATAAAAAGATTTTAACACAGAGCAAGTAAAGACAAGAGATTTTTCGTGAAAGCTCAAATTGGCAAAAACCACAAGGAGGAGAAAGAGGAACTTCACTGTTTGCAGAGGTTACAGTGAATTTATAGAGCTATTTAGTATTTACAATCTTATGACTAAATTAGCTTGAATTGAATTGCCTTTTCTTCTATTTCTCAGCATATAAATACCCTAAGAGTTATAACTGATAGTATAAGTCATGCGGATCTCTATAACCGCATGATTTGTACATTGTGACTCTCTTGTAACTGCCCAGATCACCATGCTTGATTGTTGTGATTGAACATGCAGAAATATCTGCCTCCATTCGTAACGACCTGTGTTGCATTGAAGGCATTATAGGGTTTGAAACATTGGAGTGATTTGGCAGTGTGATTGACTCTACAGATCGTGAAATCTCGCTACTAAGCTTTATCTAGTAATGGAGATGAAAGACTTCGTAGTGAGCCTATATGGTGGGGATCGGGACTCCTGTCCCACAAAGTACTTTTACCAAAGTTCTCATCTGGATGAATGATACAGGCTGAAATGATATCGGTCCTGACTGAAGTGGTCTCGGCAAGGTACTCGAGCTTGCCATTCGCTCGGGGCGATCCTGATGAAGTGAGACACGTGTCGCGATCCTGATGAAGATCAGAATCTGACCACTAAAGTTTTAATCTCTAGAGCACGCTTAAATTGGCATAAGTGGAGTGCATTCAGGTGTGGATCTACATAGAGCCAAATGTGGGCGAGCGCCTACACTAGATTTTATAAAAAACTTACAAAACGTGTATTGGAGTTTAACGTTTTTACATAATATTCATTTTGTTTAAAAGCCTAATCCTTGTAAACATACTCCCATTTGATGTCTAGCTCAATTGTTAAGGTTTTAGACCATCTCCAAGGGCCCGGAAAATCCGGCCCCTTTCAACACGTTAAGGGACATTGGGGGGATTTGTTCTCCAAGGGCCGGATTACTCTCCCTCTCTACCCAAGTCCCTACAAATGTCTCTTAATTTGAGAAAGCCAAAAAGTTCCTTAGCAGCCAGCCTCTTTAACATGTGGACCCCACAAATTTTAATATTTTTTTAATAGGTTTTAGTAAATTTAATTAATATATAAAGTAATATATAAATTAATTTAATTAATATCTAATATACTATTAAATACTGGATTAATGCATGAAATTTTTAATTATTAAAATATAATAATTAATTAATATGAATTTAATATTTAGTAATTAATACATAAAATATTAAATTAAATTTACCTATTACAAACTTATTAAATAAATGGAAATTTCATTCCAAACATTAAATATTAAAACAAAGGGTGAAGGGGGCATTTAAAGGAGTACCATTTGAGATAATGATTTATTAATGGTCCCTTAGCCTCCTCCACTCCCTTAAATAAGGGATCTTCGAGGGAACCCTTGGAGATGCTCTTATAATGAGTTATTTGAGATCATAGTTTCAAGTTTTGAACTATCTCTTGTTTTTTTCCCATTTACTTTATTTTATTACGCCCACCCTTTTTTTTGTTTTTTTATTATGTTATTTTACCTACACTGAAATAATTTTTTGTATTTGTCATTAAGTGCATTACATGGCTGATTAGTGATTGATTGATGAGAAACTGAAAGACATTAGCCAGTGTCAAGGATGGCACAATATTTCTACTTCCTTTTCTTTCCTCTCTTTCTTTTTCCTTCGCCTTTTCTTTTTTCCCACTATTTAAGCTCCGTAGACTATTAAAACTTTTCTAACGGAGCATCTTGAGATACAAGAGTTCTTAAATTCAATATATAAGGTTCAAATAGCCTGGTTCACTTATGAATTAATTTCTTAAAAAAAAGAGTGTATGAAAATAAAAGAAAAAATAAACAACAATTAAGGGAAAAAAGAACAAGGAGCTAATAAACAAAAAGATTTCTTAGCTAAATCCTTCCATATAAACATTTGAAGACAACACCTAGCACATTCCATGTACATTGTGAAGTCATATGTCCCCCACTATTGCTTACATCAGTTACATGTTGTAAAAATTGTTCATGGAGAAGCTCACTAACGATCTCGTCTTAGCTTTTCTAAATTTCATGAAGGTGTTCAAGTTAGAGTATGATGCTTGTAAAATAGGCATTAGAGCAATAATCTCGCAAGAAAAGAGATACATTGCCTTTCTCAGTGAAAAGTTAAATGAGGCACGATAAAAATGGTCTACATATGAGTATAAGTTATATGCAGTATACCGTTCATTGAGGTCATGGGAAAGCTATCTTATAGCTAGTGACTTCGTGTTATTTTTGGATCATCAATCACTCCAACACTTTAAGAACCAAAAGCACATAAATAAGATGCATGCAAGGTGGGCATCCTACTTTAAGCAATTCAATTTTGTGATCCATCACAAAACTGGAGTAGATAACAAAGTCCCGATGCATTGAGTCGAAGAGTTTAGTTGTTGGTCTCATTACAAAGTGAAATTATTGGGTTTGAATGTTTGAAAGAGCTATATAAAGAGGATGAAGACTTTGTGAAAATCTGAGAGAAGTGTTCATCATGATAGATTGCACAAGGTTTTCATATCTTAAATAGATTTCTTCTCAAAGGAAACTAGTTATGTGTACCAAGGACTTCGTAGTGGAAAAAAGTTATTAGAGACTTGTATGGAGGCAGACTTTGCAGGACATTTTGGGAGAGATAAGACGGTAGCAAGTCTAGAAGAAAGATACTACTGACTCCAACTAGGAAAAGATGTGACTACAGTTATGAAGAACTGCACAGTTTGTCAAGTTGCTAAAGGCCAAGCTGAAAATACGATAGTGTATACACCTTTACCCGTTCCAAAAGATAGCTGGGAAGATTTGAGCATGGATTTCGTGTTGGGACTTCCTCGCACGCAAAAGGGAGTGGATTCTATTTTCATGATAGTTGATCGATTCTCAAAGATGACACACTTTATTCCTTACTGGAAAACATCTGATGTACCACATTTAGCCTAATTATTTTTCTAAGAGATTGTGAGACTGCATGGCATGCCAATTCTATAATTTCGGATCGACACAATAAATTCTTGGCAACATTCTAGACTACTCTATGGAGAAAATTTGACACATCTTTAAAGTGTAAAAGTACAACACACCTGCAAATCGATGGCCAAATAGAAATTGTTAATCATACCCAAGGTAACTTATTGAGGAGCATATGTGGACACAGGCCAAGAGCATGAGATCAAGCGTTGCCTAAAGCAGAGTTTGTTTATAACAGCACAATTCACAGTTCAACAGCTACATCACTATTTTCTATTGTCTATCAGAAGGTACCTTATTATTTCCTAAACTTAGCCAAATTTCCATTAGTGAGAAGTATAGTAATGCAGTTAATACCATGACTGAGAAAGAAATAGATGTTCGAAAGGAGGTTCAAATAAGGTTGGAGAAGTTCAATACAAGGTACAAAGTTATTGCTGACAAGAAAAAGAGAGAAGTTTTCAAAGAAGGGGACATGGCGATGGTATACTTGAGAAAAGAGAGAATTCCTGCTGGGTCCTATAACAAGTTGAAACCAAGAAAGTATAGGTCATCTAGAATTACAAGGAAGACCAATGATGATGCTTATGTTGTAGATCTTCCAGGTGACATGGCAATGTCCAAAACATTCAATGTGGCAGATCTCCATGAATATTACCCAACCAAGAAGCTATATCCAGATAATAGCATGAGGACGAGTTCTTTGAAAAGAGAAGGACTGATGTAGGAGGTCAAGAAGAGAAGGGCAGATTTACCCGTCGACAACACCTTTCAACTGTAGACAGGCTTTTACAGTAAGTCAGGGAATTACAGACCGTCTATAGTATTTTTCGGCTATCTAAAAGCTTTAACAAAAACTCAGAGAATTACAGACCTGTCGACAACACTCTTCAGCTGACATGCCTGTTGTGTTTCAGGGTTTCCTTTTTTGTTTAAGAGTTATTTTTCTGGGTTCGTTTTGAATTCTAATTTGTTTTATTTATTTTTCTTTATTTTAGTCTCCTAACTAGAGAAGTACTCTTATTTTTCTTGCCTATGTAAAGGTCATTGTATCCTAGGTTTTGATTATTCAACTTTATCAACAAAATTTTGATTTTTTCCTCATATTTTGCTCGTGGATTCGAGCTGTTCTCTTGGATCGTAGATTCGGGTCATTCTTTCTAGTGGATTCGAGTATTTACCCCTACCTGAAAGCTTCTTTAGGATTCGTCCGCGCTAGAATGAGATCTATCCTACGTCGCTCATCTTCTTCGGTTCCCCGTCTGCGTTCAAAAAAATGATATGAATGCCATCCGCAAAGTGCTCGACGAAATGCACAGCGACCGGGGTCTCAGTAGACGTTTAATGTAATTTTTGTTGTAATTTTTTATATAATTTCTGTTATTTAATGTTTTGTTGTAATATTCTACACAAGCCCCCCAAATTGAGAAGATATTTGATGTAATTTTGTTTGCTCTTTATATGAAACATTGTAATTTTTGTTGCTCTTGAGAAATCCCAATACAATCTCCTCAAAATTGAGAAGATACATACATTGAATGAAAGTTTGTGTGCAAGGAAAAGAAAGAAATACACCACTAATACATTACCGTACACACCACCACTTGTTGGTCCCGAGATGATGCCAATTGTAGGATCTAAAATATACGTCAACACTCAAACAAAGATATTAGCGTTAAATATAAAGAACTTGCAAGTAAGAAAATTAAATCACAGAAAAGATAACAAATACAAACACAAGTGATTTATCCTGGTTCAGTCCTTGTGACTTACATCCAGTCCCCAAGCCACCCATTTGAGATTTTCCTTTAACCTTTGACTTTGTACACCCAAAATCAACATCTTGTATACCACTTGACAAATCCCCTTCACTAAATGTATACAACTCCTTACAAACCAAGAAGACGATAACACCTTGTACAACCTCTCTTCAACCCGAAGACGCTCTTGTACAATGCTCCTCTTTGAGTGATTACAAAAATCCTATAAGCCTTGAATCTGTATGTGATTATGAATAAGGGCTCTTATAGGTGGACTCTCAGAAAGCTTCACTATAGAGTAGGAATTTGAATGAAGAACTGAAAGTGGAAATAGTTTTCTGAAAAATAGATTTTTCAATTGAGTTTTTTGGCAGAAAACTATTGATATGAATTAGTGTTTTTAGCCTAGGATAACATCCTTATTTATAGCTGAAATCTATAGTCAGTTAGGGTCAGTTAGGGTAGTTATCAGGACAAATTTGAATATTGAAACGTTAGACAAAATACCAGAAAATAGAAACTATCCAACAGTAAGAAACTGCCATTAGTCGACTAGTGGTTAGGGGTAAGTCGACTAGGGTAGGCAATTTAGACTGGGTTAGTCGACTAATAAAGGGGCCAAGTCGACTAGGTTATGATTGAAACAAAAGACAAGTTTCTGAAAACTGAAACTAGTCGACTAGCAGAGTTTATAAGTCAACTATAATTTGTATTAGTCGACTATTAATATTGATAAGTCGACTAATGCTGATAAACAAAGTTGATATCTTTTCAGGACAATACTTAGTCGACTATAGGACTTTTATAAGTCAACTAGACAAGGTATTAGTCAACTACAAGAGAGGTCAAGTCGACTAATAGGAAGGGTCAAGTCTGCTAATAGGAAGGGTCAAGTCTACTAATAGACTAATGATGTGTATGTGTATTTCAAGGCTTTTAACATTCTAATAAATATTACAATACACATCCATAGCCACTCTCTTTGGAAAGTCTTGAACATGCAGAACTCTTGTTTAGGCTTGTGAGATAGAGCTCCAATAATATGGCTTCACAAATGTATCATCAAAATCAAGTTCTAACATTCTCCCCTTTTTGATGATGACACTTTGTGTGCACGAATACTCCCCTTGCAGAAAATATGTTATATGTGTTGGCCCAGAGTCCTTCCACTCTAGTTTTGATGATGATTAACTCATGTAGTTATAGTTTACTAATAATCTTGTGATGTTTAGTTTCAGATACTTAACCAAGATATTAGTAGGTGATTAGCTTCAACAAAAATGTTTTGGAGCTTTCACATGGTGATTCAAGAGCCCGAGCATCAAAGTTCATATCTAGCACTCATTGGAGTTAAGCTCGGTGGATCACGTTTGGATCGAGTCGACTTGGAGTGCGCTCTACAAGAAGACTTCGGTACATACTTTAGTTTATGTTTTAGATCCATTGTTAAAGATTAGATAGTGTGATATGCTCAAGTTCACAACAACACACTTGTTTAAGTTTCATGTTTGGTTTTCGGTTTTGGTTTAACCGATCTTGTTTTTCATGAATAGATAGAATCAACAAGTTTACATGGTTTAATGTATATTAGATTTGTTCTATATACATGTATGCTTCAACTATTTAAACAAACTTAGTTTGATAGTCTACTTCAAGAGTTTGGAGTTTTGGTATTTTTAACAAAATGTATTTTTGGATTTTAAGTCAAAAACATTGATATATATTTTTATATGTATATTGGATTATATCCATATACTATATGCCTCAATGTTGTTTCAATATCATGTTTTTGTATTTGGATGAGTTTTGGACAAAATGATTTTTCATCTTAAAAATCCAAGTTTTGGACAATACGGAATTTGGTTTTCGGTAAAATTTTCATAACAAAAAAAGAGTTCAAAAAGTTTGTAACTTGGTTTGATTTTACTCAAACAAGTTTGTATTTCAAAGAGAATATAAGAACTTATTTTGTGGATTTTTAGAGATTTAATGGGATTTATTTGACAATTAAAAACCCAAGTTTTAAATTCTGAATTCTGCCTGCCAGGCTCTAGCGATCGACCGACCGGTCGATCGGACCAGGAGCAGGTCGACCAGAACGGTCGACCGGATTGGCACGAGACGTGTACAAAGGCCATTTGGTTTGGCTGATCGACCGTGCGGTCGACCGACTGAAGTCTCCTTACTCTCGGGTAAGGACGGTCGACCGGGTGGTCGACTGGAGGTTGACAATGGTCAAATTTCGACCGTTGGCCGGTCGACCGGATGGTCAATTCTGACCATAATTAGCTGCCAACGGCTAGTTTTTCAAAGAGCATATAAATTGGGCTTTCTCTTCACTGTTTTGACCAAGAATTTTGAGAACTTATTTTCTGATCTTACTAGTGTTTTTGCAGCAATTAAAAAGAAGTTTTGGGCTTTAAAGTTTACATTTGATTTGGTATTTTTCTAGGGTTTGGAAAATCAAAGAAAATTGATTTTGGGAAAAGTGTTTTTGGTTCAACTTCTTCATCCTTATTTCTAGTTTTTCTCAAGGATTTTCTTTGAGTATTTATTTTCCATTCCTTTGGTTTTTCTTACGCTTGAGCTTATTATTCTATCCTATCTATTAGGATCTCTGTTTTGTGAGAAAGAATTGGTTTGTGGTCTTTTGATCAGTAAGTTGTAAACCCTCCTACTTTGTGTTATCCCTCTTGTGTAGAGGTTGATTTTGGAGTGGTGGCTTTGTGCCATATCCCTCTAGTGAGAGGTTGATTGGTGTTTGGCTTTGTGCCCATTCCTCAAGTGTGAGGTGATTGATATTGGTGGCTTTGTGCCTAGCCTCTAAGTGTAGAGGTTGTGTTTATAATTGAGAGAGGAGTTGTGTACTCCTGGTTGTATTTCCCCAAATCCTCAGTGGAGGTTCCCTGTGTGGGAGTCCAGTGTGGACAAGTTAGTGGAAATCCTTCTGTGTGAAGGCGGGGACGTAGAGCTGGGTGCTCGAACCTCGAAACAATCTCGGTGTTTGCGTATGATCCATTGACTCTAAACTCTCTCTATTACTTTGTGCCTTGCATCATTCATATTGTCATATCATACTTATATTCTTGGTTGTGATTGTTTGTGTGCCTCACTTATGTCTAACCACGAGAGCTTCATATAGCACCTCAACTCTTATTCAGAAGAATCAAAAGGAGTTAGTCCAGAGCCCTTCACTGGGAATTTAGCTACACCCGTTGGTTACACTAAGTATGTTGCAATTTAGTTTTAATTCCGCATTTTGTTCATTAGATTAGCCGTATACCTATTCACCCCCTCTAGGTGTACTTACAATTGGTATTAGAGCCTACGCTCCTGATATTAGGTTTAACCACGTAGGAGTGTGATCTTGGTTTACTAATCTACATTTGCATTTACATTTGCACACATATAATTTGCACTCATGGATAGCCCTCCCATGTTTGTATCTCTAGACTTGATATATGGAAGGTTATGATGAGTTATCATTTGAAAGCCCTAGGTTATAAAGTTTACTTTACCATTACCAAGAAATCCTATCTTAGTGATAGCAAGCACATAGAGGCTAATGCACAAGCACTTAAGGCACTTAGAGCATTTCTTGATAAAAAGTATTTACATGTGTTTTCTCACTATGATTCCGCTTTTACAGTGTGGAACATTTTGACATCTCCCGAGCTACCAACGCTTATCAATAAGAAGAGGAGATCTAGTCGAGACGAGTCCGACGAACGTTGCTTCATGATCCAAGGGAATGACTCCCTTGAGGTACATTCGAACACTCAACTAGATGTTAGTACTAGTTCTTATTGCAATGATTGTATGGATGCACAAGCCTTGAATGATGAACTTGCCAAAAATTGTGAAATTTTGATTTCAAAATATAAACTTTTGAAAAAGGATAATTTTGGTTTAAAAGAAGAAAATAAATATTTATCTTCTAGACTTGAGATTGCTTTACAAGAGAGGGATGAGATTTCAAGTGAACTTTAGTCACTTAAATCTCAACTTGAACTTGCACTTAATGAAAACAAAATTTTGAAAACAAAAAATGATTGTGAAAATGTTTTAAAGAAAAATGAGGCTTTATCTTCAAAAGTTGATTTGTTGTAAAATAAAATGTTTTTTTGAAAAACAAAATTAATTTGATTTCACAAGAATTGGAAGATTGTTTAAAGAAAATAAATCTTTGAAAAATGATATAGATTCTCATGTTGCCATGCTAGTGTAACTTCACCTAGCTTACCTATTACATGCTCCACTTTATCTTCTAGTATTGAAAATGATATAAATTTGTAAAGAAGAATATGGATTGTTTGGGCTCCACTTTGAGCCATTGTGCTTTGAACCACTCACGGTTGGAATCTATGTTTTGAAAGAAACAAGTTTCTCTTAGGCATGCACACAAACCACGGCATACACATGCTCCTCACGTACACACTTATAATACGATGTATGCTCATGTGTACACTTATACACATTGTGGACGTAAGGGCCAGCTTGCTAAATTTTGTTATGATAAGATACATGATGTAAATTTAGCAACTAAATTTGTTTGGGTTAGGAAAGGAGCTAACCCCCATGGACCCAAAAGAGTGTGGGTACCAAAGACCACCCATATTTTATTTGATGTAGGTGTGAGCTCTCACATGACGTGAGAGCATTGGTACCTTGAGGTGGATGCGTTCCGAGCTTTATGAGGACAATTTAGATGCATCACTTTCAAGGGGAGTTTGGTGGGAGGACCACTTTGTTTTGGAGACATGGAGATGTGCCTTGTTAGTTTGGTAACGATCTCTAACTCCTATTTATGTTTACATGCTTTTCATGTCATTGATTTTAGCATGTTTTGATGTTTCATGATTAATATGTTATATGCCATGATATTCAGATTAGTGATATACATGATTAGTTATTTGAGACACCCATGTTTAATATGGATTTATATCTTTGTGTTCTCACATTTGTTTTAACTAACGTGTATGTCCTAAATCTATGCATGTGCATGAACATAATGATCATATGTATGTTTATGAGTTGTTTGGTTTGATTTTCATGCTTCATACTTTGATTACATGTTTAGATATTAGTTTTCATTAAAACTTGGATATATACTTGTACAACTAGTGAGCAACAAATAGACTATTATATGTTTGTGCTTGAATGCTCATTTGTACCCATTAGATGTACTAGTATAGCCTATTTTTGATGATTCATGCATTTGATTTGTATTCCCATTTTGTACATGTTTTTCATGTTTATATGTTTAGCTTCATGTATATGCCTATTTTGTCAAAACTTAAGACATACATGTATACCCCTTTGAGTCTTTTTGCCTTTCATGCAAATCTTTATTTGGACTCAATTGTGTTTAGAGATATGTATGTATACTTCTAGTTTAGACAAAACATACATATACCTTGAAGCTTATTTGACTTTGATGATTTTCTTGTGTTTCACGTTTTAAGGAATTTTATATTGAGCTAAATTGACTATTTTCATGATTATGTATTTCACATAACTATTACACACTCACATTATTTAATGTTTACTCATGTTTTATTTTCATGAGACTATATATACTTTATAGACCATTGAGTGTTTGATGACCATGTGATTTTCATATTTTCATGGAATATATTTTTTGCTTTATTCCTTTCTTGAAGGATTTCGTACTAGTTTACAAATTTTTCTTATAACTAGTTCGTATTCTTCAAATGGTAGAGCTTTTCAAACATACTATATTTCAAACCTACTTTTGAAAACCCCTACCCATTCAAGGGCGGTTGGTTGGGCGACCATGCCTTGTATGCTTAATATTGAAAATTCTTTAAACATGTGCATGAAATGGGTGGTAGGAAGTATGAGTTATACACTTGATCTTATTATGTTTTCAATTGGTATCACTATTGACATTCCTTTTTGTATACTCATATACGTTTTTATATATGTATGTTTACACTTCAAATAATATCAATTTCGATTGGTATTAAATTTTCCATATATATATATGCTTTATTTGTGCTTACTATCTCTATATCATTGAGCACAAGTTTTGGTTATGCTAGGCTTGGTTTCTTAAATGGCTATTATATTTCAATTGATTATGTTTCAATTGGTATCTTACACAAGCTTATGCATCATTTTATTTGGTATTTCATAAAGGGGGAGAAAATTCAAATTTCACCTTTTAATTGGTTTTGTTTACCTTTAGTATTTTACTCCTACACTTTATGTTAAAAAGGATTGAAAAATGATATTGATTATTTTTGGTATCATATGCTCCTAATGAAAAATTACTTTCAATTGGTACTAATCTTTACAATTGATATCAAGATTATCTATATATTGTTAATTGATATCAAAAATTTTGGTTAAATTCGTCAAAATGATTTATTTACTTACAATTGGTATTTAAATTTATGTTAAAAACATTTGTTTTATGTACTTTCAATTAGTATGATTTATTGTTATCATGATGCACTAAATTGATATATTTTTTTTCAATTGGTATCATAAAGTTTTGATTTGATTTCACCCCTTATTGATATTTTTTTTTGTTTAAGACAAAAAGGGGAGAACATTGTTTTATTGTTTTCTTTGACCCCTTTGTTGATGATTGACAAAAAGGGGGAGAAGTATTTGTGAGATTATATGCATTTTATTGGTTTATCTGAGTTTCAATTTGGTATCAAGAGCTTTTATTGTTTCATGCTTTGTTTTTTTGTTTTATTGATATCAAGAAACTTTTGTTAAAATTTTTATTGTCGGTATCAAGAGCTTGTATTGATTATCTTTAAATTGGTATCAAGAATTTTTATTGATTGGTATCAAAAGCTTTCAAGAGTTTTTTTTTTATTGATTGGTATCAAGAGCTTTTATTGCTTTTATTGATAAAGTTTTCAAATTGAAATTTTTATTGGTATCAAGAGAAATTATTTAAAGAACATGTTTATTTTAAAAGGAAAAGGAATTTATTTTTAAAAGTTTGGTATCAAGAGCATGTTCATTTCATTGTTTTATACATGTTAATGCATATCCATGTTTAGTATTCATTGCATATATTTATTGTTTATTGCTATGCATGAGTTAAGGGGGAGCTTCTTTGAAGCTTAACTTTAATCCATGCATATATAACTCCATGAGTTTTGTCATCATAAGAAAGAGGGAGATTGTTGGCCCAGAGACCTTCCACTCTAGTTTTGATGATGATTAACTCATGTAGTTATAGTTTACTAATAATCTTGTGATGTTTAGTTTCAGATACTTAACTAAGATATTAGTAGGTGATTATCTTCAACAAAGATGTTTTGGAGCTTTCACATGGTGATTTAAGAGCCCGAGCGTCAAAGTTCATATCTAGCACTCATTGGAGTCAAGCTCGGTGGATCACGTTTGGATCGAGTCGACTTGGAGACGGCGCTCTACAAGAAGACTTCGGTACATAGTTTAGTTTATGTTTTAGATCCATTGTTAAAGATTAGATAGTGTGATATGCTCAAGTTCACAACACACACACTTGTTTAAGTTTCATGTTTTGGTTTTCGGTTTTCGGTTTAACCGATCTTTGTTTTCATGAATAGATAGAATCAACAATTTTACATGGTTTAATGTATATTAGATTTGTTCTATATACATGTACGCTTCAACTATTTAAACAAACTTAGTTTGATAGTCTATTTCATGAGTTTGAAATTTTGGTACTTTTAACAAAACGTATTTTTGGATTTTAAGTAAAAAACATTGATATATATATATATATATATATATATATATATATATATATATATATATATATATATATCTTTATATGTATATTGGATTATATCCATATACTATATGCCTCAATGTTGTTTCAATATCATGTTTTTGTATTTGGATGAGTTTTGGACAAAATGATTTTTCATCTTAAAAATTCAAGTTTTAGAAAATACGGAATTTGGTTTTCAGTAAAATTTCCATAACCAAAAAAGAGTTCAAAAAGTTTGTAACTTGGTTTGATTTTTACTCAAACAAGTTTGTATTTCAAAGAAAATATAAGAACTTATTTTTGTTGATTTTTAGAGATTTTATGAGATTTATTTTACAATTAAAAACCCAAGTTTTAAATTCTAAATTCTGCCTACCAGGCTCTGGGGTCGACTGACCGGTCGATCGGATCAGGAGCTGATCGACCGGAATGGTCGACCTAATGTGCACGAGACGTGCACAAAGGCCATTTGGTTTTGCCGGTCGGCCGTGCGGTCGACCGACTGGAGTCTCCTTACTCTCGGGTAAGGACGGTCGACTGGGCGGTCGACCGGAGGTTTGCAACGGTCAAATTTCGACCGTTGGCCGGTCGACCGGAGGGTCAATTCTGACCATAATTAGCTGCCAACGGCTAGTTTTTCAAAGAGCCTATAAATTGGGCTTTCTCTTCACTATTTTGACCAAGAATTTTAAGAACTTATTTTCTGATCTTACTAGTGTTTTTGCAGCAATTAAAAAGAAGTTTTGGGCTTTAAAGTTTACATTTGATTTGGTGTTTTCTAGGGTTTGGAAAATCAAAGAAAAGTGATTTTGGGAAAAGTGTTTTTGGTTCAACTTCTTCATCCTTATTTCTAGTTTTTCCCAAGGATTTTCTTTGAGTATTTATTTTCCATTCCTTTGGTTTTTCTCACCCTTGAGCTTATTATTCTATCCTATCTATTAGGATCTTTGTTTTGTGAGAAAGAATTGGTTTGTGGTCTTTTGATCACTAAGTTGTAAACCCTCCTACTTTGTGTTATCCCTCTGTGTAGAGGTTGATTTTGGAGTGGTGGCTTTGTGCTCTATCCCTCTAGTAAGAGGTTGATTGGTGTTTGACTTTGTGCCTATCCCTCAAGTGTGAGGCGAATGATATTGGTGGCTTTGTGTCTAGCCTCTAAGTGCAGAGGTTGTGTTTATAATTGAGAGAGGAGTTGTGTACTCCCGGTTGTATTTCCCCAAATCCTCAGTGGAGGTTCCCTGTGTGGGAGTCCTGTGTGGACAAGTTAGTGGAAATCCTTCTGTGTGAAGGCGGGGACGTAGAGCTGGGTGCTCGAACCTCAAAACAAATCTCGGTGTTTGCGTTTGATCCATTGACTCTAAACTCTCTCTCTATTACTTTGTGCCTTGCATCATTCATATTGTCATATCATACTTATATGCTTGGTTGTGATTATTTGTGTGCCTCACTTATGTCTAACCACGAGATCTTCATATAGCACCTCAACTCTTATTCAGAGGAATCAAGAGGAGTTAGTCCAGAGCCCTTCACCGGGAATTCGGCTACACTCGTTGGTTCACTAAGTGTGTTGCAATTTAGTTTTAATTTTCGCATTTTATTCATTAGATTAGCCGTACACCTATTCACCCCCCGTTAGGTGTACTTACGATATGTTCTCTCCCTGCATAGAACAGTTTATAACAGATATTGAAAAACATGTGTTCTCCCCCTACAAAAAATATATCATAACATATATATATATATGAAATATTTTTCTTATCAAACTTTTTATATGGTACCTGAAAGATAAACATTAGAATGGTACCAATCATTATAAGATCAAAGCATTAACCTTTAGGAGTCCAAGCCCAATTTGAATTTGGTTTCCATTTGTTAGTATACACATAATTGCATGAATCACATATATCATGTATGTATGATGTAATATAAGTATTTTATTAACAATACTTAAGTTTTTAGGAATCCATATGAGCTTGTTCTTAATTCTTTTTGAAATAGTGTTAGTATTTCTTTTCATAAAAGAATTATATGGATTATGATTCTTTTTACTAACATGTATAGATTTTCTACTTTGATTGAGAATCCAAGACCATAATGATTATGTGACATCTTTTGACATGATAACAAATCATTTAACTTTTCTTTTCCTTGATCAAATTTAGTCACATTTTTCAAAATCTCTTCATACTTCATTTTGAAGCTTGACATGTCTTTATCTAAAATAGAATTTCTTTCATTTAAAGACAAAGTTTCCTTTTTAAGCAAAATATTTTCTTTTATAAAATTCTCATTTTTTTCAAAATTATCTTTTTGAGAATTTATAGAAGAAATTTGAGAAACATAACATGAATTTTCTTTAATAAGTTTTTCATTTTCCTTTGACAAAACTTTATTCTTTATCTTTTCATTCTTTAGATCATTGTACAATTCATAAAATGCATCTAAGAGTTCAGTATATTGTACCTCATCGTCTTCTTGGGCTCTGAAGCATATGTTGGCATTGGCTTCTTCTTCGTCAGAGGAAGAGGAATCACTATTTTTCCATGATGCTTGATAATCTTTCTTCTTTCTGAACTTTTTGCTCTTAAATTTACCTTTGCTTTTGAGCAATAGGCAATCCTTCCTCATATGACCTATTTTATTACGATTAAAAGATTTAAACTTACCTTACTTCAAGAATTTTTGAATTTTCTTGAAAGCATTGCCATCTCCTCTTCATCGTTATCTGAATTGTCCGTATCTGAGGATGCGTGCAAGAAAGTTCTCTCTTCTTGAATTGTTGTTCATCCTTCTTTCTATCTTCGAGTTGCACTTCATATGTCATTAGATTACCAATAAGGTTTTCTAATGACGTTGTTGAGAGATCATTCGCTTCTTCTATTGCAGTTGTCTTCTTCTCCCAATCTGATGTGAGTGCACGAAGGATCTTGCGAACTTTTTCGACTTGGGTGTATTCCTTTCAAGGGATGCTAAGTATGTCAATAAACCTTGTTATCATTTCTGAAATTATTTCGTTCTCCATCATTTTGAAGAGTCCGAACCTGTGAACAAGAACAGAAATTTTAGACTCTTTAACCTTATTTGTACCTTCATGGGTTACCTGTAGTATGTGCCATATTTGATTTGCAAATGTGACTGTTGACACACGGTTGAATTCTTTGGTTAAGGCACAGAATAATGCATTCATCGCTTTGGCATCAAGGTTCGCATTCTTCTTTTGATCATCACTTCAAGCGCTGTAATTGGTAGTCGGTTTGGTATACGCTGCTTCTACTATATTCCATAGTTCGTAGTTAATCGATTGCAAGTAGATCTTCATTCTACACTTCCAGTAGTTGTAGTTCGTGAAAGTACACCTAGAGGGGGATGAATAGGTGTATGGCTAATCTAATGAACTAAATGCGAAAATTAAAAACTAATTGCAACTACACTTAATGCAACCAACGAGTGTAGCCGAATTCCCGGTGAAGGGCTCTGGACTAACTCCTCTTGATTCCTCTGAATAAGAGTTGAGGTGCTATATGAAGCTCTCGCGGTTAAGCACAAGTGAGGCACACACAAACAAGCCAAGCATATAATATATGAATGAGCAATATGAAATGATGCAAGGCACAAAGTAAAGAGAGAGTTAGAGAGTCAATGGATCAAACACAAACACTGAGATTTGTTTCGAGGTTCGAGCACCCAGCTCTATGTCCCCGCCTTCACACAGAAGGATTTCTAATCCACTAACTTGTCCACACAGGACTCCCACACAGGGAACCTCCACTGAGGATTTAGGGCAATACAATAACTGGGAGTACACAACTCCTCTCTCGATTACAAACACAACCTCTACACTTAGGGTCTGTTTGGTTGTCGTAACTGACCGTAATTCGTAGTTGTAATTGGTAAAGTCTTTTACAATTGTAAATGAGTTACATGTATGTAAATTTTACGGTGTTTGGTTGGTAATATAAAATTGTAAAGTGGGAAAGTGTATTATACTTTACGGTGTTTGGTTGTCGTAATGTATAAGTCGTAAGTGAAAAAGTTGACCACAAAATTAACTATTTGGTGATTTTAAAAGTTTAATACTGCAAATAAATATTAAAAAAGTTAAATATTAAAAAATTTAATATTAATAAAAAAATATTACAAATTTGTATGACCACAAAATTAACTGTAACTGGGCTGTAAGTGAGTGGTAACTGGGTTGCAAGTGAGTGTTAGTTGAGTTACGTAAGTCTTTTACGAATTACGGTCCAAACAAACGCCGTAGTTGTAACTGGGTAGTAAGTCATTTACGAATTACGGAGTTTTACGCGAAACAAACGGCCCTTAAAGGTTAGGCACAAAGCCACCACAAACTCAATCAACCTCACTAATGAGGGATGGGCACAAAGCCAACAACCAATCAACCTCTCACTAGAGGGATAGGGCACAAAGCCACCACTCCAAAATCAACCTCTACACAAGAGGGATAACACAAGTAAGAAGGGTTTTACAATTAGGTGGTCTATCTCAACCACAAACAACTTCTTCCACAAAATAAAGATCCTAATAGATAGGATAGAATGATATGGCTCAAGTGTGGAAAATCAAGATGTTGGAAAACAAATCACAAGGAAAAATACTTGGGAAAATAGCTTAGTATTTGATAGAAATGAAGAACAAAGTAAATATCCCAAATCTATATTTTTCTTTGATTTTTCTAACTCTTGAAAACAAATAAAGAATGATCTTTAAAACCAATAAACTCTTTTGAAAACTTGCTTTTAAAATACTAGAGGATAGGTGAATTTTTGCTCTTGAAAATCTTACCCAAAACAGCCCACAAATGGGGTATATATAACCCCCAAAACAGATTTGCCCGTTGGCAGCTGACTAGGCCAGAATTGGCCCTCCGGTCGACCGGCCGGTCGACCGGCCAACGGTCAAATGTTTGACCGTTGAGCCTTCTGGTCATCCGCCCGGTCGACCGGGCCCTGAACCAGAGAGCAACGGCTCTCTGGCCGGTCGACCGCCCGGTGGACCGGGGCAACCCGAGAGTGGGTTGCCTTCAGTCGGTCGACCGTTCGGTCGACCGGCCAACTGACACGGCCTTGTGCACATTCTTGTGCACGTCCGGTCGACTGCTCCGGTCGACCGGCTCCTGGTCCGATCGACTGGTCGATCGACCGCCAGGGCCTGGCAGACTGGGATTAGGGACTGAAAAACTTTGATTTTTATTATCCTATTAAATCCCATAAAATCTCTAAAAATCCACAAAAATAGTTTTATTATAATACTTTGATAAACAAACATGCGTGAAGAAATTCAACACATATTTCAAACTTTTTGAACCATTTTTGTGACTTAGAAATTTTACCGAAAACCAAAATCCGTATTTTCCAAAACTTGGATTTTTGAATTAAAATTCGTTTTGTCCAAAACTCATCCAAATACAAAAACATGATACTTAAACAACTTGAAGCATGTTGTATATGGATATAATCCAATATACATAAAAGATATATGTATCAATGTTTTCGACAATAAAGTCCAAAAATATGTTTTGTTAAAATACCAAAACTCCAAACTCATGAAATAGACTATCAAACTAAGTTTGTTTAAATAGTTGAAGCATAGATGTATATAAAACAAATCTAACATACATTAAACCATGTAAACTTGTTGATTATATCTATTCATGAAAACCAAGATCGCTTAAACCAAAAACCGAAAACTAAATCATGAAACTTAAATAAGTGTGTGTGTTGTGAACTTGAGCATATCACACTATCTAACTTTCCAAATGGATCTAAAACAAAAACTAAACTATGTACCGAGATCTTCTTGTAGAGCGCCGTCTCCAAGTCGATTCGATCCAAACCGTGATCCACCGAGTTAGACTCCAACGAGTGCTAGGTATGAACATTGACGCTCGGGCTCTTGAATCACCATGTGAAAAGCTCCAAAACATCTTTGTTGAAGCTGATCACCTACTAATATCTTGGTAAAGTATCTGAAACTAAATATCACAAGATTATTAGTAAACTATAACTACATGAGTTAATCATCATCAAAACTAGAGTGGAAGGCCTCTGGGCCAACAATCTCCGCCTTTTTGATGATGACAAAACTCATGGAGTTATATATGCATGGATTAAAGTTAAGCTTCAAAGAAGCTCCCCTTAACTCATGCATAGCAATAAACATAAGATATTCAATGAAGCACATGATGTTAAACAAATGTATGCATCAACTAGGAGAGAGAAACATGCATAAAACAAACATATGTTTCAAAAACCTTCTCTCCCATTTTGTTTTAAATTCTCAAAATCATTTTTCTCATATATTTATTGTTTATTGTAAGATGCAAAAACTCAATATATGCAAAAACACAAATATGCACATATAAAACAAAATCTTTCTCCCCCTTTTTGTCAATCATCAACAAAGGCGTCAAAGAAAACAATATTCTCCTCTTTTTGTCTTAAACAAAAAAAACAAAAAAAAATCAATGAGGGGTGAAATCTAATCAAAACTTTCTTGATACCAATTGTAAGAAAAAAATATATCAAATTAGTGCATCATGATATCAAAGAGATATACCAATTGAAAGTACATAATGTGGTACATAAAATAAATGTTTTAATAAAATTTTAAACACCAATTGATACCAATTGTAAGTAAATACCAATTGTAAATAAATGAATCATTTTGAGCAGTTCAACCAAACATTTTGATATTAATAAAACATACCAATTGTAAGTAAACTTATAGGTAATCTTTGATACCAATTTGTAAAGATTAGTACCAATTGAAAGTAATTTTTCATTAAAAGCATATGATACCAAAAATAATCAATATCCCATTTTTTAATCATATTTCAACATAAAGTGTGGGAGTAGAATACCAAAACCAATTGAAAGGTGAAATGTGAATTTTCTCCCCTTTATGAAATACCAAATAAAATATTGCATAAGCTTGTATCAAATACCAATTGAAACATAGTCAATTGAACTAAAATAGTCATTAAAGAAATCAAGTTTAGCATAACCAAAATTTGTGCTCAAAGATATAGAGATATAGTAAGCACAAATAAATCATATTTATATATATATGAAAAATTGAATACCAATCAAAATTGATACTATTTGAAGAGTAATCATACATATATAGAAACATATATGAGTATACGAAAAAAAATGTCAATAGTGATACCAATTGAAAAGATCCAATGATACCAATTGAAACACAATAAGATTAAGTGTATGACTCATATTACTTTCCACCCATTTCATGCACATGCTTAAAAGGATTTTCAATAATAAGCATATAAGGCATGATCGCCTAACCAACCGCCCTTAAATAGGTAGGGGTTTTCAAAAATAGGTTTGAAAATATAGTATGTTTGAAAAGCTCTACCATAATGAAGAATACGAACTAGTTTTAAGAAAATTTGAAAACTAGTACGAAATCCTTCAAGTAAGGAATAAAACAAAATATATTTCATGAAACATGAAAATCACTCAACAATTGACACTCAAAGGATATAAAGCTCATATAGGACTCATGAAAACAAAATCATGAGAAAACCTCAAATAATATGAGTGTACAAGTTTTGTGTGAAAGACATAATCATGAAAATAGTCAATTTAGCTCAATTATAAAATTCCTTAAAACATGAAAATCATCAAAACGATTTAATCTTCAAGGCATATGTAAGTTTTGTACAAACTAAAGAATACATACATATCCAAAACATAAACGAGTGCACAAAAGTATATGTATGAAGGCAAGTAGCTCAAGGATGTATATGTATAGCTAATAGTTTAGACAAAATAGACATATACATGAAGCTAAACATATAAATATGAAAACATGTACAGAATGGGAATACAAGTCAAATGTATGAATCATCAAAACTAGACTATACTAGTACATCTAATGAGTACAAATGAGCGTTTAAGTACAAACATATAATAGTCTATTTGTAGCTCACTAGTTGTACAAGTATACATCCAAGTTTTAATGAAAACTAACATCTAAATATGTAATCAAAACATGAAGCATAGAAATCAAAACAAAAACTCATAAACATACATGATCATTATGTATATGCACATGCATTAGGTCTAGGACATACACATTAGTTAAAACAAATGTGAGAACACAAAGATATAAATCCTTATTAAACATGGGTGTCTCAAATAACTAATCATGTATATCACTAATCTAAATATCATGGCATATAACATACTAATCATGAAACATCAAGACATGCTAAAAATGAATAATATAAAAAGCATGTAAACAACATATGAGGAGTAAGAGATTGTTACCAAAACCGAAAAGGGGCACATCTCCATGTCTCCAAAATAAGGTGGTCCTCCCACCAAACTCCCCTTGAAAGTGATGCATTCAAATTGTCCTCTTTAAGCTCGGAACGCATCCACCTCAAGGTACCATCGCTCTCACGTCATGCGAGAGCCCACACCTATATCAAATACAATAGGGGTGGTCTTTGGTACCCATACTCTTTTGGGTCTATGGGGGTTAGCACCTTTCCTAACCCAAATAAATTTTGTTGCTAAATTTTCATCATGTATCTTATCATAGCAAAATTTAGTAAGGTGACCCTTACGTCCACAATGTGTACATGTGTACACATGAGCATACATCGTGTTATAAGTGTGTCCATGAGGAGCGTGTGTATGCCGTGGTTTGTGTGCATGCATAGATGGAATTTGTTTCTTGCGAAAAATAGATTCCAAACGTGAGTGGTTCATGGCACAATGGCTCAAAGTGGAGCCCAAACAATCCACACTCTTCTTTAACAAACAAATATCATTTTCAATCATGGAAGAAGAGGTGCATGCAATAGGTAGGCTAGGTGAAGCTACACTAGCATGACAAACAAGTGAATCAATATCATTTTTCAAAGAAACATTTTTCTTTAAAACAATTTCCAATTCCTTTATAATAGAAGCAATTTTTATTTTCAAGGAATCATTCTCTTTAAAACAAAATCAACTTTTGAAGACAAGTTTTCGATTTTCTTCAAAATTATTTCACAATCATTTTTATTTTTCAAAAATTCATTTTCTTTTAGGGCAAGATTTAGTTTAGATTTCAATGAATCCCTTTCATTAGAAATCTCCACTTTATCTTGCAAGACCAAATCAAGTTTTGAACATAAATCCTTATTTTCTTTGTTAAGTTCAAAACTCTTCTTTTTCAAAAGATTATATTTTTCTAATAATTTTTCACACATAATTGAGAGTTCTTCATTCAAGGCATTGGCATCAATATACTCATTAGAAGAACTAGCACAATCATCATCTAATTGAGATTCCGAATATACCTCAAGGGAATCATTCCCTTAGACCATGTAGCAATGTTGCTCGGATTCTCCACTAGATTCATCCTCCGTTTGGATTGGCAATTGAAGCTTGGAGGAGATCAACGTGTTCCATACTGTAAAAGCGGAATCACAGTTAGAAACCATAGAAAAATAATCTTTATTTAGCGTGCTTCTAAGTGCCTCAAGGGCTTGTGCATTGGCCCCTATATGCTTGCTATCACCAAGATAGGATTTCTTGGTAGCGGCAAGGAAAATATGCAAGCCTAGGGTTTTTAGATACATGGACATCCTAAATTTCCACATGTCAATGTTGGAAACATCAAACATGGGAGGTGTCAAGCAATGCATGAGTGCAAACTATATGTGTGCAAGTGCAAATGCAAAAGATAGATTAGCTAACCAAGATCACACTCCTAAGTGGTTAAACTAAATATCAGGAGCGTAGGCTCTGATACCTTTTGAAAGTATACCTAGAGGGGGGTGAATAGGTGTACGGATAATCTAATGAACTAAATGCAAAAATTAAAAACTAATTGCAACTACACTTAATGCAACTAACGAGTGTAGCCGAATTCCCAGTGAAGGGCTCTGGACTAACTCCTCTTGATTCCTCTGAATAAGAGTTGAGGCACTATATGAAGCTCTCGTGGTTAAGCACAAGTGAGGCACACATAAACAAGCCAAGCATATAATATATGAATGAGCAATATGAAATGATGCAAGGCACAAAGTAAAGAGAGAGTTAGAGAGTCAATGGGTCAAACGCAAACACCGAGATTTGTTTCGAGGTTCGAGCACCCAGCTCTATGTCCCCGCCTTCACACAGAAGGATTTTCAATCCACTAACTTGTCCACACAGGACTCCTACACAGGGAACTTCCGCTGGGAATTTGGGGCAATACAATAACCGGGAGTACACAACTCCTCTCTCGATTACAAACACAACCTCTACATTTAGAGATTAGGCACAAAGCCACCACAAACTCAATCAACCTCACAAATGAGGGATGGGCACAAAGCCAACAACCAATCAACCTCTCACTAGAGGGATAGGGCACAAAACCACCACTCTAAAATCAACCTCTACACAAGAGGGATAACACAAGTAAGGAGGGTTTACAACTAGGTGGTCTATCTCAACCACAAACAACTTCTTCCACAAAATAAAAATCCTAATAGATAGGATAGAATGATATGGCTCAAGTGTGGAAAATCAAGATGTTGGAAAACAAATCACAAGGAAAACTACTTGGGAAAACAACTTAGTATTTGATAGAAATGAAGAACAAAGCAAATATCCCAAATCTATATTTTTCTTTGATTTTTCTAACTCTTGAAAATAAATAAAGAATGATCTTTAAAACCAATAAACTCTTTTGAAAACTTGCTTTTAAAACACTAAAGGATAGGTGAATTTTTGCTCTTAAAAATCTTACCCAAAACTGCCCACAAATGGGGTATATATAACCCCCAAAGCAGATTTGCCCGTTGGCAGTTGACTAGGCCAGAATTGGCCTTCCGGTCGACCGGCCGGTCGACCGGCCAACGGTCAAATTTTTGACCGTTGGGCCTTCCGGTCGACCGCCCAGTCGACCGGGCCCTGAACCAGAGAGCAACGGCTCTCTGGCCGGTCGACCGCCCGGTCGATCGGGGCAACCCGAGAGTGGGTTGCCTTTAGTCGGTCGACCGGCCAACTGACACGGCCTTGTGCACATTCTTGTGCACGTCCGGTCGACCGCTCCGGTCGACGGGCTCCTGGTTTGGTCGACCGGTCGGTCGACCGCCAGGGCCTGGCACACTGGGATTAGGGACTGAAAAACTTTGGTTTTATTATCCTATTAAATTCCATAAAATCCCTAAAAATTCACAAAAATAGTTTTATTATAATACTTTGATAAACAAACATGTGTGAAGAAATTCAACACATATTTCAAACTTTTTGAACCATTTTTGTGACTTAGAAATTTTACCAAAAACAAAATCTGTATTTTCCAAAACTTAGATTTTTGAATTAAAATTCGTTTTGTCCAAAACTCATCCAAATACAAAAACATGATACTTAAACAACTTGAAGTATGTTGTATATGGATATAATCCAATATACATAAAAGATATATGTATCATTGTTTTTGACAATAAAGTCCAAAAATATGTTTTGTTAAAATACCAAAACTCCAAACTCATGAAATAGACTATCAAACTAAGTTTGTTTAAATAGTTGAAGCATAGATGTATATAAAACAAATCTAATATACATTAAACCATGTAAACTTGTTGATTCTATCTATTCATGAAAACCAAGATCGGTTAAACCAAAAACTGAAAACCAAATCATGAAACTTAAATAAGTGTGTGTGTGTTGTGAACTTGAGCGTATCACACTATCTAACTTTACAAATGGATCTAAAACGAAACTAAACTATGTACCGAGGTCCTCTTGTAGAGCGCCGTCTCCAAGTCGACTCGATCCAAACTGTGATCCACCGAGCTAGACTCTAACGAGTGCTAGGTATGAACATTGACGCTCGGGCTCTTGAATCACCATGTGAAAAGCTCCAAAACACCTTTGTTGAAGCTGATCACCTACTAATATCTTGGTTAAGTATCTGAAACTAAACATCACAAGATTATTAGTAAACTATAAAGGCCTCTGGGCCAACAGTTCGATCCATCGAATAGCGATGGACATTGTGTAGAATGTCCTCCTTTGAATTGTGATGAAGGAAACTCTGTTGCCATCCTTGTATGCTGTTAACTGGGTATGCAGGGCTCTGATACTAATTGTTGGTCTCGAGATGATGCTAATTGTAGGATCTAAAATATACGTCAACGCTCAAACAAAGATATTAGCGTTAAATATAAAGAACTTGCAAGTAAGAAAATTAAATCACAGAAAAGATAACAAGCACAAATACAAGTGATTTATCCTGTTTCGGTCCTTGTGACCTACATCCTGTCCCCAATCCACCCGCTTGAGATTTTTCTTTAACCTTTGACTTTGTACACCCAAAATCAACACCTTGTATACCACTTGACAAATCCTCTTTGCAAAATGTATACAACTCTTCTTACAAACCAAGAAGACGACAATACCTTATACAACCTCTCTTCAACCCGAAGACGCTCTTGTACAATGCTCCTCTTTGAGTGAATAAAAAGAATCCTATAAGCCTTGAATTTGTATGCGATCGTGAACAAGGGCTCTTATAGATGGACTCTCAGAAATCTTCACTATAGAGTGGGAATTTGAATGAAGAATTGAAATTGAAAACAGTTTTCTGAAAACAGATTTTTCAATAGAGTTTTTGGGTAGAAAACTATTGATATGAATTGGTGTTTTTAGCCTAGGAATACATCCTTATTTATAGCTGAAATTTATAATGAGTTAGGGTCAGTTAGGGTAGTTATCAGGATAAATTTGAATATTGAAACGTTGGATAAAACACCAGAAAACAGAAACTATCCAACAGTCAGAAACTGTCATTAGTCGACTAGTGGTTGGGGGTTAGTCGACTAGGGTAGGCAATTTAGACTGGGTCAGTCGACTAATAAAGGGGCCAAGTCGACTAGGGCATGATTGAAACAAAAGACAAGTTTTTGAAAACTGAAACTAGTCAACTAGCAGAGTTTATAAGTCACCTATAACTTGTATTAGTCGACTATTAATATTGATAAGTCGACTAATGCTGATAAACAGAAAGTTGATATCTTTTCAGGACAATACTTAGTCGACTATAGGACTTTTATAAGTCGACTAGACAAGGTATTAGTCGACTACAAGAAGGTCAAGTCGACTAATAGGAAGGGTCAAGTCTGCTAATAGGAAGGGTCAAGTTTACTAATAGATGGTCAAATCTACTAATAGGAAGGGTCAAGTCTACTAATAGACTAATGATGTGTGTGTGTTTTTCAAGGCTTTTAACATTCTAATAAACATTATAATAAACATCCATAGTCACTCTCTTTGAAAAGTCTTGAACATGTAGAACTCTTGTATAGGCTTATGAGATAGAGCTCCAATAATATGGCTGCACAAATGTATCATCAAAATCAAGTTTCAACACCACTCTCTGTCTTCACCAACGAATCACCACCAGACTAATATCTTCACCAACATACCACCCTCATAAAGATTGATCGCCTTTAAAGAGTCAGCAGATCAATGGGGCGGCGGCGAGCTCATCATAGCAGCGGCGAGCTCCATAGGACGGTGACAAGCTTGTCAGGGTGGCGGCGAGCTACATAGGGCGGCGATAAGCTCGTTAGAGCGGCAACGAGCTCGTCAGGGCGGCGGCGATGACGAGAGGGCGGCGACGAGATTTGGGAGTAGAGGCTAAGATCGGGGGGGATCGAGAGAAAGGGGAGAGAGACTGAACTGTCAAAGAGAGAGAGAGGTTTATTTGGGAAGAGAGAAGGGTTTATTGGGTGGAGAGAGGGGATTTATTTGTAAAATATCATTATTCTCATCTCAGCCCCGATAAGGAGATGAGATTCAGCCACGTAACCGCCAACTGAGAGAGTCTCTCAGCTGGCACGGATATGGAGATGAGATTCAGCCACGTCGCAGCCAGCTGAGAGACTCTCTCAGCTGACACTACGACCCTGGTCGCAACTTTAAAAATTTCAGATATTCTCAGTCTAATTAGTACTGCGATCATAGTAGCAGTCCTCACAAAGCACTACGATCATGATATCAGTCCTCAAAAAAAATATTGCGTTCATGGTAGCAGTGCTCACAAAAATGCTGCAATCATGATAGCAATCCTCACAAAAATACTGTGACCATGGTAGCACTGCAACGAGACCAGGATCTGGGGCTGAAATTCAGCCATGTCCCAGTCAGTTGAGAGAGTCTCTCAGCTGGCGGTTGAGATGTATTTCTCTCTTTATACATATATATGTATATGTGTATGTGTGTGTGTAGGGTAAAGTGTCCTAGTAGCTCTCCTTAGATTACAATCTAATGGGCCGACTCGAACATCTCGATTTTTTCATGTTCCGACCGGACATTATCATCTTAATGTTTTAAGATATACACATATAAAAAAATCAATTTATTTGAAGTGCGTTTACTCATTGATCTAATCATTCTATTTTGTTCTCCTGTTAAAAAATCGTTAATGCATGAGCTCAATTAAAATAGAGTAAATAAATTCTAAATCACATCATTAGAAACCCTAAAAAACAGCAACCACATGCTACGGGAGCTCACATCATGAGCCGAAGTGGCCATGGCCCATCATCCCCATCACAAACAGTAAACGGCCATCGTCGAACACATAAATTAAACAAACAAATCAGTCTAGTTTGTGTCTGCTTGCATGCCTTGTTTTGTTTGTTAAAAGGCTATTTCGTCAACCATCATAAATGAGCACAGGGTTTAAGTCAAAAGCCTACATTCATCCCATCAGATCACAATTATCTAAAAATACCTAATTATCTGTTGACGATAACAAGCAAACAATTAATCCAATGCAAAAGGCAAAAACCTAACCACGCCTTCTTGAAAATTGTATCGCATGCGTAAATATGATCAGCATGCATTTGAAGCTTAGTTAATGTTATACAACCCTCAACTTTAGACCGAAGATAGTTATCTCGTGAACATTTTATGTGCAAGTGCATTCAGGTGCGGATTTACGTAAAGCCCAGTGTGAGCCGACGCTCACACTAGATTTTATTAAAAATTTACAAAACGTATATTATAGTTTAATGTTTTACATAATATTCATTTTGTTTAAAAGCTTAATCCTTGTAAACTTACTCACATATGATGTCAAGCTTAAGTGTTAAGATTTTATAATGAGTTATTTGAGGTCTTTTCCAATGGAGCATCTTAGCTAAGACAGCGTAAAGAGTTGATGCCGCTTAAGGGCGTGTTTGGTTGGAAGGAAGTGGACGGAAGTAAGAAAATGAGGAAATATAATTGCTCACTTTTCTATCTATTCAAACACTGAAAAAGAAAAATGAGAAAACCTCTTTTTTTTTTCTTTTTTCCCTTTTACACAATCACTTTCTCACTTCTACGGTGCTACAGTTAATTTTGTGATTATGTAAATCTCATTTGTAATAAGTTGTAACTCAAAACAGTTAATTTTGTGATCATGTAAATCTCACTTGCATTCTAATTATAATTTAATTTATATTTTTCTTAATTATTTTTATTTTAATATTATTTTACGGTCTGGTCAACTTTTCCACTTTCACTTTCACATTACCATCCAAATATCAGAAAAGACATAACATTTTCCAAACGACACTTCCCAACAACATCCAAACACCAGAAAACTCACTAACCAATTCTCAAACTTCAAAGGAACTATTACTTCTTCCTCACTTCCACTCCTAACCAAACAGCCCCTAAGAGTAGCTCTATAATAAAGCAGGGGTTTGAGATGCAAGAGTTCTTAAATTCAATATATATGGTTTAAAGAAAGAAGAAAAAAAATAAAAGGAAAAATAAACGACGATTGGGGGGTTGGGGGGGGGGGGGGGGGGGGGGGGGGTGGGGTGTGGTGGTGGTGGTGGTGGGGTGGTTGGAATATGGAAGGAGCTAATAAACAAAAAGATTTCCTAGCTAAAACATTCCATATAAACATTTGAAGACAACATCTACACGTTGTAGGGTCATATGTCCCCCAGTATTGCTTACATCAGTTACATACTTACATGTTGCAAAAACTGATCCTTGTGTAATTTGTTACTTGTTTAAAATATTGCGTGGTTATAATATTTTGTGAGATAGACTTTTGTCGTTCTGGAAGTACTAGAGTCCGGATCTTTTCATTCAAATACTAACATCCGATATTCAAATATGAGATCCATTCCGTTGAAATTGATCTATACTATTTAAAGTAACTAAAAATCAAAAATCAAGTATTTTAAATACTTTTATCTCATCCATTAACACAAAATGTAAGGCTGAAAGTAGTAGGTTGGTTAGATCTATGTTTTTAGACATACAAATTTTTGATCGGCTATTTGATCATAATCTAAACATTTAAAAACCCCTACAAACTAATTATTATTAGATTTCAAATGTTCTACACCGTAAAATTAACTAATTCACTATCTAGATCGTCTGGCTTTTTTTCCTACTTGATGCATGAGAAAAAAGTATTTAAAATACTTAATTTTGTCTTATAGAGATTTAAAATAATATAGATCAACTTTAAACGAATGAATCTTGTATTCGGATGTCGGATGTCGGTATTTGAGTGGGAAGAATTCGACCTCGAATCCTTTCAGAACAGCACAAGTCTATCTCATATTTTGTTCTTATTTATGTGGTACAAGATTTAGTAGAATCTTTAAAATATTGGGACTAGAATGCATTATAACGCTCCAACACAAAAAGGCCAAGATTTGATCAACTTCTTAGAGTCATTACTGTTGTGCGCGACAGACAACAACCCAATAGAGGATCTATCAGATCTCAATTTCAGAACAATGAAATCAAAAACTAGAAGAAGAACAATCGCAAAAACCAGATGTAACGAGGTTCGGCCAACTTGCCTACGTCCTCGGGGCAATCCACGGAGAGAGCTTTCTATATGGAAGATCGATTACAATAGCTCTAGATCTCTATGAACACAAGAGAGTCCGCAGCTATACTTTCTCTAGGTACATTGACCCTAAAAAATTACAATTAGAGCTTAAATACATAACTTCCCGAAACAGCAATTTTCGCCCAGATCCGACTATCGGTCGACAGGTCCGGTCGACCGACTCCCTCTCACGGTCGACCGGACCGGTCGACCGAAACAAACCGAGAGTTGGGTTTCCTGCAGACAGCTTCTCCGGTCGACCGGTCCGGTCGACCGCTCAAATCCTGTGCACATTGTGCACGTCGGTCGACCGGACCGGTCGACCGACCTCTGTCTTTTTCTGCTGCTGCTTCTTTTCCTGCCCGCTGTTCCTTCGCCTTTCGTCGTAAAATCCTTGGCAGTCTTCAACAGCACCTGGCATGACCTCATCTCCTCTACTGTACTCTCTCCTCCAACAATTCTCCACCTCGGTGAAGATTGTTAAATCTGAGCCGAATTCCGACTCGATAGCGGCTGCACCAACCTGGTTGCCTACGTACCCCTTGCCCAAGGGATCAAGCCGTCCGTAGTTCACCCAAATGAGCTTCATCAAGCTCAATTCACCTGAAGGATCTGGAGCAAGTCTTTGCAGTGTGCAAACTTTACTCCCGACACCACCTTTGTAAGCATATCGGCTGGATTCTCTGAAGTATGAATCTTCAACAAGTTGATGTCATCTTCCTCCAGAATCTCCCGAACAAAGTGATACCTGACATCAATGTGCTTCGTCCTTGCATGGTAGACTTGGTTCCTTGCCAAATAAATGGCACTCATACTGTCACAGTATATCTTCAAGATCTCCTGTTCCACTCCCAAGTCATCTAGCAGACCCTGAAGCCAAATCGCCTCCTTCATGGCCTCGGTCAAGGCCATATACTCCGCCTCTGTAGTCGACAACGCAACTGTGGACTGAAGTGTGGAGCGCCAACTCACCGGTGCCTGTGAGAATGTGAATACATACCCAGTAGTCGACCGACGTTTGTCAAGGTCACCTGCATAGTCCGAATCCACGTATCCTATGCATTCTTACTTCCCGGTGTTGTCCTTCTCAAATACGAGGCCTACATCAACAGTACCCTTGATATACCTCAGGATCCACTTCACAGCTTCCCAATGACCCTGACCTGGATCATGCATATATCTGCTAACCATGGAAACTGCCTGTGAAAGATCCGGCCTTGTACACACCATCGCATACATCAAGCTACCCACAGCATTGGCATACGGAACATGAGTCATATGCTCACGCTCCTGAACACTCCTTGGAGACATCTTCGCTGACAACTTGAAGTGCGGCGCCATTGGTGTACTAACAGTCTTAGTATCTTTCCCGATATTAAACCTCTGCAGTACCTTCTCCAGATAGCCCTTCTGAGTCAAGCTTATCCTGCCAGCATCCCTGTTCCTTGTGATCTCCATGCCCAATACTTTCCTTGCTTCCCCAGGTCCTTCATCTCGAACTCGGACGATAAAGTCTTCTTTAGAGAATCAATTGCAGATCTTGACCTAGAAGCAATTAGCATATCATCTACGTAAAGTAGTAGATAGATATACTCACCCGATGGTAACTTGTTGTAGTACACACATGGATCGAAATGGCTTCTTGTGTACTTCTTCTTCCTGATGAAGCTGTCAAATCGCTTGTACCACTGTCTTGGAGACTGCTTCAAACCGTACAGCGATTTCTTCAGCTTACATACCAACTCCTCTTTCCCTGCAGCTTTATAACCTGTGGGCTGAGTCATGTTGATCTCCTCCTCAAGATCGCCGTGGAGAAAGGCGGTCTTCACATCAAGTTGGTCAAGATCCAACTCGTTCTGCGCCACCAAGGCTAATAGGATCCGAATAGACGAGTGTTTAACAACTGGAGAGAACACCTCGTTGTAGTCGATCCCTTCTCTCTGTGCGTAGCCTTTAGCCACCAGCCTTGCCTTGTATCGCACTTTATCTTCTTGGAGTGATCCCTGCTTCTTAGCAAATACCCACTTACACCCTATGGCTTTCTTCCCCTTGGGCAACTTGGTCAGTTCCCATGTGTTGTTCTTATAAAGAGACTGCATCTCTTCATTCATAGCCCCTTTCCATAACTCAGCTTCTGAACTGATTTCAGCTTCCCTGAAAGTAGATGGAATGGCCTCTTCAACAACTGGAAGTGCATAAGCAATCACCATGTCTGTAGTGAGCCAGCTAGGTCTCCTAGTATTCCTCCGTGGTCTTCCAACTGCAGTAGTATCTGGAACAGTACCCATGACCTGCTCCTGATCCTCTTCAACAACTTCAGCATCTTCTTCTGCAACTTGATCACCTCCCTGTGTCACCTCAGGGATGATCTTTACTGACACTGTGTCCTCTAGAGATGGTGGATTTGCATCACTCTCCACCTGCTGCAATAGCTCCTTGGTCTTGTTGGTCTCCACCTGCTGAGAGACAGTAGGCTTCATCATAGAGGCCTCATCAAATGTGACATCCCTACTGATTATGAACTTGTTGTCCTGTTGGTCCCAGATCTTGAACCCCTTGGTTCCTTTCTTGAAGCCAACAAACACTCCTTTCTTCGCTCTCGGATCCAATTTGTCTTCTCTGACATGATAGTAGGCTGGACATCCAAATATCCGGAGCACATCATAATCTTCAGCAGCTTTACCCGACCAAGCTTCAAGAGGGGTCTTCCCTCCTATTGCAGATGACGGCAACCTATTGACGAGATGGCATGCATACCCCAACGCTTCAGCCCAGAACTTCTTTGGTAATCCTGCATTGGACAATATGCACCGAACCTTCTCTAGCAAAGTCCGGTTCATTCTTTCAGCCACCCCATTCTGTTGCGGAGTTTCCCTCACTGTGAAGTGCCTCTCTATGCCCTCATCAAGACATAGCTTCTGGAAAGGGTCTGACTTGTACTCTCCTCCGTTGTCAGAACGAAGGACCTTGACTTTTCTTCCCGTACTCCTTTCCTGATTAACCTTCCACTTCACAAACAATTCTAGGACTTCATTCTTGTGTCGCATGGTGTACACCCAGCACCGCCTAGAATAATCATCGATAAACGACACAAAGTAGTGGGTTCCCCCAATTGATGCAGTCTTGGTGGGTCCCCATACATCTGTGTGAACATAATCAAGAATGCCTTCGGTGCAGTGTGAAGCTGTACCAAACTTCACCTTCGTCTTCTTGCCGATGATGCAATGTTCACACAGATCCAGTTTGCAGGTCTCTGCACCCTTCAGCAGCCCTTTCCTCACAAGAGCTTGCATCGATTTCTCCCCTGCATGTCCCAGCCTCATGTGCCATAGCCGGGTTAGATCTTCCTTCTAACTGGTAGAAGCTGCCACCTGCCCTGTCACTGTACTACCCTTCAAGTAATACAAATTGTTCCGGCGGTCGGCCTTCAACACCACCATTGAGCCCTTTGTCATTTTAAGAACACCGTCTTTAATAGACACACTGAGCCCCAATGATTCCAAAGCACCCACAGAGATCAAGTTCCTCTTCAGCTGAGGTACATATCTCACTTCTTTCAGCTCCCTCACCATCCCGTCAAACATCCTGATCGGAATAGTGCCTACACCCTCCATGATGCACGGATGATCGTCGCCCATGACGACCGAACACCCCTCCAACTTCTCAAGACTGGTAAACCAATCTCGATTAGGGCATACATGATATGTAGCACCTGTGTCCAGGATCCACTCTTTATCCACCGAGTAACCTACAACAGGAGTAGTCACTGAAAAAGAGAACTCTGAAGAATCTGAATCTGCTCCATCTGCCTGTGATTTACCGCTTGTAGCTTTTGTCACCCTTGCCAGATTTGCCTCAGACTTTGATTCCTTCTTCTTCCCTTGTACTTTGGACAGTCAACCTTCCAGTGCCCAATCTCTTTGCAGAACATGCACTGATTTTTCTTAAGATCCCTGAAGCCCGACCTAGACTTCGATCTTCCTCTCACCTCCTTGCCTTTCCTCGATGAATTCCTGCCTCTTACTTCCAAAGCTTCCGCTGATGAACTAGACCGACCTGAATGTCTCTCATTCTTCCTTGTCTCATAACTCATCAGTGCTGACGACACTTCATCATAAACTAAGGTTTGCCTTCCATTTAGGAATGTCATAGTGAATGTCTCATACTCCTCCGGTGGGAGTGAGTTCAGGAGAATAACTGACTTGTCTTCCTCACTTACAGTGACATCCACATTTAGCAAATCTGTAAGAAGCTTCGTATATCGGCTGATGTGCTCGTTTACTGTGTTTCCCCTCTGCATCCTGAACTGATACAGCTTACTCTTAAGTTGCAACCTAGACTCCACACTCTTTGTCAGGTACTTCTTCTCAAGAGTATTCCACAGTTTCTTCGCTGACGTCTCATGTTGTACAAGATATTTGATGTCTTGTGACAAGCATGAACGTATTAAGCCACATGCCGACCTATTCATCTTCGCCCACTCTTCCTCAGTAGTAGTGGTCTTCTTCCTCTCTAATAGGAGCGTGTCCTCGAGGTTCTGTGCATTCAATGCATCCATGACCTCACACCTCCACATCCCGAAATTATTAGTTCCATTGAACTTGACAACTTCGATCCTTGAGTGATTCATTGTTTTAACGGAAGTAGTTTCCTCTGCCATTGAGATTCCTTTCTTGACCCTCTAACTATGCGGAAGATCAAATAACTTGAGAATAGATCTATTACAGAGATAAAAAAGTGATTTTTACCTCTCCCGTGAAACCCTAGCTAGAGTTTCTCACCAGATCTACTCCACTACGGATCCAAAGAGCCCACCTTGAGTCCTCCTGAGATCGACACACGATCTCCTTGAACACCAATGCCTCTGACCTGAGATCGACACACGATCTCCACCTGATCAGATCTGGAGCCCTTCGAATTCTCTGAATCCCAAGCGTAGCCTGAAGCTCTGATACCACTTGTTGTGCGCGACAGACAACAACCCAATAGAGGATCTATCAGATCTCAATCTCAGAACAATGAAATCAAAAACTAGAAGAAGAACAATCGCAAAAACCAGATGTAACGAGGTTCGGCCAACTTGCCTACGTCCTCGGGGCAATCTACGGAGAGAGTTTTCTATATGGAAGATCGATTACAATAGCTCTAGATCTCTATGAACACAAGAGAGTCCGCAGCTATACTTTCTCTAGGTACATTGACCCTAAAAAATTACAATTAGAGCTTAAATACATAACTTCCCGAAACAGCAATTTTCGCCCAGATCCGACTATCGGTCGACCGGTCCGGTCGACCGACTCCCTCTCACGGTCGACCGGACCGGTCGACCGAAACAAACCGAGAGTTGGGTTTCCTGCAGACAGCTTCTCCGGTCGACCGGTCCGGTCGACCGCTCAAATCCTGTGCACATTGTGCACGTCGGTCGACCGGACCGGTCGACCGACCTCTGTCTTTTTCTGCTGCTGCTTCTTTTCCTGCCCGCTGTTCCTTCGCCTTTCGTCGTAGAATCCTTGGCAGTCTTCAACAGTACCTGGCATGACCTCATCTCCTCTACTGTACTCTCTCCTCCAACAATTACGTTGAAACTGAATTCAAAATCACTATTCTGACTTATTAATATTGAAAATAAAATAAAATGAAAAGAGATCTATAAATGCTCTAATGAGTTGTGCTGCTCAAAGCTGTAGTTCGTCACCAATTTTAGTTTTTCGGTAAACTTGTAGTAATTTATTTTATTTTTATTAGATTAATTTGAGTCATGCAGTAACTTTTATATTGAGTCTGAATATTTTTAAGACTCTTTATTCGGAGAAGAGTCTATAACTCTAGATAAGTATTATTTTCAATAATTTGTAACAGATTTTTTATCAAAAAATAATTTTCTCTTCTTCCATTCATTTTAGGCTTGTGACTGCTGATTAAAAGTAAATGATAAATGTCCAACACTGTTTCTACTGCGTCACTATTTTTCTATTGCAATTTTGTTTTTTTTTTCAACGCAGAGTGTTACCGAGAATTGAATCTAAGACTCCTCGTAACTCGCTCCCACCCTCACCTCTTGTCACTGAGTCAAGTTTCACCAGCTATTTTGCCATTGTTATGAAAGATATCTAACACTTGAAATCACATAGCCACTCAAAAATGGAAATGTTGCTACTAGCCGAGGGCAGAGCCAAATAGCTCCCACGTAGGCACGTGCCCTACCTGAGTTTTTTTAGATTTATTGGGTTGAGAGTTGCGTGGTATAAATACCAACTCTTTCATATTCTAGTGTAATTGGACTTGAGCCATGGACCGGACTTGAGCCATGGACCAAGCAGGCCTTTAATTCATTGACCAGATCAAATCAGATATGAGCTTCTCGCAACAAGCAGATCCGTTCTCCTTCAGTATAATAAGTTACGGATTCTTACAAAATTATCTTCTCTTCCATTGTAAAATTCTTCTGAAAACTCTTCTTTTTTCCATTCGTCGTTTACCGGGACAGTTTTTACCGTTGAGAGAGGATGCACTTCCAAGGTCTGGGCGAGGACCGATCATCTTTCTTCTAGGCCATGCTTCTGCACGACTACGCCACCCCGTTCATTTGATTCCTTTATATTAGTTGCATGTTTAGGATGAGTATTTAATTTGATTAAAAGATTTTTGATTTGATTTGTTGCCTGATTTAAATATGCCCTACAATCTAGAAGAAAGATTAATATTTCTCAATAATTTCTTGCAATTAAATTTAAGAAATTATTTCATACAATTTACTTAAATCTTTTAATGCAATATTTGTTTCATGCAATATAATTACTTATATATTTGTTTTAGAATTATATGCAATTAGAGAATTATTTTTACAAATAAAAGATAACTATTTACATTCTTGTCAACAAAAATTCTGATAGATCTTAAAAGGAAAATTTGTGCCCTAACAATTGTATCTTTTATAAGTTCTTGCAAATTAAAATCCATTTGTTCTAATTCTTACAACGCCAAATCTTGTAATACAGGAGTAGGAAAATCTTTACATAACCTTATCTTTTTCATTGTAAAATTTTATCACAAGATTTTATTTAATTATTTCATTACAAAAGAGAAATTATTTTCAAGAGAATTTAAATTATTTAGATATTGCCTTATTTTAAATATATAATATAAACTCGTAGTGCAAAATTATACATACATGCATTAGTTAATTAACTGCTTCTTGCAATAGTTTAGCTAAATAAAATTATCTAATTCTTATTATTTGTTCTAAGGATTATTTGTCTTGAATCTTGCAGGTCAATTGTTATATTACTTCTTACTAGTTTATTTTTTTGGAATAGAAATTAAGAAGTAAATTAATTTGCTATAATTATTATTGATATAATTTCAAATTAGAAAATTAAAAAGGTAAATATTTTCTCAAATTTCTGTGCAGAATAATTGTACTCTATGTGGTTCCATAATTAAGGAACGCCAAGTGCGAAAAATCTCCCACCTAAATTACGCCGAATTGACCAATTAGGCTGGTAAAAATTGGGTCTTGACTAACCCTACAACCTTAAGAAACAAATTAAACTGGTCAACTTCTGCAACTTAGTATTACTTGACACAAATTATATCTTGCTAGAGTCATTTGTCACATAATTAAAAAAGAATTAAAAGCTACTAACATAAACTAAATTCTGACATTTTCAAATAATTTTGAAATATAGAATTCAGATAGCAACATCCTGTCACTATGGTCAACCCTGATCATTCTAAGGGTGTCAAACCTGAGAAATTTCCCGGCACATACTTTAAGAAGTGGCATACCAAATGAAGTATTGGTTGATCACTTTAGGTCTCATTTCAGCCATAGATAGCACCATTCCTGTACCTTCTCTGAAACCATCACCTATTGGATCTTCTCCTATTAAAACTACTTCTACAACTCCTTCCTCCTACAATTATTTGAAACCTGAAGAAATTGATTATCGAGATAGACTTATGTCCTTTCAAAAGCTTTTGAGGCTGAATCCTTCTCACTCAAATACAACTCTCTGACATTCGAATGTAAGATCCACTCTGTTGAAGTTGATCTATATTATTTCAAGTATCTATAAACCAAAAATCAAATTTTTGAATACTTTTTGCCCATTCATCAAGTAGGGGAAAAACGGATGACCTAAATGGTGAGTGGTTAGTTTAACGGTGTATAACATTTGAAACCTAACAAAAATTAGTTTATAGGAGTTTTTAAATATATAGATCATAATGAAATGACCGGATTGAGAATTTGTATGTCTAAAGACATAGATCTAACCAACTCACTATTTTCGCCGTCCATTTTGCGCCGCTTGATGGGTAGGAAAAAGTATTCAAAACACTTGATTTTTAGTTTATAAATACTTGAAATAATATAGAGCAACTTCAACAGAGTGTATCTTGTATTCGAATGTCAGAGGATTGAATTTGAGTGGGAAGGATTTGGGCTCAAATCCTTTTGAAAGTACACAAGTCTATCTCTTATCGCTTGATTATCATTGTCTCCATAAAAATCTTAGTGCACTATCTGATAATTTATATGACATTTATTATGAATATAAAGAGTGCCAAAGAAATATAGATAGCTCTCGAGGAAGAATATGGCCTCGATGATGTTGGAATTAAAAGATTCACCTAATCCTCCTTCAATAAATTCATGATGACTAATAGTAAACCAATCAATGATAAACTTCATGAAATTCAAGATTATATCCAACACTTTCAATCAAAAGGAAATCAATTCTTTGATGATTACAAGGTGTCCTGTCTCACTGATAAACTCTCTCCTTCCTGGTCAGCTTTTACTGGAGAACTCTGTCATAAGCAAGGTTATATTACCATTGTTCAAGCCTAAAAAGCGATTAGCGTAGAAGACTAGCATAGGCAAAACTCCAAAACCAAGTCTAAAATGAAAGTTAAAGTGAACTTGGTGAAGGATAAGCCTAAACACAAATTCCTGAATCCCAAAGGTAAGAAATTCAAAAAACCCAATCACTCATCTTCCTTCAAATCTTTTCAATCTTGCTCTTTCAAACCAAAAATCTCTTGCCATAAAATCGATAAAAGACTCTGTTACGTTTGCGGGAGAACCAATTGTTTGGTGGAGAAAAATTCGCGTAAAGTTTCCTTGAATTAATTGAAAAATTACAACGGACTTATACTCCAACTACAAGGGAGGGAGGATATTGAATCTTGAATCCTCCCTTTGTTTAATGCTGGGGTTTTCAGGTGGCGATAGAAAGTGAATCTTGTTTTCCATTGATCGGGTGAACGTCAGGAACTTTTGGGGATCTTCTCTTCGGATGGTGGACGGAGTAACACAGGTCTGTCGACCAGAAATCTCAAAGAGATTATAGGCAAAGATTAACTTGTACGCAGCAAGTTACTTGAAGAGTTGGACTCTCTTTCCTTCTCTGTGGAAGCTCTCAAGTCAAGCTCTTCTCCTTAATTTCTCTGATCTTACTCTTCTCCCCATAGCAACGGGGCTATTTATAGAGGTTTCAGGGGCGAACGTGCCCCCTAAAAACGCTCCATAATGAGAGTTAACTTCCCCGTTATGTGTATTGGCCCAAAGGCCTATCACCCTAGTTTTGATGATGATCAACTCATGAAGTTATGTTTACTAATGATCTTGTGTTTAATTAGTGAGATTCATTATTAAGATCTTAGTAGGTGCATAGCTCAACAAAGGATAAAATATCAAGATTTGGAGCTAGCACGGTGTGATCCAAGGAGCTTTTGGATCAAGCTTGGACCAAGCCAAGAAGATGAGAAGCCTTCAAGTGAAGACTTCAAGAAGATGAAGACTTGTGTCTAGGTATAAGATTTATTTTTGTTTTAGAGATAAAATGTAAAGGATAGATAGTTGGTGGATTGCTCAAGTATATATCACACACACACTCTTGATAGAATTGTTTTCATAAAAGATCTTTTTTTATTTAGAAAAGATTTTTCTTTGTGACAAAATACAAGTTTGGCTTTTGGTATTTATCATATACATATCTTTAAACCAAAACCAAGTTTAGAGCTTTATGACAAAATATAGATATTTCATCTTGATTGTGTAGTGGATCTTATCCATACACACTATGCCTTAAAATGAATTATAATATCTTGTTTTTGTATTTGAAGATGTTTTGAAAAAACAAAGTTAGAAAACATGTTTTGGAAAATACAGTTTTTATCTTGAGCCAAATATTTCCAACTTACAAAAATAGTCCAATCTTTTATAACATGCCTTGATTTTGTGCAAGCATGTTTGTATATCAAAGTATATTGGTTAAACTATTTTGTAGATTTTTATATATTTTATGGGATTTTATTTGAACCAAAAAGACCATGTTTTAAATCCCAGAAAATTGTTTCAGGCTTCATATTAGTCGACTAGTGACCTTTAATAGTCGACTAATACAGGAGTCGGCCGACCGAACCGGTCGACCGACGTGCACAAACATGCACGCCTAAGTGTACTGGAGGACGGCCGACCGTGCCGGTCGACCGCTCCAGAGAGCAGAGCTCTCTGGAAAGTTCGGCCGACCGCGCCGGTCGACCGACAGAGAGTTAGACTCTCAGCTCCAGTGGGTCGGTCGACCCGGGCGGTCGACCGTGGCTCCAATGGTCAGAAATCTGACCGTTGGCGGTCGACCGCGCCGGTCGACCGGCAGCTCTGACAGACCCCAACGGCTAGTTTTCTGACAGCCTATAAATTGGGGGTCTTATCATTGTTTTGAGCCAAGATTTTCAAGTGGGTTTTCACCAGTTTTTCCTGAACTATTTAGAGGTTTTCCTCCACTTGATTTAGAGCAAATATTTCCAATTAAAAGGAGAGATTTATCAAGAGTGTTAAAAGAAAGTCTTTGAGTTTTCCTCCACCTTTCACATCCTTGTTTTTCTCACACCACACTTGAGCTATCCATTGATTATTCATCCTATAGGTGTGTTGTAGTGAGAGTGCTTTAGCTGATCAAAGTGTTGTGATCACCAAAGATCTTTTCCTTGTTCTTTGAGGAGACGGGCAAGTGTGCTCGTGTTTGTTTAGGGTCCAAGTGTGGACTCGGTGTTTCAGGTTCGGGTGCGAACTCCGTGTTTGAGGTGCGGCCTCGGCGAGCCGGTGGGCTTGCGGTGTGTACGGGACTAGGGAGTCCGAGGGCTTGTAGGTGTTGCGGCACCGAGGAGAGATCCATTGGGATCTTGCATAGTGGAAATCCTTCGTGTGTCGAAGGCGGGGATGTAGAGCAAGTGTGCTCGAACCTCGAAACATACCCTTGTGTTTGCGATTGCTCACTCTCTCTCTCTTTGTCTCTTTTATATCTTGCATGCTATTTATTGTGCTTTCATTTACATGCTTGATATTCATTGTGCTCATATTGTATACTTGCTTGGGTTTGTTGTCTAACACTTGTATTAACCAAGAGAGCCAACGCGGCACCTCAACCCATTCAAGGGGAATCTAGAGGAGTTTGTCCAGAGCCCTTCACGGGGAATTCGGCAACACTCTTGTGTTATACATAGTGTTTAGTGTAAAAGATTTTATTAGGTCATAATTGTTTTAGCTTCCGCATTATTTGCATAATTCACCATTAAGTGACCATTAGATTAGCCTTCACCTATTCACCCCCCTAGGTGAACCTTACAATTGGTATCAGAGCATGGTACTCTGATTTGGTCTAACAACCTAGAGTTAAAGATCCTCATTTTTAGGCTAATCACAATATTTTTGTACACACACCATGGACTTCATGTCACCACCCATGTTTGACATTGTTAACATCCATATATGGAAGGTGAAGATGTCCTTGTACCTCAAAGCCTTAGGTATTCATGTTTATCTTGCCACAACTAATAATGCATATTGTTTAAATGGTAAGAATATTGAGGCTAATACAAAAGCCCTTAATGCTTTAAAGTCTACCCTAGATGATGTTTATTTACCTAGAGTTTCTAACATTGATTTGGCTTTTGTAGTGTGGAACACCCTCCTCTCCCTTGGCGAAAAAGAACAATATTATGCCGGGAGCGATTCGGACGTTGGAAGCGACATCTCCAATGTGTGCTACATGGTCCAAGGGGATAACCCCCTTGAGGTAACTACCGAATCCGAGGATGAGGATGTAGACATGTCATATGATGAGCTTACCACTTTTTTCTAATTATTGCTTGAGAAATATGACATGATTAAGAAAGATAATAAAAATTTGAAAAAGAAACTTGATTGCATGCATGTAGAACATGATTCATTTAGAAGTAACATTGCATGTTTAGAAAAAGAAAATGAAGTTTTGAAAAATGAAAATGTTTCCCTCATGTCTAAATTGAATGATTTATGTGAAGGGAATATGTCTTTGAAAAATAAGATTGATTTGGTGGAAAAACAAAAGGAAGTCGTTTTCAAGAAAATAAGTCTTTGAAAAAAAAATTTTGAAAAAGAAAAAGAAAAGGAAAAAATTTTTAAAGAAAAGAAAATTGACTCTTTATCTCACATGTCTTTACATGCTACCATTGATGATAGTGAGATTAAGAATTTGAAAAATAAAATAGATAGTTTGAGTTCAACTTTGAACTCGTGTGCATTCAACCATTCTAGATTGGAGTCCATGTTTGCAAAGAAACAAACTCCACATGTTCATGCACATCATCATAACCATGCATATGCTTATGTTGCACGCCACGATCACAATCACACTCATAAGCATTCTAAGGTGTACAAGTGTACACATTATGGCCGCAAAGGCCATTTAGCAAAATTTTGTTTGATAAGTTGCATCATATTAATTTTTCTAATAATAAAAATGTTTGGGTGCCTTACAAAGCTAACCCCCAAGGACCCAAGAAAAAATGGGTACCAAAACCCCCACCCCATGTTTTTGATGTAGGTGAGGGATCTCTCAAGACGTGAGAGATTTGGTGCCTTAATGGTGGATGCACTTGGACTTGATGGACACATATATGGATGCATCGCTATCAAGGAGGTTTTGGTGGGATGACCACCATGTTTGGAGCTTTGGAGTTGGTAACAATCTCTAAACTCCCATTTTATTTTGTACATGCTTATTCATTTGAGAAATCATATAGCATGTTCATGTTTTAGTTTCATTGTTTTATGTGCTTCATGTGGTATTTACATGCTTAGATGTAGAATGTGTCAAACTTGCATTTATATATATATATGAATAGTGAACTACAATTGACTCATATATATTTGAACTTCATGCTCATTTGTATCCACTATATGCATGTGTATAGGCTAGTTTTAATGATTCTTCCATTTATATATGTTTTGCCAATTTTTATGCTTTACTTCATGTATATGTATTTTTTAATTTAAATCTAATAAATATACATGTATACCCGTGAGTCTCTTGCCTTCATGCAAATACATTTGATAGACTTTTTTATGTTTGGGATATGTATGTGTATTGTTAGGATTGGATAAATCATACATATGCCTAGAAGTGTATTATTTTCAAGAAAAATAAATTTTCATGTTTTATAAAATGTTATTCATCTTTTGAGCTTCAATAACCATTTTCATGAAAATGTTATTTACATAACTTTTGAACACTCATCTTTTACTTTTCAAGATAATTTTGAGCTTTATGGACTATGAGTGCTTGAACTTTTATGTACTTAGTATGATTCATGAAATACATATGTTTTGATTTCATTTTTTTGAAGGATCTTTAACTAGTTTTTTTAAAAAAATTATTTTAACTAGTTAATTGTTCTTCATTTGGTAGAGTTTTTCAAACAAAGCTTATTTTTCAAATCTATTTTTGAAAACCCCTACCATCTATTATGCCTTGTATGCTTCATTGAAAATCTTCTATCTTGTGCATATTGACTGAGTTTTCCTGCACACAAAAATTAGAATATTAGATTAAGAATAAGATCGTGCGAGGTCTCAGTTCTAATCCGCGGTAGCAAGGCTATGCGGGTCGTGATCCTCAAGGAGGGACTGCGATAGAAGCGTTAAGCAAGTTAATCTCTAAAATTTATCTTTTTTAGTTAATTGTCACGATGGTATTTACAAAGAAACGTGGTATTTACAATGAGTTGTGGGAAAGAATATTGGAGAGATGTGGATTTAATCTACGAAAAGAAAATAAAAGAAAAGAAAGGAAAACTTATCTCTTTATTTGCTTGCCGTTTGAACCGTTGCGATGATTTCCCTTTTCTTGGAAGGCGTACAAGCACGGCTTATGGGATCGTCCGCCTTCTTAATCTACTCTACGAAATAAAACAACAAGCTATGAAGACTTGTTCATCGCCATGGGCCGTCAAGGTTCCTTCTTCGGCTAGGTAGTCTCAAAGCGTCAAGTTCTCACGGTTTGCAAGACATCAGAGAAGAAAACAATATAGAAAACAAGATTAAAGAGAACAAGAACACAACATAAAATAGAAGAGATGAACAAATAAACATAACAAAAACAAACCTTTGAATGGATTTCATTAACAATTGAAGAAGAGTTGGCTTACACCGCTGTCACCTCAGTACAAGCATGGACTCTTTCCTCCATGAAAGCTTCCTCCACTCTCAGAATTTACAAAAGATAAACAAAAAGAAAACCTAACCTAGAAGAAAGAGGAAAAACCCTAAAAATCTGAACTTTGGCCCTTTGCTGGACGCTGGACGCTCTGTAAGTTGCACTGCAGGAGATATTTATAGATGCAGAAGGCTACAGAGTCCCGGACGAATCTGCCCACGAAATTTGGGATCAGGATCTTATCAAAGTGCCGCGGATTTGCGGCGGTTCCGCGGCACTTTTGTGGCTTCTGGCCACGCGCTTTGGCGCGTGGCCTCTCCTGGTCCGTCCATGTGGGCGCCTGCTTCTAGAATTGTAATCCTGGCCTTTTAAATCTGGATTTTCGAGGTAACTTGGTAATCAAGTTACCCTTAATCCAGATTTCTTCAAATCTTCCTCCCACGAATTTTCTTCTTATCTTGGCCTTTTATTCTCATCCTGCAGGTGTTTAGGGTTGGATAGAAGTCTATCCTTCCCTAATCTCTGATATTTACAACTTTCAGCCCTTGTATTTGCATTTTGACTCTTTGTATTTGCGCTTTTTCACCTGGGCTTCAAACATGGGCTTGGATCTGGGCTTTTGGGCTCTTTAGGCTTTATTTATTGTTAACATAACTATTCGAGGCCTGCACACAATAAATAATAAAATATTAATAATTGTGCAGAATTAAATGAATAAATATGAAAATGTGATGGTAAATATGATGATAAAAATGCACTTTTGACTACCAATCACACCCCACACTTATCTTTTTGCTCGTCCTCGAGTAAAAAACAAAGAAAAAGAAAAAGTTAATCTAACCTAACTCACTTTCGTAGGAATCACGATTGCACTTAGCACGTGCAACAAGCCGTTAAACCTCTAGGTTACCCTAGAGGACGAGTGTTGTCTCGTGAGGGTTTTCAGCGGATTGCACCCACAAAATCCATAAAAAGGAAAATATTTGAATTATTATTGAAGAGACTAAGTAGTCTATAAGTTTTAGGATCCTCATTTTTATTCATTCTTCAAACCTAGTCTTTATAAAATCAATTGTTATTCATTTTAGGTAAGGATTAAAATTGAATTTCTAATATAGTCTTTTTCGTTACCAAAAATCATATGCATCCTTATGTTTTACTAGGAATTCTTAACTTGGACTCTCATGCCTCTTTATTATTTTTATAACTTCATCTAATTTTCTTTCGTGTAAGTATCAAGGCTTCTTGAGGCCCTAATACCTAACTAATTGATTATTAGATGTGTTAATATAATTTTTTTTTTTTTTTTTGGCATGTATAACTCATCTAATTTTCTTTCGTATAAGCATCAAGGCTTCTTGAGGCCCTCATACCTAACTAATTGATTATTAGATGTGTTAATACATATATTATACTTCTTAGTCTTCTTAGGCTTTCTAATCCACCCATGTAACGAACTTAAAGTCGATGACTCCCAAACCGGTTGGCTTTAGGGCACCAGGTGAGAAAACACCCTGCGGACTCAAATTCGAGTGAACTAGGCCACAAAACTAAGGACTTTTTATTTAGAACTACCTTTAGGCGTGAATACTTATGCTTCTTGAGGCACATGTATCCAGCTTAATTGGTGATTTTTATATATATATATATATATTTTTTTTATGAGGCACAAGGTCTTTGTCTTAGAATCCTAGATATGTACTAGGAATGCACATTTCATTAAGGTAAAAATTAAGACTAATTATTTATTCAATTTCTCTCCTATACCTAAAATTTAAACAATTTATTTATTTTGACCAAGTTTTTAGAAATCCTAATCATGATTTTCCTAATCCTTAAAACTAACTTAGATTTCTTTCAAAAAATAAGTCAAAATATTTCCTTTTTATAACATTTTTTTTTTAATTTTTTTTTAGATTTTTTTTTTTTTTTTTTTAGCAAATTTTGTTAGTGTCTACCTATGTTAGTATGTTAGTAAAGCCCACCCCCACACTTATCTCATGCATTGTCCTCAATGTATGAATGAATGCATATATGCATGAAACAGAACAAGGGAAGGCAGAAGTTACCTTAGGGTGGTGGTTCCGGAGGTGGTCTAATTGGTCCACGAAATGCGGCCCAATCAAGATAACAAATAATTTGGTGGAACTCACCAGAAACTTTCCTTACATAACCCACTAAAATATATGTATAATCAATTTTTAGTATTTTCACCCCATCAAATTTCCAAATTTCATAATATATTTCAGAGTTAATTGTCTCAACCTCCTTGTCCCAAAATGGAGTATGAAAGGATGGAATTATTGACTTGGACATTATAGGTGCGGGAACGAATACCGACTCAGGGAAGAGGCTCAAATCAAGTAAGGGCTCAGGAGTCGGGCTCGGTTCAAGAATTGGGTCCAAGTCAAGAAATTGAAACTCAAGTCCACAATCTTCTTCCCACAATGGAATGTGACCTAATATGGATGATATCTCTTTACTTCCAATATTAAGGAATTCTAGCTCATCGCCATACAATTCTTCAAAACTAAGGTCAACATCTTCCGTCAGAATTGTACAATCAGTTTCAGAAGTAAAGAGATTGTGAGAATCTAGGTCATGTTCAAGTTCTAATTCGGGAAAGGAAAAACTTGCCAAGTTATCAGAATTTGAAGTTTCGGCAAGTTCACATGATGGTACTGAATTAGAATCTTGTTGTCCAAAGCAACTTGGTTCGTCGGCTTTAAAAGAGTGGTCAGCGATATCAGAATCAGCCGGACGGTTAGAACGTAAGCATTGAACCATCAAATCAATATCATGATCACGGGCTAATTTAGCCTCGGTCATGGCAGCTAGCATCCCTTCATAGTCGATAGGTGCTTCTTGTTGAAAATAGGAAGGGTAATCTTGATAAAGTTGTGAGTCGGTGGACTCACGTATCATCATGTCTAAAATTGATGGTGATTTTTGCTTGGACTCATTTCTACTCATCATTTCCAAGATAGATGGATTTCTATTCTGAATGGGTGGATCTGAGTATGAATCTTGGGAAAAATGTGGACTAGATGGATATGAAGGACAATTAGGTTGAGCATTAGACTCGGGGGACTCGAAACCCCATGAACTCTGTGACGAGTTGAAATTATTATGGAAATTATAGTCATAAGATGGGGGGTGTGGGTTATACTCATTCGGATAAGACCATTCCGGCACACTAGATTGGTCAAAGTTAGGGTATGCCGGGTTGGTAATATCCGAATAATAGTTAGGGGTGTAATATGGATTAAAATTAGAATTATTATTATATGCCATGTCACACCAACACAAACACAACAAACAAACAAAAAAAAAAATTCTAACCTAAGTTAGGGTAGACCTATGACCTAGACGACTCCTAACTGGTTAGACCGTCCACAGGAGGTTGGGTGCAGACTTTGACCACGAGTTAATCAGCCAGGTCAGGGCAAGAGTGGTGGGAGGTTTTCCGTCAAAGACGTTCCTTAATTAAATAACCACCACACTTCGGGCTTTCGGCCCTCAATCCCCTTCCTAGACACTGATTTGGCAGGAGTCAACTTCCAACACCGTTCCCCCTTAGGATAATCTCCTAATTGAGTCCGAGATGTCCCTAGGGCCAACGTCTACTCTTTTTTAGTTAGGCTTGGGTTAGTGAGTGCTTGGGATATGATTTTTGGGCTAAGGAAGGGTGATGAAATCCCCACCTTATCTTGTTAATGGGTTATGCCCTTAAGATGAATTAGTGCAAGTGTACAAGATAAATAGATAAGAATCACTCAAAGCAGAAAATCAACCAAGAGATGAGTCCTATTCTACATGCAATGCGTACGTACCTTGCTCCTCCAGCACTCTTCAACAGTAAATAAAAATAATTGAAAAGACACGTGCCTAATATGCAAACGTCTAATCAAATTTTATTTTTAACAACCAATAATTTACTGTTGAATTATTAGCAATTTACAGGTATATCACAGAACAAATCAGAACAGAGCATAAAACAGAATTTTTAACTTGAAGCACCCTGCAAAAATTTGGATCAGTAATTCACCACTGTTGCCGCGTTTCCGCGGCTCTGGCCGCGGATCCGCGGCAAAACAGTGGGTTCTGGTGCTCTGCCTTCGAGGGCAGAGGCACAGAATAGCAATATGTCCACTGCTGCTGCTATGTTTCTGTTTCCTGTTCTCCAAACCTGCAAACAAAAAAGAATAAAGAATTAGTTAAAAATTAAATTTTTTTATTTTAGAGATAACTTACCGTCCCTCCCCGGCAACGGCGTCAATTTTTTTGACTGAGTTTTCCTGCACACAAAAATTAGAATATTAGATTAAGAATAAGATCGTGCGAGGTCTCAGTTCTAATCCGCGGTAGCAAGGCTATGCGGGTCGTGATCCTCAAGGAGGGACTGCGATAGAAGCGTTAAGCAAGTTAATCTCTAAAATTTATCTTTTTTAGTTAATTGTCACGATGGTATTTACAAAGAAACGTGGTATTTACAATGAGTTGTGGGAAAGAATATTGGAGAGATGTGGATTTAATCTACGAAAAGAAAATAAAAGAAAAGAAAGGAAAACTTATCTCTTTATTTGCTTGCCGTTTGAACCGTTGCGATGATTTCCCTTTTCTTGGAAGCCGTACAAGCACGGCTTATGGGATCGTCCGCCTTCTTAATCTACTCTACGAAATAAAACAACAAGCTATGAAGACTTGTTCATCGCCATGGGCCGTCAAGGTTCCTTCTTCGGCTAGGTAGTCTCAAAGCGTCAAGTTCTCACGGTTTGCAAGACATCAGAGAAGAAAACAATATAGAAAACAAGATTAAAGAGAACAAGAACACAACATAAATAGAAGAGATGAACAAATAAACATAACAAAAACAAACCTTTGAATGGATTTCATTAACAATTGAAGAAGAGTTGGCTTACACCGCTGTCACCTCAGTACAAGCATGGACTCTTTCCTCCATGAAAGCTTCCTCCACTCTCAGAATTTACAAAAGATAAACAAAAAGAAAAACCTAACCTAGAAGAAAGAGGAAAAACCCTAAAAATCTGAACTTTGGCCCTTTGCTGGACGCTGGACGCTCTGTAAGTTGCACTGCAGGAGATATTTATAGATGCAGAAGGCTACAGAGTCCCGGACGAATCTGCCCACGAAATTTGGATCAGGATCTTATCAAAGTGCCGCGGATTTGCGGCGGTTCCGCGGCACTTTTGTGGCTTCTGGCCACGCGCTTTGGCGCGTGGCCTCTCCTGGTCCGTCCATGTGGGCGCCTGCTTCTAGAATTGTAATCCTGGCCTTTTAAATCTGTATTTTCGAGGTAACTTGGTAATCAAGTTACCCTTAATCCAGATTTCTTCAAATCTTCCTCCCACGAATTTTCTTCTTATCTTGGCCTTTTATTCTCATCCTGCAGGTGTTTAGGGTTGGATAGAAGTCTATCCTTCCCTAATCTCTGATATTTGCAACTTTCAGCCCTTGTATTTGCATTTTGACTCTTTGTATTTGCGCTTTTTCACCTGGGCTTCAAACATGGGCTTGGATCTGGGCTTTTGGGCTCTTTAGGCTTTATTTATTGTTAACATAACTATTCGAGGCCTGCACACAATAAATAATAAAATATTAATAGTTGTGCAGAATTAAATGAATAAATATGAAAATGTGATGGTAAATATGATGATAAAAATGCACTTTTGACTACCAATCACATATGAAGGGTGGTAGGTTATGAGATATACACTTGATCTTATTGTTATGTCAATTGGTATCATTGAATCGTTTCAATTGGTATCAATATGAAATTATTTAGTATATACTCATATTTTGTTTCTTATATATGTATGTATCAATTTCACTTGGTATACTCATTTTTCATACATATATATGATTTTTATGTGCTTAACTTACAATTGGCTCACATTTTTAAAAGCACAAAGTTTATGATGAAAAATAAAATTTTTGGATCATTATGTTTACCATTGATATCAAAATGCTTCGACTTCATATTTGTTAAATTTCAATTGGTATCAATATAATAATGATTATTTTCAATTTGGTATCTTAAAAATTTGTTTGTTTTACAAAAGCTCTGATACCTTTCAAAATTTTGTTTAAGAAAAATTAAAAAATAATAATAAAAACATTTTGTTGATATGTTTGATTTTACCCCTTCTTGATCTTTTTGTTTTTGACAAAAAGGAGGAGAAAAATTTGTTTGATTTGATTTTACTTTGAACCCTTTGTTGATGATTGACAAAAAGGGGAGAAGTATTTGAGTTTATATGCATGTTTTCATTGCTTAAGGGGGAGAAGTATTTGTCTTCCTTGTTACTTATGCATATATGTTTTTGTATTGCAAATAGGAGAAAAAGATTTTGATTTATGCTTGTTGCATGTTTTATCTCCATACATTGCATACATGTCATGTGCTTCATTTCCATATTATATTGTTTATGTGTTATGCATGAGTTAAGGGGGAGCTTCTTTGAAGCTTTACTTTAATCCATGAATATATAACTCCATGAGTTTTGTCATCATCAAAAAGGGGGAGATTGTTGGCCCAAAGGCCTATCACCCTAGTTTTGATGATGATCAACTCATGAAGTTATGTTTACTAATGATCTTGTGTTTAATTAGTGACAGATTCATTATCAAGATCTTAGTAGGTGCATAGCTCAACAAAGGATAAAATGTCAAGATTTGGAGCTAGCACGGTGTGATCCAAGGAGCTTTTGGATCAAGCTTGAACCAAGCCAAGAAGATGAGAAGCCTTCAAGTGAAGACTTCAAGAAGATGAAGACTTGTGTCTAGGTATAAGATTTTATTTTTATTTTAGAGATAAAATGTAAAGGATAGATAGTTGGTGGATTGCTCAAGTATATATCACACACACACTCTTGATAGAATTGTTTTCATAAAAGATCTTTTTTTATTTAGAAAAGATTTTTCTTTGTGACAAAATACAAGTTTGGCTTTTGGTATTTATCATATACATATCTTTAAACCAAAACCAAGTTTAGAGCTTTATGACAAAAACATAGATATTTCATCTTGATTGTGTAGTGGATCATATCCATACACACTATGCCTTAAAATGAATTATAATATCTTGTTTTTGTATTTGAAGATGTTTTGGAAAAACAAAGTTAGAAAACATGTTTTGAAAAATACAGTTTTTATCTTGAGCCAAATATTTTCAACTTACAAAAATAGTCCAATCTTTTATAACATGCCTTGATTTTGTGCAAGCATGTTTGTATATCAAAGTATATTGGTTAAACTATTTTTGTAGATTTTTATGTATTTTATGGGATTTTATTTGAACCAAAAAGACCATGTTTTAAATCCCAGAAAATTGTTTCAGGCTTCATATTAGTCGACTAGTGACCTTTAATAGTCGACTAATACAGGAGTCGGCCGACTGGACCGGTCGACCGACGTGCACAAACGTGCACGCCTAAGTGTACTGGAGGACGGCCGACCGTGCCGGTCGACCGCTCCAGAGAGCAGAGCTCTCTGGAAAGTTCGGCCTACCGCGCCGGTCGACCGACAGAGAGTTAGACTCTCAGCTCCAGTGGGTCGGTCGACCCGGGCGGTCGACCGTTGCTCCAACGGTCAGAAATCCGACCGTTGGCGGTCGACCGCGCCGGTCGACCGGCAGCTCTGACAGACCCCAACGGCTAGTTTTCTGGCAGCCTATAAATTGGGGGTCTTGTCATTGTTTTGAGCCAAGATTTTCAAGTGGGTTTTCACCAGTTTTTCCTGAACTATTTAGAGGTTTTCCTCCACTTGATTTAGAGCAAATATTTCCAATCAAAAGGAGAGATTTATCAAGAGTGTTAAAAGAAAGTCTTTGAGTTTTCCTCCACCTTTCACATCCTTGTTTTTTTCACACCACACTTGAGCTATCCATTGATTATTCATCCTATAGGTGTGTTGTAGTGAGAGTTCTTTAGGTGATCAAAGTGTTGTGATCACCAAAGATCTTTTCCTTGTTCTTTGAGGAGACGGGCAAGTGTGCTCGTGTTTGTTTAGGGTCCAAGTGTGGACTCGGTGTTTCGGGTTCGGGTGCGAACTCCGTGTTTGAGGTGCGGCCTCGGCGAGCCGGTGGGCTTGCGGTGTGTACGGGACCAGGGAGTCCGAGGGCTTGTAGGTGTTGCGGCACCGAGGAGAGATCCATTGGGATCTTGCATAGTAGAAATCCTTCGTGTGTCGAAGGCGTGGATGTAAAGCAAGTGTGCTCGAACCTCAAAACATACCCTTGTGTTTGCGATTGCTCACTCTCTCTTTCTTTGTCTCTTTTATATCTTGCATGCTATTTATTGTGCTTTCATTTACATGCTTGATTTTCATTGTGCTCATATTGTATACTTGCATGGGTTTGTTGTCTAACACTTGTATTTAACCAAGAGAGCCAACGCGGCACCTCAACCCATTCAAGGGGAATCTAGAGGAGTTTGTCCAGAGCCCTTCATGGGGAATTCGGCAACACTCTTGTGTTATACATAGTGTTTAGTGTAAAAGATTTTATTAGGTCATAATTGTTTTAGCTTCCGCATTATTTTCATAATTCACCATTAAGTGACCATTAGATCAGCCTTCACCTATTCACCCCCCCTCTAGGTGAACCTTACAATGTGGGCAGTGATTGACCCCATAATAAGGGCAGTTATAACTGAGACGCGGGTTTCGCCACTCGCGCCTTGGTACTGCAGTACTGTTGAGACGCGGGTTTCGACTTGCGCGCCTTGGTGCTGCAGCGCTGGCTGAGACGCGGGTTTCGACCCTCGCATCTTGGTGCTGCAGTGCTGTTGAGACGTGGGTTTCGACCTGCACGCCTTGGTACTGCAGCGCTGGCTGAGATGCGGGTTTCGACCCTCGCGCCTTGGTGCTGCAGTGCTGTTGAGACGCGGGTTTCGACCTGCGCCTTGGTACTGCAGCGCTGGCTGAGACGCGGGTTTCGACCCTCGCGCCTTGGTACTGCAGTGTTGGCTGAGACGCGGGTTTTGACCCTCGCGCCTTGGTGCTGCAGTGCTAGCTGAGACGCGGGTTTCGACCTGCGCGCCTTGATGCTGCAGTGCTGGCTATGATTAGCCCTGTGTCCGGAGTTTGGGACTCTGCTTTTGACGGCTTGTCTTTAATGATTTTTAGACAGCCTACAGAACCCCCTCCAAAGTTTTTGATATTCCGCAGTTAGCTGGGACGGATTTCGAAATACTTTGGACTCTAGCTGAATTCACCCTTCTCATGATTGGACTGACAATGCTCCGGGCTTGATCTTATTTGTAGTATGGCCTTCGTGAGTGTACTGTGGAACTCTTTGAAGCCGCCAAAACTGATCGTGTTGAGTGTCTAGATACATAGTCTAAACCTCCCCGATGCTTTGAGTTTGTTGTTGGTGTACTTTAAACCAGGGGTGGGCAGTCGTCTGCTTGTGTCACTGTACTTTTGAACTGAATTGCAGAAGCAAGGACTACACGCCAGTTCTGTGGACGCAGGGGTGATACTACTTTAAAGACGCGCCTTCTATAGGGGTGCATCTTTTGGGATGACCACGCGACTATTACTCCATGAGGTAGACGCGACTATGGCCGGGTTGAAAAGATGCGATCTTCGGGGGGATGCGTCTTTTGGAATGAAGACGCGGCTTTCTGGATGTAACTCTGGCCGTGTTGAGAAGGGACGCGTCTTTAGAGATGAAGACGCGATTGTTGGATGCGAATCCGTGCCATGAGTATGTTGCCACGTGTCTTGTAGAATTGAGAGGACACCTTCTTTTTGGCGTGTGAACTTCACGCTGCATTTAATGTGCTTTCCACGCGTCAGGTGGTGATTAGGCGTCGAGCCAAGCGCCGCGTATCTTTGCGAATCACTGTGCCTATAAAAGGCAACAGTCCTTTAAGAGTCATCATTAGACTCTCCTTCTTCTTCGTTTGCATCTGTTAGGGTTTGAGAAAGAAGCTTTCTTTCTTCTCCTCGTTTCCTTCATCGAACATCGAATCCTCTATCATAATGGCACCAAAGACTAAGCATACTGCTTCGTCTTCAAGGGTCATCATTCCTGAGATTCAAATGGGCGGTTCCTCCGTACAGGAAACCCCTATTTCAGGTATAAAAAGCCACCGGACTTGGTTTCCGCCATTAAAAGGGTTTTACAGAGTTCTTTAACTCTTAAATCCTTTTGAATATGAACCGTCAACGTGGGCTCAAGCCCGTGTTTAATCGTCAGGCGCAGTTTTTTGAGTCGATTCAACAGGGCGCAGGTTTGATGACCTCTGCTTCTTTTATCTGCTCGAATCTGCGTCTGCTTTGTTGAACACAGGGCCCCAATGAGCCTTGCGTTTTGGGTTCAACACTTAGAATATTTCTAAGTGTGAAAGATTTAGACGCAGATTTCTTATGACTCTTGTGTCTTGTGAAATCAGATGCTGGTCCTCATGAATCTCGCGTCTGAGTCCAATACTTAGAATTTTTTCATAAGTCTTGGACTTTCGAAACGCGGGTTTCATGCTAGCCTTGCGATCATTGGATTTGGATGCAGATTTTGATGATCTCCGCGTCTGGGTTCATTTCTGCGTTCGAGTTGTAAACACTTAATCATTTTCTTTCTGATCAAGTATTATTCTCTTTTGCAGTGCGATATTCCTCCGACCCTCTCTCCAAAAAGTGTCACTTCGGGCACATAGGTGGTGTTGACCGCAATCTAACCTTCGTGTTGTAGAAGACTGCTCCTGTGACTACTGACAAGTCGAAGGAGCAAAGGGAGAGAATCTCTAAGGTCGACATGAGGACCTTCCGAGAAATCATGACCGACGCAGATTTTGAGACGGATTCACGTATTCCGTTAAAGAAACCCGTCTTCTTCTTTGGGGACAACATTGGCGAGGATGGTAGCATCTTGCATGACGGCGATTACAAGTGGCTTCGCCAAATAGGGGGTAGGAAATTCTTTTTTCCAAATATGGAGAGAATGTATCCATAATCCTATCTCCAGCACATGTCTGTCCACCGGGCAATGGAATGGGAGCTTACCCGATCTGTCCCCAGTGTCTCTCTCAGCATAGTGGGCGCCAGAAAGGTACACCCTGGCGGACACAGGAAGGAAGTTTTTGGCTTGTTTCCTGGATTACTCAGGTCTGAGTACCCAGTAGGGGAAACTCCTCAGCTCAGCACTACCTTCATCAATCAATTCATGAAGGTAAGGGGTGATTTTTCAGGTGACTTCCGCCCGCTCGGGTGGGTCCATTCCTCCGACAAAGTCTGGTGGGGGCAAGATGGTGGGCTTTGTCCTCGCTAAACTTGGAGGTCTGTTGGAACAAGTGGGATTGTGTCATGCGGTCAGGGCTGTGCAGTATGGCATCCCGCAAAGTTCCCACAATTTTTGTGGGATCCTGGAGCACTACAACCCATTGACGGGGACATTCTTCACCCCGGTCAGAGAAATGGGGCTCGCCCTGTATGAACTATATGAAGTTTCAGGGCTGGTCATGGGAGACGCCCCCTATGAAGAATATGTTCCCACTTCTGAGGAGCTTCATCTTTTGAGGAAAGAGTGCCCCCAGATATATGAGACCTACTGGAAAATGCTGTGTCACTTCCATATCTGCGGTCAAATAACCTCCTGGAGGACCAGGGGAGTTAAGCAGATGTCTTGGGCGAGCTACCTGTTCAACGGTGTAGCTGAGAAAGATCACTCGGTGACCATTCTGGCCCCTAGCACCGACGAAGAAATCGCCGAGAGGATTGATACCTCTGTGAGTTCTTATACCACAGAGTCGAATGAAGACACTTTCAAACCTGACACGGTTTTTGAAAGTTTCCATCATCAAGCCCGGGTCCCCATTTCTGACCGGGCGCTACTGGCGGGCTTCCTCATGCTGTGGCTGAAGCGCTGCGTAGTGCCGACACTGCCGCATGAAGTGATTGTTGCTGATGTGGTGTATCCGGCGGTTCTGTTGGCCTATGGCAGGTCCATCGTTCTCCTTCCGGCAATGGTAGCCGGAATCCAAAGTGGATTACGGGCCCTGACTCAGAGCATGTGCAAAGTGGAGGCCATCCGTCGACTCCCAAGGTAGACCGGAGGTTGACTCAGAGGGGAGGCCGAGAGTAAAGACCCCTAACCCCCGGATCGAGCTTCCCTATACGTACCTAATGGCTTGGTACGTGATGCACTGCCCTTCACTAATGACGTCGGTGTCTCAATCCGAAGGGTTTATCCCTTTTGTGCAGAGGCTGGAGAGCTCGAGCTGGTCTCACTTCTATACGTTCTACGTTCGGAAATGTATTCTGAACGTTTCGAATTATCATCTCAACTGCTGCTTGATTAAGACGGGAAAGGTGTTGTATTATGGATATAAAAATGTATTTTATGTATCCTTTCTTGTCTCCGCTATAGTATAGGACTATACCGAGTCGATTCTCAGGGAGAGCTCGCGATAGAAGCTTTGACGTGTGGTAGTGAAGTTGTTAAACGAGTATTCTTCTCTTTCTTATAAACTTAATGAATCAAGTGAAAAAGAAACTAAAGAAAAGGATGGATATGTTCATGGTGGAAATCGTTGGAAAAGAAATCAAGATTGGGATTTGGTATTCACAAGAAAAGGAAAGAAAACTTAAGAAAGCTTGAATGAAAAGCCATGACTAGCTTACCTTGCTAGCTTGCCAAGACTTACTAGACTCCTTGATAGCGAACGCGTGCCTAATGTTGTCACTCCATCGGTGTAGGTTTCGTCTTGCGTGTTGACCTAATTACTTTCTCATGTGGTTGAAGGGTGGTTTAACCCATCCGAGAAGAGAAGATCATACAACTTGCAAGATGAAATAAAGCAATCACCCATGAGTTAGTGAAGATGGCAAGGCTAGTGGTTAGCTAGTACATGGAGAAAGATTTAGCTACAAGCCATTAATGAAGTAAAGCAAAGCATGAATAAATTGCAAGAAGTAAAGAAAGCAAGTAAAAAAGCAATTAAAGAAAGCAATTAAACTAGAACCATGCTTCAAGTAGAGGAAGGAGAATGGATCAATCCTTGTTGCTTCAAGTGTCACCCTTGATTACACAAGCTCTCTCTCTCAATCTCTCTCTTTTACAATGAATTCTAGGGAAGAAGAAGAGGGATCTAAAGAACAAAACCTAGAGAAAAACTAAACAAAATTACAACATACTAACTATTCTCCTCTCTTCTCCATTCAGTCTTTTCTCGCAGGTCCAAGGTCACATATTTATAGCCCCAGGTGAAGGATCCAGAACCTAGTTGGTTGGCGCAAAATCTGGATCTCAACTGACTCAGGATTGCCGCGCCCTTGCCGCGGATCGCGGCTCAATCCTGGCCGTTGAGCCAGATCTTTCTGTTGGGATTAGTTTGTTAGGTGGTTATCCACGTGGCATATCTAGATTCTTCATTGGGCGCGCGGATCTTTCTGGATCTGGGATTCAAATTTGGCTCTTATCTTTAATCTTTGATTAATCACTTTAATTATTGCTAATTAAAGTGATTAATTGCTTTATCTCCTTTAGAGTGTATACCTGCAAATATGTAGAGAAGATGAGTAAAAATCATATATTTATTTATTAAATGCATGGGAATTATGAGGTAAAATATGCAATATTGAGTTACAATCACACCCCCACACTTATTCTTTTGCTCGTCCCGAGCAAAACAAAGAAAAGAAAAGAAAAACTATACTACAAATTTTATTACACCACTTTCGCAGGTGACGCGATTGCACTGAGCGTGTGCAACAAGCCGTTAAACCTCTAGGTTACCCTAGAGGAGGAGTGTTGTCTCTTGAGGGTTTTCAGCGGATTACACCCACAAAATCCATAAAGAAAGAAAACAAATGTTAGTGTTTTGAAAATGCATTTTGAATAAGAGATAAGTTTACGAACTATTTTTGCAAAAATATAAGTGATCCTAGGTCATAAGTCCACCTATAATCATTCTTCCTTAAACTTAGTCTCCTTGCAAGATCTTGTTTTCAATTAAGGTAAGAATTCAAAATTGGATTGAATATTTTATCCTTCATAAAACCTAGATAGTATGCACACCGTGACAGTGAAGATTTCTGGGATTTCAACTCTAACCATAAAGCCATTTATTTATATATATTTATATTTCCTTTTTTTTATTCTTCCCTTAGTTTAGGCTTTCTAGTTCACCCTTGTAACGAGCCTATAACCGATGACTCCCAACCAGACGGTCTTAGGGCACCAGATGAGAAAACATCCCTCGGGTTTAAGGTCTCGAGTGAAAAAGGCCACGAAACTAAAGGGGATTATTATTTTTTACCACCGTTAGGCGTGAGTAACCATGCTTCTTGAGGCATAGTTATCCAGCTTAATAAGTGATCTTTATTATATATATATATATATTTTTTTTTCTTTTTTTTCTTTTATTTTTATGGCATTTTGGTCTTTGTTTCCATCCCAAGAAATGTGTAAGTGTAAAGTGCATATTATCTAAGGCAAAAAATTCAAGATAAAAATATCTCACCAATTTTACTTACTTAGCCTATAATCTCAAACAGAATCTATTATTTCAACTAGGTTTAAGATGTCATAATTAAAGCTTTCTTAATTTCTAAGATACATCTTAATTTTCTTAAAATAGATCTAAACTTTGTCTCTTATTTCAAAAAGTTTTTATTTTTATATATATTTTTTATTATTTTTTTATTTTCTAAAAGAAGTGTAAAAGAAAGAAGATCTAAAAACTCTATGTTAGTAAACCCTCCCCCACACTTATTTCATGCATTGTCCTCAATGCATCATGATATATGTATGCATGAAACAAAAATGAAGAGGGAAGGAAAAAATTACCTTAAGGTGGTGGTTCCGGTGGTGGTCTGATTGGTCCACGAAACATGGCCCAATCATCTTTTCTTTGGGTTTTGAGGAACCCACCAGAAATTTCAAGAATATGACCCACAAGAATGATGTATGCATGGAAGATTTTTATTATGTACATGACCCCATCTAATTTCCATTTTTTCAAAATAATTTCAGAATCAAATTTATCAAGATCCTTGTCCCAGAATGGTGTATGAAATGACAAAACAGTTGACTTGGACTCTGGAAGGACAGAAACTAACACTGACTCAGGAAGGTGAATAAAGTCACATGAAGGTGCAGGAGTCGAAGTGAGTTCAAAAATTGGGTCCAAGTCAAGAAATGAAAACTCAAGTCCACAATCATTCCCTAACAATGGAATGTGACTTTCTAAAGGTGATATCTCTTTACTTCCAATTTTAAGAAATTCAAGCTCATCACCATACAATTCTTCAAAACTAAGGTCAATGTTTTCCGTCAGAATTGTACAATCAGTTTCAGAAGTAAAGAGATTGAGAAAATCAAGGTCACATTTCGTATTGAGTTCAATAAAAAATGGAGAACTTGCCAATTTGTCAATAGGATCTTCAAAAGTGTATAATTGGTCAAGTTCAATGTGATCCTCAAAGATGGGTGATTCAACTTCATTATGAATTGGGACAGGATCCAATGTCGACTCCGGGAAAAGATTGAAGTCAGGTAAAGATACCGGAGTCATTATTGAATCAGGAAAAAGAAGTGAATCAAGAAGTTGGGGTTCAAGATCACATTCCTCATGAAGTTCAATTCCACAAAAATGTGAACTTGCCAATTTATCAATGGGACTTTCAAAAGTATGGAATTGGTCAAGTTCACTATGATCATCAAAGATTGGTGATTCAATTTCAAAATGGATTGGCACTGGATCCAATACTGACTCGGGAAATGAAGTGAAATCATATGAAGACACCGGAGTCATAATTGAATCAGGAAGGAAATTGAATCATCAAATGGAAGTTCAGGATCATGTTCATGTTCAAGTTCAATTTCAGTAAAAGGAAAACTTGCCAAAATGTCAATGGGATTTGACGTTTGGACAAGTTCAGTGAAGTGTGCTGAAATGGAATCTGGACTTCCAAGACTACATGACTCTTTGGATTTAACAGAGTGGCTAGTGACATTAGAAATAGGATGAGAATGAAGAGTTTGGATCATCAAATCTAAGTCACGGGCACGAGCATTTTGAGCATGAGTCATGTCTTCAAGCATCTTTTTAAAATTGATGACTTCATTGTTTTGATGAAAAGATGAAGTGTTGTCTTGGAAGTGATGGTGAAATTGTGAGTCAAAAATGTGTGGTAATGGAAAAGTGGACTCACACAAGAGATCTTTACTCGTTTCCATGACAAATGGTTATTCATAATGAAGAGGTGGAACTGAGTAAGATTCTTGAAAATACTGTGGAATTGGAGAAGCAAATGGTTCTGGAAGTGTTTGCTCAGCTCTCTGTAAATTGGCTTCTAAACTCCTTAGTAACTCAGATTTTTCTTCAATTGGTGATTCAGAAAAAGGAGTATATGAAGCGGAATCGGGAAATGAATACTGTGGACAAGGTGAATATGGTGGACAAGGAATTTGAGAATTTGACTCGGGGTACGTGAATCCCCAATTACTCGGTGAAGAGTTGAAATTATCTTGGAAATTATAGTTATCAGATGGGGGGTATGGGTCATATTGATTCGGATAAGGCCAACCCGGTGTATTTGGTTGGTGCATATTGTAAAACACCGGGTTGGAATTATCTGAATATGGAGATGGTGTGAAATATGGATTATTATTAGGATAGAAAGAATTGTTGAATGCCATATCACACAAAAAAAAAATCACAAACAAAAAGAAACAAACAAACAAACAAAAAAAAAAAAAAATTCTAACCTAAGTTAGTGTAGACTTAGGACCTAGACGACTCCTAACTGATAGACTGTCCACGGGAGGTTTAGTGTAGACTCTAACCACAAGCTAATCAGCCAGGGAAGGGTAAGGTTGGTGGGAGGTTTTCCGTCCGAAGACGTTCCTTAATTAAGTAACCAGCAACCTTCGGGCTTTCGGCCCTCAACCCCTTTCCTAGACACCGATTTTGCAAGAGTTAAATTCCAACACTTTTCCCCTTAGGATAATCTCCTAATTGAGTCCGAGATGTCCCTAGGGCCAACGTCTATTTTTTTATTAAATTAGGCTTGGGTTAGTGAGTGCTTGGGAAAATGATTTTCGGGCTAAGGAAAGGGTAATGAACTCCCCCACCTTATCTTATTTACGGGTATGCCCTTAAATTTGAATTGTGCAAGTGTACAAGAAATATAACAAGGATTCACTCAAAGCATGAAAATCAAGCAAGAGATGATTCCTAGTCTATATGCAATGCGAAACGTACCTTTCCTCCAGCACTCTTCAACAGTAAAAGTAAAGAATTGAAAGACACGTGCATAGAATGCAAATGTCTAAACAATTTTTAACAATTTCAACCAACTTTTTACTGTTTTTTAATTAAGCAGGAATAAGGTGAAGAATACAGAATTTCAGGTATATCAGCAGCTGTGTTTTACAGAACCAGAGGCCCTGCAGAAATTTTATCAGAAGTTTACTCCTTATTGCCGCAAATCTGCGGCAAAATCCCAGAAATTGCGGCAATTTGGAGGGATCCTGGTCTCTGCTTTCGAGAGCAGAGGCCCAGGTCCACTTGTATGTCACTGCAATGCAAGATTTTCTGTTTCTTCAACCTGTAACCTGCAACAGAGAAGAAGAATCGTTTAGTACTTCACTTTAAACCAAAAAAAACGTTGCTCTCCCCGGCAACGGCGCCATTTTGATTAAGACGGGAAAGGTGTTGTATTATGGATATAAAAATGTATTTTATGTACCCTTTCTTGTCTCCGCTATAGTATAGGACTATACCGAGTCGATTCTCAGGGAGAGCTCGCGATAGAAGCTTTGACGTGTGGTAGTGAAGTTGTTAAACGAGTATTCTTCTCTTTCTTATAAACTTAATGAATCAAGTGAAAAAGAAACTAAAGAAAAGGATGGATATGTTCATGGTGGAAATCGTTGGAAAAGAAATCAAGATTGGGATTTGGTATTCACAAGAAAAGGAAAGAAAACTTAAGAAAGCTTGAATGAAAAGCCATGACTAGCTTACCTTGCTAGCTTGCCAAGACTTACTAGACTCCTTGATAGCGAACGCGTGCCTAATGTTGTCACTCCATCGGTGTAGGTTTCGTCTTGCGTGTTGACCTAATTACTTTCTCATGTGGTTGAAGGGTGGTTTAACCCATCCGAGAAGAGAAGATCATACAACTTGCAAGATGAAATAAAGCAATCACCCATGAGTTAGTGAAGATGGCAAGGCTAGTGGTTAGCTAGTACATGGAGAAAGATTTAGCTACAAGCCATTAATGAAGTAAAGCAAAGCATGAATAAATTGCAAGAAGTAAAGAAAGCAAGTAAAAAAGCAATTAAAGAAAGCAATTAAACTAGAACCATGCTTCAAGTAGAGGAAGGAGAATGGATCAATCCTTGTTGCTTCAAGTGTCACCCTTGATTACACAAGCTCTCTCTCTCAATCTCTCTCTTTTACAATGAATTCTAGGGAAGAAGAAGAGGGATCTAAAGAACAAAACCTAGAGAAAAACTAAACAAAATTACAACATACTAACTATTCTCCTCTCTTCTCCATTCAGTCTTTTCTCGCAGGTCCAAGGTCACATATTTATAGCCCCAGGTGAAGGATCCAGAACCTAGTTGGTTGGCGCAAAATCTGGATCTCAACTGACTCAGGATTGCCGCGCCCTTGCCGCGGATCGCGGCTCAATCCTGGCCGTTGAGCCAGATCTTTCTGTTGGGATTAGTTTGTTAGGTGGTTATCCACGTGGCATATCTAGATTCTTCATTGGGCGCGCGGATCTTTCTGGATCTGGGATTCAAATTTGGCTCTTATCTTTAATCTTTGATTAATCACTTTAATTATTGCTAATTAAAGTGATTAATTGCTTTATCTCCTTTAGAGTGTATACCTGCAAATATGTAGAGAAGATGAGTAAAAATCATATATTTATTTATTAAATGCATGGGAATTATGAGGTAAAATATGCAATATTGAGTTACAATCACTGCTTCCCCGATATTACTGGTGCATCTTTTGGGGATAAATTTGCTGACCTTGAAGGTCCGGACGGCTTCACGAGGTTGCCATCGGGAGTCTTCTGTTGGCTTATTAACATTCGGCCCGGGTATCAGCTCTTCCGGCAAGGGAACTCATGCACAATTGAGCCTTATATGCCGAATCGTTTTTCCCGACAGTTCGGTTACGATCAATTGTATGTCGGCAACCCTAACGCCCAACTTGCCTTTAATGGGAATTTGTTCGAAGGTGCTCAGGCCTGGTATTACAGCGTGGCTGGAGGGACAAAAGCTCTTTTTAGCTTGCCTCACAAGACGCCAAACTGCTATGCAAGCTTAGTTTCTGCACTTGGTACTTCTAGGCTAGCAAGATACCTGGCTACTCAATGGATCGCTCTTGCATCAAGAGCATTAATGCATCTTATGAGAGCAAGTTGGCCTCCAACAAACGCATGCGAGGCATCGATGAATACCAGGCAGCTAAGAAAGAGGCCAGAGGAGAGACAGGCGTGGAGCCGAGAGCAGCAATACCTAGGGAGCAGCCTGCTAGAAGGCGTCGACAGGCGGTGCCTAAACGTCCTCATGGCGCTACTCTCCAGGCTGAGCCTGCCCCGAAGAAGGCCAGGAAAGACTCAGGGGTTGAAACTTCATTGCCTGAGGCCGTCTCTTCCGGTGTTGAGGGGCAGAGGGAGGAAGAGGAGGAGGAAGACGAAACCCCCCTTGTTCGCCCTCGTGGATTGCACAGCAGGGGTCCCGCGATTTTAGAAGAAGGGGAGCTTGCTGATGATCCCACTACAACTGATAAGGCTGAGCAACTTGAGGCTGACCTGGTGGGAAGGGATGATGTTGAGATTCCAGGGGTCTCAACTCAGCTAGGATCTTCTTCAGCTCAAGAGAGGAGAGATGAGGCACCACAGCCTGGGTCTCCTGCTGTATTGATGCCCAGCTCGAGGGTAGTCGATCCCAGTCCCACTACCGAGGTACTTGGTGGTAAGGTCTCGATTGCCGAGGCCTCTTGTGTTGCGCTGTCGTCCTCATCATCCGAGGAGGATGAATATTATTCAGGCGATGAAGTCGATTTTGGCGATGAACCCGCTCTTCCAGATCCGAGTAAATTCTCACATATTTCGGAGGAAGAAATACATGGGTGTGATCCGGTGACGGCGTCGCCACTAGCGGCAATTGCTCCTGCTGAAGGTACTCTCTTTGCCTTTTTGACCCGGTTTCCCTTTTAACTAGGGAAAAGGTTCTGACTTTTCTTCCTTTAACTTTATGCTGCAGGGCTGGCCGTGGACAGCGAGGCTGCGACTTCCTCCCATATCGAGGAAATGATACAAGAGCTGGCCCATCAGGAGGACGTTGAGGCTCCTGCTACTGAAATGCCTCAGGAGAGGGCAATTATTGAAGTCGGGGAGACCTCAACCCTACAAGATTCGCCCAAGAATTCGCCGTCTTTGAATCCTCTGTTTGGTAAGAAAATATTGAGGCTTTGAATATTTTCCTTTACTGTCATGGTTAACATTTTGATGATTTGCAGAGAGCGCTGAGGGAGCTCAGGCAGAGGATCTTGCGGCCAGCGTCGACCCAGAAGGCAGTACAATCCAAGCCTCGACTGAGGGCTCTGAAGAGGTCAGGTTTGCGGCTACTTCAGTCGCCATGGAGGCTGCTACGACAGTAACTGCGCCAGAAGCGCCGGCGACCATCTCAACTTCTGTCGCACCTGTCATTGACCCTACTCCTGCACGGGACGAATTGATTCCCATCCCTCGCCCTGTGATAGAAAGGGGATCTGGGAGCACATCAGCAGAATTCTCCCAAGCAGGTGGTATCATGGAAGAACTGACACGTCAAATGGTGCAGCAGTTCTTTGCTTCCATGCGATCATGCATTGACCTCATCCTTTATGGGGGCAGTTCTTTCGAATTTGCCCGAGTGCTTCTCGAAAATCTGATCGAGAACATTGGTCATACTGGAGGTACTTCGCAGGCTAGGGCATGCCTGATGCTGGTGGAGCAGTTGGGAAGTGACTTGAAAGAGCTTAAGTCTCTGGAAGACGCTAGTTCAGTACACGAGGCCCGGGCAACCCTGAATAGGTTTCTGGCTGCTCAAGAACAAGGGATGAAGGAGATGGAGGAACAAATAGCTGAAGAGACCCGCCATCTCCAACATTTCCAGGCTGACCATCAAAGGCTGATTGGCGATTCAAGGGAATCTGAACTCATCATGCAGAGCGCAGAGCAGGTTATTATCAGTGCTCGGGCCACCATAGCCAAGGCAGAGGCCTTGATTGCAATCAATGAGCAGAAGCTTGCCACCGCCAGGAAGAAGCTGGAAGAGCTGGAAGCTGCCAGGACGCAGGTTGAAGAAAACCTCTCCACTCATTCCTCCAGATTGGAATCTCTACGAGCGCAGCTGGCTGCGAGGAAATTCTTATCTGAGGAGGAGTTACGGGTCCAAGCTCTCATGGAGGCTGAGAAAGCGCGTCAGCACGAGATATATCGCCTCCGAGAACAAATCCGTTCTTTGGCTAATCAAGATTATTAGCCTCCTCTTTTTTTTAGAAGAAAAGAACACTCAATTCATCAAAAGTGTTCGTATTACTTTTATCATTTTTGGCTCAAATAATAAAAGTCTTTTGAAATTTTGCTCCATCTTCATTGTTCCACTGTAAATGAATCTAATTTCTTAGCTGTAGTCTTTGACTATGATTCTTGACTGGCTGTGAATAATAAACTCACGTAGGACTGAGTTCTTGGGCGGAACGTGGCCCTGATTTATAGGGAGACGCGGTCCTGGGAAACGCAACTTTGATCTATTAATTGAGATGCCGTTCAAGCTTGCGTGAAAGACGCGGCTTTGGTTATGGAAGGACGTGGCTCCCTGGACGCAGCCCTTAACTCTACCCAAATGCAGAATTCAGGATGCAGTGAGGATGGAGTTTTATGCTCCTCCAAAACTGACGTATAAATATGAGGACGCGACACTGTCTTAGTGGAGACGCGTCTCTAGATCCAGTGAAAACTCAAATTATATTGAGTTTATGATAGTAACACAATTGTCGTCTTGCAATGTAGACACAGCTCCAGGATACCTGTGATACCTGTGAATGACATAGACCTTCTCTGTTGTAGACACAAGTCTCGGGACGCAGCTTTTCAATTTCAACATGCGACCCCCAGAATGGGTCCCTTTTTGCTGAGGGGACGCAGCTCTGAACCGCTTCGAGAGACACAATCACCGTTTTCGAATTCGCAAAGGGACGCCAGTTCCTGGACGCGGCTCTCGGGCCTGCGTTTGGTGCAACTTCCCAGGCGTTACATGTAGCTTGTCATAAAGATTTCCTTAGATCTTTAAATGTCAAGCCGACGTTGTCGATTGGGGACTCGCATCATCCGATGTTTCCTGAAGCGGTAGTTCACGCGTCAGCCCTTCATTTGGTTTAGGCATTAATGCTTTTAAATACCAAATCGGCGCTGGCGGTTGGAGACTTACGTCTTCGATGCTTCCCGAAGCCACAGTCCACGCGTCAGCCCTTTATGGGCTTTGACATTCGTGCGGGAATTAAGGCTGCCGGTTCTGATTAGCGAGCCATTAATTATGGGCTTTGTGGTTTGCCTATAAATAGGCTTCACCCCTTTCTTTTAACAGTCCATTGCTTAGACTATTTTCTCTCGAGAGCGAGCGCTCTGAGAGATTCCACCTTCTTCCTTCAAGGACTTTATCTGGGGTTTGCCCCCATGGACGACGATGACCCAGAGTTTTCATGCTTCTGTTTAATCTCTCCGAAAATTATCACTGTCAAGTGATTTCAAGATCAAAAAGCGTCTCTTTGAGCACCCTTTATGTCCGCGCCTTGATGCAGAAAGTTCAACCCTCAACGGGTTATTCTGTGGGTATGACTTCTTGGTTTGCCATGAAATTTTCAGCCTACTGGGTTTCAGTTTTGCTATCTCTTAAAGAGATTCATCTTCTTGACCTTCTCCTGAAATCTGACTGGTGCGCCCATCATTTGGAAGTTGCGCCATTGAGACTTCAGATGAAGTGCACATTGATTGAGTGTAAACTCTGACTCAGAATCCTCTGGACGCGAGTATAATAGACTTTTGCATCTGGACAGCGAGCTTTTCATACAGAGCTCGCGTCTGAGGTTGTTGACTTAGAAGAATTTCAACTCAGATCGAAGATTTCAGGCCTGAATTAGCACCCCTGTTTATCAAACAAGGAGATGGCAATTTTCGCGTCTGATTCTCTTCACGTCTCATACTTTAGAAACGGGTGTAAACCTAGACTGCGTTCGAATTCTGTGTGTATCATAACTTTGGTCGCGTCTGTTTCTGCCGCCATAGAATCTTGGTTCGCTACGCGGGTCATTCCTGCGTCTGAAGTTTTCAGCAATAGCTGCATCTGCCACTTAATTCTTCTGTTGAAGTATACTAAGCTTCAGATCTTCTAATTTTTGTTTGCTTCTCGCAGGTAGGCTTAATCATCCTTTTTCATATTCGCTGGGCCCCTGGGAGAATATTTCGGCTAGCGAACTTGTTCGACGGTCGACCACTGGAGAAGAGTCATGGCTCCTGTTCTCGGGAGACGAGGATCTGACACCCGCCAAGATCTCTTTGGATTCAATGCACCGGTCATGCTTCTTGGCATGGCATGGTCAGAGTGAGTATGGCGGTGGATATAGTGGTGGGTATGGTCTTGGATTCTCCCTTCACTTACCCCAGAAGTGGCATCGATGAAAGCTCCATGCTCATTGGATGACTTTCTGGTGGTGGAGGTGTTCATCAACGAAGGATCATAGCCCACTTCGGTTGGTCAGGTGGAATCAGAAGGTTCTGCTGCCTTTCGACCTCAAGAAACACTATTGTTCTTGGTAAAAAATGGACTCTTTTGATGTCCACGCCATACATGGTGACGTAATCAGCCTCCAAACGTCATCACAGTGCTCAACCCATCTTTGGCGCCCTTCCGAACATCTTGTACTTGGAATGGTGAGAAGCTTCAAGGAGTAAGTGCGACCTTTGAGAGAGAGGGACTTCTTTGTACTCCTTTATTGTAGTACTCAATCTTATTGTATAAGAGAGCGTTTTGCATCACTTTCATATGTTGGATATAAATAAAAGTGACATTTTTTTCCTTCTATTGTCTTGAACTCCTTTTTTTTTAAGTCAGACGAATAGAAGCAAAGAATCTTTGACTTGTCAAAATTATGATGATAATTTTAATGAGTCAAATTTTGTAGAGAGAGATCCTATTTCAGGAACTCAACAATGCTGTCAGAGGTGTGATATTAACTTGACAAGAGATAATTTTTGTGGACCTGCCACTCTATAAAGGAAAGTAACAGGTGGAACTTGTACCCCCAGGGAAGATGAGCCTTTATCAGAGGTTTAGGATTAACTTGATTAAGATCAGCTGGGAAGTTAATGAAAACACCGTTAACGGTGTAATGTTAACCTAACAATGTTTTTAGGTAGACTTGTTGTTCTGTTTGGGAGAATAACAAGTGAGACTAGATTCGCGGGGATCTAGGAAAGTTTTTACCGTTAGAGGTGTGATATTAACTTAACGCATTGAATGTAGTCTTGTCAGAAGTGTGATGTTAACTTGACAAGAATGTGAGTAAGAGGTGTGATTTAACTTGACTCAAAGCCTTTCAGTTTTATTTTGGAAAACTGAAAGTATCACTGCCATAGGTGTGAGTTTAACTTAGCAGCGAGGGTAATACTAGAGGTGTAATTTTGAACTTGGCATTGGTCATCTCGACTTTGACAAGGAAGTCCGAGGGAAAGTCATGGCCTTAAGTGTATTGTTAAACTTAGCAATGACTTGGACGCTAGAGGTGTAGTATTAAACTTAGCATCATTCATTTCAGCTTCGGTATGGAAGTCTGAAGGAAAAATGGCTGTCAGAAGTTTAACATTGAACTTGGCAGCAACTTGATTACCGTTAGAAGTGTAATGTTAACTTAACAGTAATTTGTCAGAGTGTGGTATTAACTTGACAAAAATTGGTTTGCGATACGAGCAATTTGAGGGCCTGCCATTCTATTAATGAGAATTGGCAAGTGGAAAAAATGTCAGAGGTGTAGTTTTAACTTGACAAATTTGAAGGTTTACTACTCCATATAGAGTTGACAAATAAGGTTTGTACTCATAGGGAGTATTGAAAATTTTCATTACCAGAGGTATAGTGTTAACGTAGCAATGATTATACTTTGTTGTAACGCCCCGATCCCGGCGGGTACGGAGACGTTACTGCAACGTATATACGCAGGTCAGAAATACTCTCACGTATATGCGCTAAGCATCAGTACAGGCAAGAATCAGAGTACGGAAGCAAATGGTGCATTATACATTCAAACACATAGTACAATTACAAAGTTATCACCAGAGGTGACAAATATTACAATATATTACATCACCAATAGGCGCAAATGCGAGAATACAAAGAGATGTATAAGCATGAACAGTACAAAAGGCACTCACGAGTTTACAAAAGGAAAACTCGAGAGGCACACAGGGGGCCTGGAAGGATAGAGCTCCAGACGGTCTGCTGGGGATCCATGCTTCAGCTGCACCACTCTGATCAGCAACTGGAAGAATCCACACGCTCCAAGCTCCATGACCTGGACATGAGGATCCAGGGGAGTCAGATAGAACTCCCTAGGCGAGTGGTGATGCGAAAGCCAAGTGGCGAGCATAGATAAGCACATGGTATAGTACAACAAGAGCAGGAGACTGGTGGAATTGAATATAAGTGGAAAGGCAGGACATGAACATGTATAATATAATAATCATAAAATCGAAAATTCGAAGTAAAAACCTGATGAAATCAATTGTGGCAAGACAAGTGGTATATTCAAGTTGTAGAGCAACATAACAATTATTATCTTGGCATATTCTTATTATTACTCGTCCCACCCATATATCTAGGTATGTGTCCTGGTGCACATCCCAACACACATACATCCATATATAAGCAAGCTGAGGTTCGTTACTGGAAGCTGATGAAGAACTGATAGCTCATACTTATAGTAGTTCCCGTCCGCCCGGACACAGCCATTTGGGGGCCTTAAATCCCCCTAAAACGCATCTTCTGGGGACCTGAAATCCCCCTAACACGAATCGTCAGTTTTTGGTATTCCACTACTATAAGCAAGGCATCATACCGGCATCCATCACTTCCTCCTATTCCCCGTGTAGATTGTCCTTTTAATGGCTTATGAAACATAATTATCGGATTACGGGAATGAGTAGGATCTTAACTGGTCATAACAGGAGTACATAACAGGCATAACAGGAGTCATAACAGGCATAACGAGAGTTCATAACAAGAGATCAGGTACTACATTCCGGTAATGTGATAATCATGAGTAGAGAGTTATTCATAACAGGTATCAAGTTTTATCACGCCAATGACAAGTTTTCATGTAGGTGACAGGTGATAAGTCATGTCAAGAGATTGATATTAGTCCGGTGGCAAATCATGTCATAAGGGGCATTTGCCAAGTAGTAGCATGTCTGGTGTCAGGTGATAACACCTCAGTTGTCAGTGATACAAACAGGCGTTAACTAGTAGCATGTAGTTGACAGGTATGAAGTAATGGCATATCAAGTGTTAACATATCAGGTAAGTACATGGCATGTGATAAAGTAGTAGCTGAGCACACCAAGCGGAGCTGAGCAAGCTGGAGGTACAGACAGCAAACAGTATTTAGCACTGGAGTGTCTGGCAAGGTTACCGGGACAATTCGGCTTAAAGTGCGAGTAGAAAATCCGGCAGCATCCTGCCTAGACGAATCTAGTGGTAAAGCGCTGAACGCTGATCATGATAACCAGGCGGAGCTGGAAACCTGACGATCCCAATCACGTCTCTTTCGAGATAGTGAGAAACCGGAGGCTGAAGGGTCCAGAGAACCTGACGGTCCCAATCACGTCTCTTTCGAGATAGTGAGAAACCGGAGGCTGAAGGGTCCAGAGAAACCTGACGTCCAATCACGTCTCTTTCGAGATAGTGAGAAACCGGAGGCTGAAGGGTCCAGTCATTGGCACTCGGCCATACACAAATACAGGGACTCAGCCCAATACATAATACATGAAAACATGGAATAATCAATGTCTACCCGACGAAGCGGGGAAACCCAAATGGAGGCGAGAGCGAAGACACTCGCCTAAATCACCGGAAATGCGAAAAGTCTGAAATCCATGGAACTCGCGCACGCGCCATAAATATATAATATATAAATTATTGAGAGAGAAAGTGAAGAGGAGAGGGAAAGAGTTAGAGAGAAAGAGAAAAGTCTAGAGAGAGAAAGAGAGCTAGAGAGAGAAATATATGGAAGGAGAGAGTACATAGAGAGACGTGGGTTTTTGAGAGTGAGACGCGGGAGTCGCAGACGCGGGAGTCGCGTCGCGGGAATAGCAGACGCGGGAACACGTCGCGAAGGTGCCACAAACGCGGGGTTCGAGACCCACGTTCAAATCAGGACACGAGGAGAACGCAGACGCGGTCGTGGGTTCCGCGTCGCGTTAGAACGAGGAGAACACAGACGCGGGTATGGACTCTGCGTTGCGTCGATACAAGAATGCGAAGATCCGCGTCAAGGGATTATCTGGACGCGGGGGTGAGATCCGCGTCAGCAATTTACAGAGGAGAAGGGAGATCTAGAGAGAGAAAGTAGAGAGGAGAGAGAGAAGAGAACAGGAGAGAGAGAGAGAGATTTCAGGGGGGGCTGTTGCCCCCCTCAGTCCACGCACAGGGGGCCCAGGCGGGCCCCCCTGGTCGCCCACGCCGGGTCATGGCCGCCGGCCGCCGCGGAGTGTCAGCGGGGCCCCAGAGCTGGGGTGGCCGGTGGCCACCCCAAGGGAGAGACAGGGAGGGGGCAGCAACCCCCCTCCCTCCGATCAAAGCCATGGCCAGGGCCTGTTGCCCTGGCCTGGCCGAACATCTGGCCGCGGCAGTGCGGCCAGAGGGGGACGCTGGGGAGCCACGCCGGCCCTCAGTGGCCGGCGCAGGCCAGGGGTGATGGTCGGAGCCCCGGCGACGGTGGTGGTGGCGGATCTTGGAGGAGGAAAAGAAAGAAGATGAAAAAGAAAAGAAAAGGAAAGAAGGGAAAGAAAAAGAGAGAGGGGAAAGAGATGGCCGGAGTGGTGGGGGTCTCCTCGCCGGCGGTGGTGGCCGGAGGCGCCGGCGGTGGTGGCCGGTTGGGGCGTCGGCTAAGGAAATGGGGAAGAAAAGAAGGGCAAAGAGAAGAAGAGAAAGGAGAAGAAAGATAAGGGAGAAAGAAAAATAAAGAAAAAGAAAAAGAAAAGAAAAAGAAAGGAGGAAGGGATTGATAGGAAGGGGGTGGTGTCGCCAACGTGGGGGGTGTGGGCTGCTGCTGGAGTCGGTTGGAGGGAAAAAGAAAAGGAAGGAAAGAAAGAAAGAAGAAAGAAAGATAAAATAATAATATTATAATATGGCCGCGAAATATCGACTGTTCCAGAAAATCCCCAAAAATACCCAGAGCTAGAAAACGTCATCCCGAGGATTAATATGAAATCGGTTTTTAGAAATAAAATCTCGTTTTCAAATTAAAATCCGGAAGTCAACCGCCGATACCGGTTTACACCGGTCGGCCGGATATTGATAAATTCCGAAAAAATCCCAGAAAATGTATTAAAGAATAAAAATATGATTTTAAGAAGTAAAGTGAAAGCGGAATTCAGAATTCAATTCCGATTGTAAGCTAAAAATCTTGGAATCACCCAGCGATACTGGCCGACACCCAATCCGGTGGAATTTTCATAAATTCATAAATCCTCAGAAAAAGTATTTAGAAAGGAATGTGATCTTAAAAAATAATGTAAAAGATACTTCTAGTAATTCCAATCCGTTTGTAAATAAAATCCGGGAATCAGTCGCGACACTGGTCGACACCGGTTTTGAAGATTTTCAATTTAATTCAGGAAATTCCAGAAAATTATAGAAAATCTAAAATATTGAAAAATGATGTTTAAATTAAAATCAGTCAAATCTAAATACCAGAAAGATCAAATCGAGTAATACCCTAGGATCGGGTCCTCGGTTCAGACTAGGGCAGACTCTGAGTCCGTGAATCCGAATCCAAGACAAAACGATCCTATAAATAATTCATAATACGAAACAAATACAGGAAGTAGATCGAAAATACAATCGAAAATCTGAATACGCAACTAAGTACGTATTCTGAGAGCGGGGTGTTACATTCCATCCTCCTTACAAAAAATTGCGTCCTCGCAATTTCGATAAGGGGTAATGAACACAAAAAGGACAAGGATGGGAATTATACCAATTAAGATATGAAGCACCATAGGTAGGGCTCTCAAGTTGACTGTGTTGGCCCAAAGCCCTTCCACTCTAGTTTTGATGATGATTAACTCATGTAGTTATGTGTACTAATAATCTTGTGATTTTAGTTTCAGATCATTAACCAAGATTAGTTGGTGTTTAGCTTCAACAAGATGATTTGGAAGCTTGCACATGTTGATTCAAGAGCCCGCGCATCAAAGATTATATAGCACTTGCTTGGTGAATCACGGTTTGGACCAAGTCAACTTGGAGACGGCGCTCTACAAGAAGACTTAGGTATCCATATTTTTAGTTTTGAGTTTAGATCCTAATTGTAAAGATTAGTATAGTATGATAAGCTCAAGTTCACAACACACACCTTTCATGTTTTGATTTTCGGTTTTAGGTTTAACCGATCTTGGTTTTCATGAATAGATTTTTATCAAAACGTTTTACATGGTTTATGTATATTAGATTTGTTCTATATACATGCATGCTTCAATTGTTTAGACAAACTTTGTTTGATAATCTATTCCATGTGTTTTATGTTTTGGTATTTACAACAAAACATATTTTTGGACTTAATGACAAAATCATGATATATATATGTTTCTTGTATATTGAATTTCTATTCATATACAATATGCTTCAAAGTGTTTAAATATCATATTTTTGTATCATGGATGAGTTTTAGACAATGTGTATTTTCTATTCAAAAATACAAGGTTTTAGAAAATACGGTTTTTGGTTTTTGGCAAAATTTCTATGACACAAAATAGTCAAATATGTTTGTAATTTGTGTTAGGATTTTTAACACAAGTTTGTATTTCAATATAAAATGATAAACTATTTTGTGGAATTTTAGAGATTTTGTGGGATTTATTGGAATAATTTTTACCTCGTTTTCTGACCTATTTGCTGCCTGCCAGGCTAGTTCGGTCGACCGTATCGGTCGACCGCATGTAGCAGGTCGACCGTCACGGTCGACCGACGACGTGCACAAACCTGTGCACGTTCTGGCACAGTCAGCGGTCGACCGGACGGTCCGACCGGAGCAGAATAATCTGCTCTCGGGATTTTTCGGTCGACCGGGCCGGTCGACTGTTAGTTGCCAACGGTCAAAAATTGACCGTTGGACGGTCGACCGGGCGGTCGACTGGAAGGCTATTTCTGGCAATTTTCTGTCAACGGCTATTTTCTGATAATTGCCTATAAATACCCCATTTGCAAGAGTTTTTCTCTAAGAATTTTTGTGCGAATTTTTCCACTCTCTCAGGTGTTTTTGCTGCAATCAAATAGGTTTTTGGATTCAAATTGAACAATCTTTTTGTGTTTTTGATTAGGGTTTGAAAAACCAAAGAAAAGGGATTTTGGGAAAAGCTTTTGAATTGAATTTCTCTATCTTGATTTGATTTATTTCCCAAAGATTTTCTTTGAGTTGCTGGTTTCAAATCCCTTAGTTTTCTCCACACTTGAGCTAAAATCTACTATCTTCTCTATAGGATTTTGTGTGGGAAAAAGAGATTGTTTTGTGGTTGTTGTTTGAAACCACTTAGTTGTAAACCCATTTCTTGCTTTGTGCCATTTCCCTCATTGTGTTGAGGAGTTGTGCAAATTGGGTTGTGAGGTGTTTTGTGTAAGCTTGGTGATAATCCCTCAAGTTGTGAGAGGTGATTGTTTGTTGTATTGGAGGAGTGCCTCAAGGAGAGGTTGAGTTTGTAAGGAGGGGAGTTGGGAACTCCTTGTAATTGTGATTGCCCCAAATCCTCGGTGGAGGTTCCCTTTGTGGCAGTCCTTTGTGGACAAGCTAGTGGATTGGAAATCCTTCGTGTGTCGAAGGCGGGGATGTAGAGCTGGGTGCTCGAACCTCGGAACATATCTCTTTGTTTGCGCTTGATCCATTGACTCTTTCTCTCTCTCTTTACTTTGTGCAAATTGTTATATTTTTGTACTTGCTTGTGTGTGCATCATTATAGTAATTGCAATTAGTTTTTAAATTCCGCATTTAGTTCACTAGATTAGCATTGTCACCTATTCCTCCCCCCTCTAGGTGACTTTTCAATTGGTATCAGAGCTAGTGCTCCTGATATTTAGGTTTAACCACCTAGGAGTGATCTTGGTTTGCTAATCTTCATTTGCATTATCATTGCACTCATCTAGTTTGCACTCATGGATAGCCCTCCTATGTTTGACCATTTTAGACTTGATTCTTGGAGGTTGACATGATTAGACATATAAAGCCTTGGACATTTGCTTATCAAGCCATCACTATAGAAACCCTCCCAAATAGTAGCAGCATAAGAAGGCCAATGCACTTGCACTTAGGACCTTCTAGCATCTCTAAATGAACATCTTTTACCTATTTTTGATCACTATGATTCGGCTTTTGCAGTTTGGAGCATCTTGACTTCTCCCGAGCTTCCAGGATTATCAACAACTTGAGGAGATCTAAAAGAGAAAAGTCCGGAGAGCAATGCCTCATGGTCCAAGGGAAGAACTCCCTTGAGGTACAATCGGATTCTCATATTGAGATAGCTCTAGTTCCTAATGCCATGGTTGTTTTGAAGTTCAAACTTTAAATATGGAACTTGTTCAAAAGCCTGAGAATTTGTTAGAAGAACATGATTTGTTGAAAGATGATAATCTTGTTTTGAAAAATGAATTAAAGGATTTATGTTCTAATTTTGAATTGATTTTGCAAGAGAAAGAAGAGATCACTAGTGAACGTGACTCACTACATCTCAACTTGAACTTGCACTTAAGAGATTGAAGATTTGAAAACAAAATGATTTTGATGATGTTGTAAACACAATGAAGTTTTTGTCTTCCAGATTGGATCTTGTTTTTAAAGAATCTTACTTTGAAAAATAAATTGATTCAATTACAAAGAATTGGATTTGGTTTTGATCAAAATAAATCTTTGCAAATAATATTGATATTCATGTTTGCCATGCTAGTATAGCTTCTACTTCTTGCACACCTATTGCATGCTCCACTTTGTCTCTAGCATAGAAAATGATATAAATAATTTGAAGAAAAGTGTTGATTGTTTGGGCTCCACTTTGAGCCATTGTGCCATGATCACACCACGTTTGGAAACCTTGGTTCGCAAGAAACAAGTTCCAACCTTGCATGCACACCCATCTATGCATACACTTGCTTCTCATGA